>JAMZAV010000417.1:0-371763 GCA_024449915.1 Sweltsa coloradensis | reverse complement strand
CCTCCGTGTGCTAGATCCACGCTGAGCTAGCGTGAATAGAATGGACAAAGTTGTTATATATTGGGAAAACAATTTCGAGCCACCTGCATTCTTTCGTTGGGACCACTATAATATAAATTTTTGCATAGTATATGTAAGTTGTAACCAGTCTCCTTGGTTCACACAATCACACTCCCTATTTTTAGTAGAATGAATTGAATTAAACTAGGAAAACGCTTAAGTCCCGCCGCGTTGTTGGATGAGCGTAATTGGTGTATTGAGCTGCCATGTGTTATGCGGATTTTTTGTTGTTCTGTGAAAAAATCATTACTCTTCAAGAATTTTTTTAAATTAATTTAAATTTAATAAAAAATAAACTTAAAATTTTAATTTTTTTAGTTAATCAAAATTTAAAAAAAGAAAAAATCGTAAAATTGCGATTTCCATGAAAAATAATTATTCGATTGCGCTCAAATTTCACACGAATATGTTAATTCATAAAATTAAGGTTCTGTGAAAAAATCATTACAATCGGATAAAGCATGTAGGTGTTATAAGTCAAAGAATTGTTTTAAAAAAGAAAAAAAAAACGTAAAATTTCGATTTTCATGAGAAATAATTTTTGTGAATCAGCTCATATTTCACATGAATATCTTAATTCATAAAATTATGGTTCTGTGAAAAAATCATAACAATCGGATAAAGCATGTAGGTGTTATAAGTAAAAGAAATGTTTCAAAAATCAAAAAAATTCGTAAAATTGCGATTTTAATGAGAAATAATTTTTCGATTGCGCTAAAAAACGTGGCAGTTCTAAGTTCAGAGATTTCAAAGACCTCCATAAAATTTCATCGCAATTGGAGTATCGGTTTAGCCAGAATCGTGCGGACAAACACAAAAAAAAAAAAAAAAAAAAAAAAAAAAGAAAAAAAAAAGAAAAAAAAAACATTCCGGATTTTTTTCTCCAGTGTAGTGAAATGGAATCTTCGCTTCGCTCGCTACGCTCATCCAATTACAGTCTTCACCTTCCCAACTGCCCACCAACGAACCGTCCGTGGCAATTTGACGTAAGTCTATTTCTTTTGTAACTTGGTATTCTTGTGGGTTGGGGTGTCCCAGTGAGGCTATCCAACGTAGGTTTGAAGAAGTGCGAAGCTTCAGTTTGCCAGACAGATCCTTTCTGCCGGAGTATGTATTTACTATTTAGTCAAATAACATGGGCAAGATAGGGCTAACATACAGCAGAAAGTGCCTTCGTAAGTTCTGACTTCTTGACTGAGTTTGTTTATGCGGAGCCCATCTAGGCTTACTAGTTAGATTTTGTTTTCAGGGAACCGCTTAATATTACAATCTGTAGACATAACAAGTGCTAACTATATTGATTCATTAGGTATAAATAAACGTTTAAATCTCGAGTTCTCTGTCCCATCCTTGGTCCTTTTTATTTCCATGTTGTTTTACTCGGGGCAAGGAAACTCTAAAAGAGCAGCGAAGATTAAGTATCATGGACAGTACAGACATACACCTACACCAACTACCAAGGGACACTAGGGTCACTCCACAGTTCACTCCAGAGTAGCCTCTTGCTGGCAAGCATCGCAACACATTGAATTAGGTAGCTGCCATTAAGCTAAAGGTGTGCCACAGCCCGCATACCTAACATTTAAATTATTTTTACTAGGCATGTTTCACTTGGATAAATGCATTGTAAATGGTGAACTGTGGTGTGAGCTAGTGAGCTACATAGGCACAAACATGCTGGTGCTTCGTCATGACCACTTACTTGACGATACCATCACTTCACTCATTGACAACAGCCGTGTCAAACAACTTAGAGAATGAAAGAAACAATGCTTCCTCAAGTCTGTTCTAGGTTTAGGTTTGAAGCAAGGAGTGGCAGGACTGACTTGCACTCAAACTGTCAATCATCACTCAAGCCTTGCCCCTTAAACAGACTTAACACTATTTTGCTAACAAATGATAACGCTAAGTAAGCAGTCGAGCACCGTACCAAACATGCGGGATAAACCTCTTGAAGGAGGGATAGAGGCATTAGGAAATACTGAACTGTTCCAAGAACTGACTTACAAACAATAATTTCAATTATTGGGCGATGCCAGCGTAGGCGGCTGAATATGATGAAGTTCGAGAAGATCTCTAAGAGTGAAGACGCTGAAGTTGAAGAATTACACTTGAGCTGCAGCAAGTGATATCCAAGGTTCTCAAGGAGCGGACTCGACAGGTTCCTCCCATTCCTGAAATATGCAACACAGTGATTAATAGGGATGCACAAGGATAAAATAAAAGTTGTAGTTGATAATTGATAATTGAAATGGTAACTGCCTAACTGCATTACGAATGCAATCGCCGTTAAACTAGTAATACGTATTATAATAGGGCCTATCTACTTTTACCAGCCGACATTCGTAATAGAGATTCAAGATTGAAAGTCTCAAGGTCAAAACAAATTTTTTGGGGGCAAAAAATAATGTTTATTGGTTCTGAAATCTTTGACATTCAGTGATTACGAAATGTAATTAAATAAAATGGGGGGGGGGGGGGTAATTTTCATGAAAATTTTCAAACTGTTGAAAAAAAAAATTGGCTATAGGCCTAGTACACTTTGTTAAGACTTTAGGTTGCTATGGCCTATGGGAAAAAAATGTTTTTTACAATGGTAAACTTTAAAACAAAATAGGTTCTTCCTAGGATATTCGACCTACACTACGGTGCTGGTTTAACAAGTGACATAGCATAGTCAGCTCAAGTTTGTGTACTTAAGGGCCAAAACCGATCACTGTAGGCCTATCAGTCACCCGATACACACATGTGCAATGTATTGTATTTATTTCATAATTAACAAACCTATAAGGCCGCATTCGCGCTCTAATAAATTGCAATTTAAATAATTTGTTCTCTGAATCCCACAGAACAATGTAAACCTTTTTTTTATATGCCACAAAATCCTTACAATTTCATGTTTATACATTCTCAAATCAATATTAGTAATAAAAAAATATAAATACCTACTCAGTACAAGTACATGTAATTGTACATGTTGTATATGTATATGTACATGATTTCCCAACATATTTTATTGCAAATGATGGGCTTCACAGATTCAACACAAGAGGTAGACTCAACCTACACCAGGTGGGACATAGACTTAAGTTGCTAGATAACGATCCAGTCCATATGGGAGTTAAAGTATTCAATAAACTGCCAGATGACATAAAACAAGTTATGCACACTTGTAGCAGAGAGACATTTAAGCTCAAAGTAAAATCATTTTTTCTGGAACATGGATTTTATACTGTAACAGAATATTTTAATATTATAAAAAGGTTTATAATACTATTCTTTATTTTTTACTTTATTATTAACTAGTGACTTATCCATATATGGAACACTATAAGTTTGGTTTGGAATCTGGATGTTCAGTGTTTTGAATCTCTGATTATTACCTAATAATTTTGTCTACCATGCCATCAGGCACTACTGTATATTGTATACCTACCTATGTACCTAGTTATAAGTTAGTTTTTAGTTTGTAGCCTATATGGGATAACTTTCAATACTCTAATGTCTTAATGACATTATTATGAGTGCAATAAGAAAGTCTTATAAATAATGTAACATGCTCAAATGTTAATATAAGAATGCAAATAAATAAATAAATAAATAAATGCAAATGTCCATGATCACAACACACGTTAAAAAAATCACCTACAGCTAAACTCATCACACAAAACTTGGCCAAGTAAACTCAGACTACTTACATAAATCTCTTTATAACCATCTTCCGGAATCCATTAAAAACATTACAAGCTATGACCATTTCAAACATAAATTAAAACAAAGTTTAATTCTAAAAGCCTACTATTGTCTTATTGATACACTCACAGGAATTCCTGTTATTACTTGATATTATTGATTGACTGTATAATGAAATGAACCTTATTGTCTTACTTATCAATAATTATTATTTACAATTTATTACAATTATAATGTGTTTGTAAATAATGATAATTTCTCATTAGACAATTTCTCATTATCTTAGTATTAGTAAACTTTATTTTATATTAGCTAAAGGACACATACACTAAAACTTGTGTTTGTTGTAATATGAAATGTACAATTTGTCCTAATAAAATTGAAATTGAAATTGAAATATCCTACAAAGCAATACATAAGTCTATTATTTTTATTCATTAACATAATGGATGCACATTGATACTTTTTTCATATCGATTATCAAAATGGTAATGTCATTATCGAATCGATATTATCGATCGATAATATTGAAAGCACCAACAAAGCCTGTTCCGACCTATAGATGGAACCTCAAGTGTGGCGAGTGTAAGTCAAAACAATAAAATCGCATTACGTTTGCTGCCTCGCTGTCTTTGATGTCATGTTTTTGGGTTTCTTTATTGAATGATAGCTCATTTCCAAACATAAATCTCGAGTGTGGTACCATCAGCCCAGCCAGTGCATGGCACAACGTGAGATAATTTTGGTCTTCAAGTTTGGTTTGTGCCACTATGCCCAATTATTTGATATTTTGATCATATGCATCCCTAATTAACGTCATTTTGTTTGTCTTCAATAATGCCTTTTTGTGCACGAATATGGCCGCTATATTGGGAAGGTTATCCCTGATGTATGGCAATATGTCAGCCAAAACTGTTTATGACATCACGTGCATACATAAAATACTGTAGGGCACTTGATAAAATAAACAAAACAAAAATTTAAATTTTGGGGGGTATGTCTACTTGCTGGCATCAATGATTTGAATTGATTTCTACCATCAGTCTTGCCATTACAGGAGATAAAAATAGCAATTTGTTAAGGTACAAGTTGTAACTTGCACTATGTAATGTAGGTACATCTACAATATACATAACTGATCTGAATTATTTATTCATAATGATTTTTTGAGCATTTCATGGTTGCATTCATAGGGACGTTACCTTCACAATAATCTGGTTTCAGGAACTAGGCTTTAATAGTTAAATCAAATGCAACTCTAGTAATTTTATGATGACTATTATTATTAGGGATGCACACGATAATCAATATTATCGATCAATAATCAATAATGGATATTATTTCGATAATCGATAACCAAAATTCATTATCGATTATCGAAATATCAAATTATTCGTCAATAGTGGCACGAACTAAACTCTAAAGACGGGAGATTATCTCACCTTGTGCCATGACACTCGAGATTTATGTTTGGAATTGACCTATCAGTCAATAACGGAAGCCAAACACATGACATCAAGACAGCCAGGCAGTAAACGGAGCGTGATAGTTTTGTTTTGACTTACACTTGCCACACTTGAGGTTCTGCTTATAGATCGGAACAGGCTTTATTGGTAATATCGATATTATCGAAATTCGATAATGACATTATTATTTTGATAATCGATAATGAAAAAAGTATCGATGTGCATCCCTAATTATTATTACTGAACTGAATATTTATCTATAGAAATATGTATTTTTGACAATTCCAATAGACGATTTCATAAACCATCAGCACACTGTTGCGCGCATTGTATGCTGGTAATCGTGTTGCTCCTACAGCCACCTATTTTTTTTTATGAAAACCTTTGAAGAGACGACTGTGTTTTCTTCAATGAAAACAATGATTGCCAGCTTCTGTTGAAAATTTAAAATTTAGTTGGCTGCGCTTGCAACACACTACCCAGAATTCCTTGTGGAGTTCGGGCATGCGCAGACTTTACGAAATCATCTATTCCAATTTCTATAACTGTCTTGGATCAACGGCATCTACTGTACAATAAACAGTATCCAATAACAAGAGACTACGCTACCACAAGTGAAATGCGGGAACAGAGTTCTGTGCATTGGAAGAGAATACCCCCATAAATTCTGAATTAGATGATTAAATGTTTCATTCAAGATTCATTGAATTTAAGGACAAAATAAAATCAATATAAATAAGGTATTGTTGAATTTTATAATATTTTAGCTTTTTGATCCTGTTTTGTACTTGAATTCAAAGTATCTTGAAGAAACATTGAACCATCTAAATTAGGTTATAGAATAGCATTTGGCTATTTCGAAAAGCCTGTATCTTTTGAACAAGAAGTATTTAAGAAACATCAAATATCATTCACATTACATTATTCACCACTCTTTTCTTGACCAATTTGACATAATATGTAGTAAAATTATGACTCTCAACAGAATTTGAATAAACGCTCTTAAAAAATAAATACTAATCAATTAAACTTAAAACAGAATTGTTTTAAATGAATCTAAACTGAAAAGTGCCGCTAGATGTAGTGAGGGATGTACATCTATCTACAAATTCAATCTGCATAGGATGCTGAGCAGTCATGGGACCTTGCAGGGGGCAGTCAGCGAGCTGCTTCGTAACTCTTGATCAAGTTTGAGTGAGTCAAGTGAATGGGAAAACAAAAACAAATATAAGACGTCATCCCAATTGACAAAGAAAGTAGACCTACCAACTGGCCCACAGGTTTCAGAGAAAAGCATATGTCTAGCCCCTGTTGCTATTAAAACCAGCAACAGATTCTTACCACTAGTAGGCCTATGCAATAACGATGAAAATAATTTTCCAACACTCGAAAGTAGCATGGTAAAAAATAGAAGCACCCAAAAAACTGATACAAGATCAGACCCAAACAGGCAAACAGCTCATTACCCTTGGCCTCAAAAGCTTAGACCAAACCCAAACCGTGGGAAGGATATTGCTGTAACCGTCAATAAACAATTAGTGAATAAAGTCCTAAGCGACTCTATGTTTAATGGATGTCTATACATAAATGATGCCAATACCTACCAGCTCACTACTTACCCAGGCAGCCAGCCACATCAACTTATGAACAAACTAGAGGCAAAATATCCCGATTGTACAGTGGATAAAGTCATACTCCACAATGGGACAAACTCCCTTGCATCTATGGAACCATCGGCAATTGCTGACAGCATTTACAACTTAATTGAAGCGGCAAAAAATGCATACCCAATAGCGAAAATTGCATACACTAGTATCATTTACCGTAGAGACATCCCTGACTCAAAAGTTGACTCCACGAACAGCAAAATACATTTAATTTGCAAAACTCTGAACACAACTTTCATCAACTCCAACAAGTGGATCTCAAAATCTGAATTATCTAAGGGAGGACTCCATCCCAGTAAAGATGGAGCCTACAAACTTCATAAATGTTGGTCGAGATCTGCGACATTATGGATTGGTCTCCTAACCAGGAAAGAGTTAAGCCTATGACAAATGACCCAATAAAAATACAAAAATTCGATCCAAATCAGCAGCACACCTTAATGCTTAAAACTCTTATCGAATCGGCTAGGCCAGCCTCGAAGATAAAGGACAAAGACAGCAGTAATTTATATGCAGATACGGAGATGACTGTCATCGGTAAGTTAAAAGTTAATGAGTCGTCAGATGTGAGAGACACCAATGTCATAGTGACCCTCAAAGTCAATAAGTCACCAGCGCTAAATGTGGCTGACTCCTTCACGTCTACCCAACCAACTGTGGAGACGTATTATCTGGAAGACCATTGTGTCACGTTGTCCCGACATTCTTACGAGTTGCCGGCTATGGATGTGGACCGTGGAACCTTTTCCCCATCAGTCGTCGCCAATGAACACAATCAATGGTCCAACACAATTGAACATTCTTTTACCAACATGAATCAGCTGATCTCAGGACACTCTAAGACAGTCACTTGGATAGCTCAAGACAAGCCTCTCAAGACCCAATTAGGCCTGCAGTGCAATGGCGGAGCTGAGGGTTCAGGTGTGGGACAGGAGATATCAACCAACACTCAACCAGAAGATACAGTCATAGGGAATGCTAACAGTTCTCTGGAAGACTCAAATGAGTATTACATTCGTACATTGGAGAACCCAGCACAGGTGTTATCATCTGAGACGGACCTCACCTCCACTAGTGACCAGGACACTGTACAGTCCAGTATAATTGAAGAGAATCCAGCACAGGTGATATCATCTGAGACGGCCTTTACTTTCGGACAGGATGCTATACAGCTCCTAGAAGTCAAGCAACTTACTTCCACAAAATGAAAACCCAAATTAGTGGTATAAGGCAGTTCTCCAATTTTAATTATCAACAATTACGGGAATTAATGATAAGTGAGGGTCTCGGTCAGAAACTAAAAAAAAACATGGTCCCCCAGAGAGCTAGTTGATATTCTCACTGATCATTATAGGAAGAAACAAAACAGTCATCGCATAAATGTTAGATCTCCTCCTCTTCATTTAAAGACATCTAAAAACACAAGTAAAAAATCCAAATCTAGACCTAGTTGACTAGTTTACAAACCAAGCCATAATGTCTTTGTCGATACTGATAAAAACACAGTTAACAAAACACCCCACGTTTAAACAAAATCAATCTTCTTCTTTCAGTGGAATTCAAACCATTTCCACAAACACACCAAAATTTAAAACCAAACCAATCCCTAGCCTTCACAACAATGTAAAAACTGCTAAATCCCCCAGCTCCAGAGCATCTACCTCCGCCCCCCAACCATCCCTTTCTTCTAAGACCAACAAGACATCTCCAAATCCCAAAATATTATTAACTCATAATCCTATGATACTTGCACTTAATGTTAGATTGGTCAACAACAAAATGGAGGAACTCGAACAATTCTTTCAGAGTCAATCTCCCGAAGTTATTTGTATCTCAGAACATTGGCTCACCCCCGCATCTAGTACTAAATTCTGCATGCCAGGATATGCAAACATTACAATTTATGCTAGATCTAATAATCTACATGGTGGGGTAGCAATCCTCTCTAAACCACACCTAAACATAGAGCCAATACTAGGCCTAGAGTCAATCTGCTCTGAATTGGATTTTGAATGTACTGGTTGCCTTTGGCATCTACCATACTGCCGCATCACCATACTGTCCATATACAGATCTCCATTAGGCAAACTCTCAATATTCTTAGATAAACTAGAAGAGACCCTTATAAACGTCACAAAACGATTCCCTAAGGCAAAAATAGCCCTATGCGGCGACTTTAATATTGATCTTCTTTCCAAATCACGAGCCCGCGACCTATTCCTTGATCTTATACACTCATTTAATTTACACAAAACAATTCTAACACCCACCCGTACACTTGGGTCAAGTCAGTCACTTATCGACAACATCATAACCTCTCTAGACCCTTCCCTTTACAAAACAAATACCCTTCACCCACACATCTCAGACCATTGTGCCATAACCATGCAACTCAGTTTGCCCATAAATGCCTCTCCCACTTGGGGTTTCTCTAGAATATTTAGCAAACGCAATACAAATCACTTTATAAATTTACTTAGTAGTGAAGAATGGTCTGACTTGCTGACTATGACCGATACCAACCAGATGTTCAACCAATTCTTAATGATCTTCTTACATTATTTTAACACAGCATTCCCCTTGGTTAGGCAAAGGCAAAAGCAAAAAAACCCTAGTTCGTGGTTATCAAACAGCCATAAAGCAGAGGGCCAACACCTGCGACAATTACACTACCATTGCAAAACATTACCCAACGACCATCAACTTAAACATGAGTATCGTACATTAAAAAAAGGTCATGCACTTAACATCAGACAAGCTAAACGACAACATCATGATCAGGTTATATCTTCTGCAAATAACATATCGAAAGCTACATGGCAGATTATCAATGCTCAAACTAAGGCCCCTAGTCCTAAAAATCAACTTACGATCAACATTAGCGGAATTCCAAACTCTGACCCAAAAGTAATATCAAATCATCTAAATGAGTTCTTTATCAATGCTGGTATAAACAGTCGACCTCAGACACAAACCAATCACCTCATTCCTGGTGTCATCGAGAATAAGCAGGAAATTAATTCAATTTTTCTCCATCCAACCACCCATCATGAAGTAGCCGATATCATCAAAACACTGAATAACAAACATTCTGCAGGCTTGGACAATGTTCCTGGATCTGTTCTTGCAAAATGTGGAAGTATTATATCTCACCCACTAGCATTTATCATCAATTCCTCCTTTTGCACAGGGACCTTCCCCTCCAAGCTCAAAGAGGCCAAAGTAATACCCATATATAAGCACAAAGGTAACAACCGAGATCCTAACAATTATAGGCCAATTTCCTTAACCTCCTCTTTCTCTAAAGTTTTCGAAAAAATCATGTACTCCCGTCTGTCATCCTTCCTTTCAAAACACAATATTCTTGCAAGCAATCAACACGGTTTTCCAAAAGGGCAAATCAACCATAACTGCCATCTTCTCATTCCTATCTGCACTATACAAGGCACTCGATCATGGCGACCTGGCTATTGGAATATTCTACGACTTGAGTAAGGCGTTTTGATACAATTGACCATAGTATACTTCTCTCAAAACTGGAATCTCTAGGTATCAGAGGTATAGCCAATAGATGGATTGCATCATTTCTATCAGACCGTTTCCAGGTAGTAGAACTTGATAATATCGATGAAAATGATACAATTACTAGATTTCACTCCGACCCCTTAAACCTTGTCTGTGGTGTGCCCCAAGGAACGGTCCTAGGGCCCCCATTCTTCTTACTTTATGTAAACGACATGCCCAACACATTTGACGTAGGCATACTGACGCAATTTGTAGATGACTCAAGTCACCTCTTAACTGCAACCAGAGATGGGCTTGCAGAACTCATACATAACTCAAATGTCCAAGCAAACGCAATGTCGGAATACTGTAAAAATAACCTTCTCTCCCTTCAACCAACCAAAACTGTGTACCTTAACTTCCACTCCACCTCTAGCCCCCCTCAGAGTAGTCCCCTAATTCGCATTGATGGCAAAAACATTATGAGAGCTGACAACGTGAAATTTCTTGGCATTACACTCTCGGAGAACCTTGATTGGTCTGCTCATATCGAAAGAGTATGCTCCAAAATAAATAGTGGGTGTTTTATGCTCAGGAGGATGAAGCCAATTGTTAGCAGCCACATATTGAAATTAATATATCATGCCCACATCCACTCGCACATCTCATACGGGCTTCTATTCTGGGGTATGTCACCACAAGCTAATCGTGTATTTTTACTCCAAAAAAAAACGAGCAATACGCATCATCACAGGATCCTCATGGCAGAGATCCTGCCGTAAAATCTTCCCCAAATTAAACATTCTTACCCTGGTAAGTACCCTTATACAAATTGCCGCTATTTTTGTACGTACACATTCAGAATACTTTCCTAAAAACTCATCCATCCATACTTATAACACCCGTGCAATTTCTAACATCCATGTCCCCCATCATAAAACCTCGCAATATTCCAAAGGACCTATATACGCCTGCCTCTCCATATACAATAAACTGCCAAAACACATCAGAGACATCAAAAATCATACTACATTTATTAGCAAATTAAAAGCATTTCTAGTAGAAAGAGCATTTTACTCACTAAATGAATTCCTAACAGATTAACCCTTGTCCTCCCTACAAACTGTCCCTTATAGATCCGTACTATAGGCTAGGCCCTACACATATATTTTAAATTCATAATAATACCTTTCATATAATCATTATATCATAGGATAGGCTACCTATTACTCATTTCATTTTTTTCATTTCAATACTCAATTATTCAATTCAAATAACTTCAATTCTCAATACCGGTACTAGTATACCATACTAGTACTAGGCCTATATATATAACTTGATTCTCATTGAAATTCTCATTCTATTTGATTATTTATTTTATATTTAGTAAATTTATAAATTTACCTTGTTCTCCACTACAAACTTTCCCTTATAGATCCGTACTTCAAAACTACTTCAAAACTAATCCCTATTAAACATAAAACAATAATACATAATCATATCATACCATATGCTAGCGTTTTATATTATTATACATCCTAATGAACATCGTATTGTATTATATCATATCGATAACTCATTTCATTTTTTCATTTCATTATTGAATTAATCAATTCAAACAACTTCTATTCTCAATTAATAACTATATTATTTTTAAATTTACCATGTCCACTACAAACTGCCCCTTATAGATTCGTACTACTACACGTATATATTAAATACAATACTGATTCCATTTCATAATCATTATATCATATCAAATGCTAGTGTTTTATATTACATATTATTCATCCTAATAACATCGTATTGTATCATATCAAACCAATTACTCATTTCATTTTTTCATTTCAATACTCAATTAATCTATTCAAACAACTTCAATTCTCAATACTAGTATACCATACTAGTAATATACATATAACTTGATTCACATGAAATATGCATTCTATTTTATTATTCATTTTTTACCATGTTTTAGCCTTAGGAACTATTCACTCCCTCTTCACGAAGAGGTGTATACTTGTACCATGTATTAGTCTTAAGTGAATAAAGATCTACTCTACTCTACTCTAGTTACTACTATACACAAAATGTGGTAAGAAACAGTAGACAGCAGTTGCCTTTGTGTACAGCAGAATATGTAGGCCTCACCTCACAAGAACAGAGAACCCACATGACTGCCCACCGTCAAGGTGTTAAACAGATGGATCCAGATAAACCTGTGGCCCAGCCCAGCATACTGTTGAACACAACCTGTCTCTCAAAGACTGTTTCAAGACCAGAATCATAAAGACGCTGCCCGATGACTGCAAGCAGTTGCCTTAGTGTACAGCAGAATATGTAGGCCTCACCTCACATGAACAGAGAACCCACATGACTGCCCACCGTCAAAGTGTTAAACAGATGGATCCTGATAAACCCCCAGCATACTGTTGAACACAACCTGTCTCTCAAAGACTGTTTCAAGACCAGAATCATAAAGACGCTGCCCGATGACTGCAAGCAGTTTGCCTTAGTGTACAGCAGAATATGTAGGCCTCACCTCACATGAACAGAAAACCCACATGACTGCCCACCGTCAAGTGTTAAACAGATGGATCCTGATAAACCCCCAGCATACTGTTGAACACAACCTGTCTCTCAAAGCCTGTTTCAAGCCCAGAATCATAAAGACGCTGCCCGATGACTGCAAGCAGTTGCCTTAGTGTACAGCAGAATATGTAGGCCTCACCTCACATGAACAGAGAACCCACATGACTGCCCACCGTCAAAGTGTTAAACAGATGGATCCTGATAAACCCCCAGCATACTGTTGAACACAACCTGTCTCTCAAAGACTGTTTCAAGACCAGAATCATAAAGACGCTGCCCGATGACTGCAAGCAGTTGGAACTCAGAAACTGGGAACTATCACACCAACACATCACCAGAACTTGCCAGCTTCCTAACCTCAACAATAATCCATTATTGGAAAGTTATACTTAGGCTATGCATGATTCAATCAAAATGTCCAGTATACGTCATGGAGGCTCGCCGCTGACCGCCACCTTGCCAAATCCACTCACAAGCTCGCATTTTGCGAGTGCAAATTTGGTACTTGCGAGTTACATTATTGCCTCGAATATAATGTTCGCAAGATTTGAATTGCGCGCTCGGGTAGTGTTACTAGTTGACGCCTGTTAATCGCGTCCTAAAATAGCGTTTTAGGCCATAAAATATTATATATATAATATATTTAATATACAAAAAAATCGACTTTGGCAAAAATGCCTCCGGCGGCTGGGGCTTTTCCCCAGACCCTATCTTCTTGATACTCAAAAAATGATATATGGATATTGGACTATCCAAATCGAGAAATAGGCCTATACTCTCGCTCATACCTGCGTAAGGTAATGACATTATAAATAATATTCGTTTGGTCAATTCAACAGCAACAGTATTTTGATGCTTTATTGTTCCATCCATTCAAGTTCTATAATGTAACTACAATACAGAAGTTAAATAGTTACCGTCTCGGTGGTCTAGTTGGCTAAGGCGTCCACCCGGAAGTGGGAGACTCGGGTTCGAACCCCGATCGGGATGGATTTTTTAATTTCTGGATTGTAATAAATACTATTAACAATTCCACCTACTGGAGTGTTTCCCGACTATCCAAATCGAGAAATATACTCTCGCTCATACCTGCATAAGGTAATGACATTATAAATAATGTTTGTTTGGTCAATTCAACAGCAACAGTTTTTCAATGCTTTATTGTTCCATCCATTCAAGTTCTATAATGTAAGTACAATACAGAAGTTAAATAGTTACCGTCTCGGTGGTCTAGTTGGCTAAGGCGTTCACCCGGAAAGAGGGAGACTCGGATTCGAACCCCGATCGGGATGGATTTTTTAATTTCTGAATTGTATTAAAATATATTAACAATTCCACCTACTGAAGTGTTTCCCGACTATCCAAATCGAGAAATGAACTTGTGTGTTTGATGTGAAATCCTGTCCCGCTTTTAATAGTTTGTTTTAAATTTCTAAAATGTATAGGCCTAGGCTTGGCATAGGCCTAGTCATGATTTGAAGATTTTTGAAAACTTCTCTACATGATTCCATATTTTTTAGGCCTGTAATGGTTCTGATTGCTCTCTTTTGAAGTATAAACGCATCTTGCGAATTTGTCGAATTTCCCCACATGGGGATAGCATATATCAGACGTGCTTCAAAATATGCAAGGTACGCAATTTTTGCAGTTTTTCTGCCAATAGAGTTTTTAATGACCTTCAGGGCATAGCAGGCAGATGCCAATTGAGCACATAGGGACTTCACATGGTCTTTTCAGCTGAGGGAATTATCAATTATTGCTCCTAGCACTTTTGTGCAGTCTACCTCATTTATACTGGTTTGATTCAATGTAATGACTAGTTTGTCCTTAATTGCCTTATTTTTTAGTTTAAAGTGTATGAAGTTGGTCTTTTTACCATTCAAGCCTAGTTTATTAGCTGATAACCAATCGTTAATTTTGAATGCTACTGCATTCAATGTGGGAATGTGGGAAATGTGGTTCTACCTAATCTCTCTGATCAGATTGACAGTGAACTGTCCAGTTTCAATGTTTCTTGTGAAGAAGTGGAAGATAGCCTTGGCAAACTTGTTAATGGCAAATCGCCTGGGCCAGACCAAAAACCGGTAAATGTGATTAAACATTGTAGAAATGCATTATCTATTCCACTGTCAAAAATATTTAACTGTGCTTTAAATGAAGGAACTTATCCCTCTCGATGGAAACATGCTAACGTTACACCCGTTTTAAAGAAAGGAAGAAAAAACTCAGTGACTAATTATCGGCCTATTTCGTTATTACTTATTAGCCATATTTTCAAAAGTTTTTGAAGGTCTCATTTCTAAAAGATTAAATAATCACGTGGCAGACTACATATCACCAAGTCAGCATGGATTTGTGAAAAGGAAATCAACGGTTACTAATCTTACTGAATTCACCCATGATATTGCAACGTCCTTAAACTCAGGTGTTCAAGTTGATGCTGTTTACACGGACTTCAGTAAAGCTTTTGACAGTGTTGATCACGATCTTCTCCTATTTAAATTAAAATCCTATGGAATTACCGGTAAAATTCATCAATTACTTGAAAGCTACCTTACTGGACGAACTCAGTCAGTTGTCATTGATACAACAAGATCATCTTCTGAAAGCGTAACATCTGGAGTGCCGCAAGGTTCAATTTTGGGTCCACTACTCTTTACCCTGTTTGTGAATGACATACCGTCTTGTTTTATGTCATCGAGCTGTTTAATGTTTGCTGATGATCTTAAGATATATCGTCCAATACGAAGAGATGCTGACCGTGCCTGCCTGCAGTCAGATCTGGACCCGCTTGCAGAATGGTGCAGAACATGGAAGCTTAATCTTAATGTATCTAAATGTGCCGGCATTACGTTTACTACAAAAACGAAACATGTTAAATTTCATATCTACACTCTCAATGATCAGATTTTGGAAAGAGTCACTAAAGTCAATGATTTAGGTGTCATCATATCTCATGATCTATCATTCCAGAATCACCTTTCTAACATTATTCCAAAATCATTTAGGTTGCTTGGTTTCTTAAGACGAAACTGCTCTAAGGAATTCTCCAAAACCACAATGAGGAAGTTGTACCTCTCTCTTGTTAGGCCTCATTTAGATTATGCTATCTCTATTTGGAACCCATATCAAATCACCAAAATTCAGAATGTAGAAAGGGTACAACAGTGTTTCATAAAACATCAATGCATAAAATGTAATATTCGGTATCATAGAGTAGATTATGCACAACTTTGTAAAGATGCTAACCTAATGACGTTAGAAAACCGAAGGAACTATTCTGACATGGTTTACCTTTACAAAATTGTAAATAATTTAACAAACACTAGTTCAATTCTTGGCCAATTAAATTTTCATATACCTCCCAAACATACACACCATTATAAAACTTTTCAACCAGCTCTAAGTCATCTCGACCTCCATAAAAATTCATGCATCAACAGATTGCAGCATTCATTTAATATGTTAAAACCTCTTGAAGGAACAGACATTGATCTCTACTCACAAAATATTTTTAAATTTAAATCTGTGATCACTCAAGCTTTAGGATATTAACATTATAATTTACTCACTAGGGTAGCTTATTTCCATTAGTCTCTTCTTTCATATGCATTTTTCATTTATTTTCTTTCAAGAAATCTGTTATTTAATTTTCATTGTTAATAATTTTGATAGTTTTACATTTAAATTGAGTACTTCAAACATGTTTACAGAGTTACATGTAGTATTTTGTGTTTTGTATATTTTAATAGCTTTGTTTGTTTGTCCTGTTTCAATTACACCAGGTACAAGTTTATTACGAAAACCCGTTTTTCTGTCCTGGTGTAAATGTACCTGTCACAACCCAGAAACGTTTTTTTGTCCTGTTGTAAGTTACCACTACTGCGACTGGAGTAAGAATTTTACACCTGCTTCTTTAGCAGGAGTGGGTGTAAAACGACAAAATATTGCGCCATTTTTAAAGTTTGTAGTGGCTTGGTTGTGTAGTGAGAAGCTAAGAAAGAAGCTAGAAGTTAAAATGGAAAAAGCCGGGCCGAGCAATATCTTTCCCAATGATTATATGAATCTTCACGGCCTTTCTTAAAAGGGACAATGCCAATTAATCAACCGTTAAGCAAAAACCTAAGCCCAGGGCCGACATAACCTAAAACAAGGATAGGTCTGCTTGAAAGACGTTTAGCAATGTTATGCACAACAATGTACTAGAAACCTATTATCTAGGCCAAAATATTGAAAAATATAGTTAGGCCTAAAGCCTATTAGCCTATCATCGTGTGGTATGTAGGCTCTAGGCCTTCGTAGCCTCGTCAAATGTCAAAACTGGGTGCAAATATGTTTTTTTGTCCAACTGGGCGTAACGTGTACTTATTACTCCTATTTCCGGTTTTATGACGTACATCGAACGATTCAGAGTAATGTCTATAAGTTTATGTTTTCTATCCATATAGGCTATGCTATGATTTACACTTGTGGAGTATTTGTACTCTGTTGTAATAGGCTATGCATGATAATAAATAAATAAATAAATTTGCCTTTTCTTCAACACCTAAAAGGGATGTGTCGATAATTAGGGATGTTAGGCCTATATCATCTGCATAAAGTATTACCTCATCAGAACTTAAAATTTGCTTCAAGGTCATTTATGTAATTGTAAAGGAGGAATGCAAAAGGGCCTAAAATAGAGCCTTGAGGCACCCCTGCTAGACTTTCTAGCCATGTGGAGCATTGACTTTCCATGAGTCCATTCTCATTTTCACTCACAATTTTTACTTGTTGTTTTCTCTTTTTTTAGGATTTAAACCAGTTTAGGCCTAGCGTTATGTCACTAAAACCTATTACTCGCTATTAGTCTTAGTTTATTAAAAAGAATATCAAAATCTACACAGTCGAAAGCCTTCGAAAGATCACAGAAAATGCCCAATGTGTGTTTACCCTCGTCTAGCAAATTGAGTATATATCTATCAAAATCAAAGAATGACGTATTTGTGGATTTGCCAGCCATAAAACCATGCTGGGCATCAGTTATAATTTTATTTTTGTAAGAAAGTCCATTAGCTGATTTTTAACAATGCTTTTAAACACTTTTGAGAAGGTAGGTAGTATTGAGATAGGTCTGTAGTTTGCTATATTGGTCTTCTCAACATTTTTATATACTATGTGTGATTACTGAATATTTTAGTCTCTCAGGGAAGACTCCACTTGATGTCTGAGATGTCAGTCTGTGTAGTTTTTTTTTCAAGAATGGTATTGCCTCCAGCTCTCATTGTTGCCAACATTAAAGCAATTGTTGATGTTACAAAATGTGTTTATTCATTTGTTTTATGTAATTTAAATGAATATAAATAAATAGTAAATAAAATAACTTTAAAAAAAATTTGGCTTGAAAATTCTTTTTGCCTAGTTGTGGTTATTACTTAGCATCATGTATGTTTAGTTACCCTATTAAATAAATAATAAATAATAATATAAAAATAAAAAATACAAATCTAGGCCTAGTTGACTAGTTGACTCACCAAGCCATAATGCCTTTAACGTAACTGATAAAATCACAGATAACAAAACACCTCACATTAGCCTAAACACACTACCTTTCACACAATCCATAGACATAAGCACTGACAAATTGAAGACCATAAATATGAATGCCTCATCCAAATGCTCCTTTCTAACAGACCATCACTCTTCTTCCCTTCCCCCTAAACTACCATGCCAGCAACCTTTGAGTTCCAAAATTGCATTCCTCAATGTCTGCTCTGTCCGTAACAAAATTGAAGAAGTTGAACTGCTAACTAAGCGTCTCTCTCCCGATATATTCTGCCTCTCAGAACACTGGCTCACTCATCACGAAACAGATTCTTTCTGTATTTCAAACTATGTAAATGTTGATTTTTTCTGTCGCTCCACGTTCATTCATGGAGGAGTTGCAATTCTTGCTAAACCTTTTCTTAACTTAAATCCTATCCCTGAGGTCAAATCGTACTGCATTGAAAAAGTTTTTGAATGTGCCGCAGGTTCCTGGCATCATATGAACCTGCACTTCATTATTCTATCCGTTTACCGATCTCCTCTAGGCGACTTAAAAATATTTCTCCTCAAGCTAGACGAGGTACTCATCTTTATCACTAAGAAATTTCCAAAAGCAGATATCATTTTATGCAGTGATCATAATGTAGACCTTCTAAAACAATCCCCATCTCAATCGAAGCTGCTTGATCTAGTTCACTCCTTTAATATCAAGGAGACCATTGTCACACCAACCCGCGTCACTGCTACAAGTTGCTCCCTTATTGACAACATCTTCACAACTAAGTCAACTATTGACCCAACGATGTTCTCCGCAAGTTCAACGGACACAGGTCTGTCTGATCACCATCTCCTTATGCTAAACATTTTCCTCTCCAAAAATAACCCTTCCTCCAAAATTAAAATAATGAAACGTTTTTTCAATGCCAAAAAAACAGCCAACTTTCAGACAATGCTAAGTACCTACTGAAAATTGGCAGTCGCTGTCCCTTCCTGGAAATGTGGACGAACTCTTTTCAAGATTCCTTTCCATATTCCTATGTCATTTTAACAAATCATTCCCGCTAAAAAGTTGTCCTCTTACTAAACCTAAAGTCAACCCCTGGATCACGCACGATCTGCGATCTGAAGCCCAGACCTTGAGATCCCTCCACTCTAAACTGAAGTCATCGAATAACCCAATACATAAAGAAGAATATCGTGACTTTAAAAAGTCCCACGCTAAAAATATACGTCAAGCAAAACTTCACTATAACGACTCCAAAATCTCTGAATCTAGGAACACCTCGAAAGCAATTTGGTCCATGATCAAATCACAGACCACTGCCTCTAAACCCAAATGCGACCTGACGCTAACCGTAAATGGTGAAGTTATATCCGATGCATCTTCTCAATGCAAACTTTTCAATAACTTCTTCATCAACTCATGTAATATTGGTAAGCCCAATGTGCCTAGCCTATCAATGCTCCCCTCCCTCTTAAACCCTTGCCACCTCCATTAGGTCATACCATCTTTCTCTACCCTACAACTCCTCTTGAAGTAGCTAGGGTAACTAGGAAATTTGGTTCTAAACACTCATATGGACTAGATGAAGTGCCGGGCTCTCTTCTTTCGAAGTGTACGGACTTTCTCTCTGGCCCACTAGCCTACATTATAAATCGATCCTTCTCTGAAGGCATTTTCCCTTCCAAATTAAAGGCAGCAAAAATTATACCTATTTATAAATCCAAAGGTAAAAATTCTGAAATGACTAACTATCGTCCCATCTCCCTTCTCTCTTCTTTCTCAAAAATATTTGAATATATCATGCGCGATCGTATAATATCATTTCTAAATCACCACAACATTATCTCCCCTAGTCAGCACGGTTTTTTGAAAAACAAATCGACCACCAGTGCAATCTACAGTTTTCTTTCCCCTCTCTATTCTGCTCTTGACAAAGGCGACCACGCTGTAGGATTGTTCTACGACATGACCAAGGCTTTCGACACCATTGATCACAAAATCCTTCTCGACAAATTACATACTTATAGTATCCGCGGGGTAGCTCTTGATTGGATTTCCTCTTTTCTGTCCGACCGTACCCAAGTAGTGGAACTCCAAACATCTAATAGTCAATCCGTCACCACAACCCGCTCTAAACCTCTGTCAATAGTCTGCGGGGTTCCCCAGGGATCAATTTTGGGACCATTAGCCTATATCCTTTATGTCAACGACCAGTCCGCCTACTTAGAAGAGGGCACTCTCACCCAATATGCTGATGACTCCAGCCAACTGCTGACTCTACCCAAACTCCAACCCATTCAGGACCTTCCCCCCTTAATTAACAATCAAGTTACGTTAATGTCATCATACTGCCTCAGCAAACAACTCACCATATCACGATCTAAGACTGTTTATCTCTACTTTCACACCCCTTATAAGATCCCTACTGCCAGTCCCCTTGTTCGTCTTGACTCTGATACTATCCCCCGCGCTCAAAATGTCAAGTCCTGGGTCTTGCACTAACTGATAACCTAGACTGGTCCATCCATGTAAACCACGTTGCAAACAAAATTCTATCTGGTTGCTACTCAATACGGAAGCTCAAACAAATAGTTCACCCCCACATCCTATTGCTAGTTTACTTTGCCCACATTCACTCTCACTTATCATATGGCCTGCTATTTTGGGGAGTTTCCCCCCATGCAAACAGAATATTCATTCTCCAAAAGAGAGCGTTACGTATCATAGCTGGTGTCTCCAGAAAACACTCATGTAGAGAACTCTTCAAGGAACTTGGTATTCTTACTCTAGCCTGTACCCTCATCAAATCAGCCGCATTATTTGTTCGCAATAACAGTAACCTCTTCCACCTAAACGCTTCTGTGCACTCCCATAACACGAGAGCCAACCTTCATATACACAGGCCCTCCCACAACCTGCGCCTCTTTGCACAAGGCCCTGATTATCAAGCTTCCACCCTATACAATAAGCTCCCTGACCACATCAAAACCTCTCCCACCCTGCCTTCCTTCAAACATAAGTTGAACTCATACCGTATAGCAAACAGCTTTTACTCCGTCAATGACTACCTCTCCATGTAATATTTGCAGTTTATTCATTTTATCATTAAAATATTTACAAATTATCTTGATTTAAACCTTAAACAAGCAATTGAATTGTTTTAAAAAAAAATTTTTTTTTCAAATATTCCCTTAGCCGAAATGATGTATTTCTTGGACTGGCTGTATATATGACACGTTTACTTGTAGGCCCTACATCATTGCTGTTTTTCTGTGCCATCAGCTAATCACAATATCATATCAATATTATATATTATATTATATATTATATACATATTGCTTATATGCAAACTTTTTTTCTTCTTTATGACTGTTTATTTTGCATTTACTCTACTTAACAAACATTGTATTTATTATTATCACTTTAAAACTCAGCAATGTCTATATGACATGCATATGAATAACACTTGTAGAAGGCTTACTAAATAAATAAATAAATAAATAATCATTATTTAATATAGACTATTCACTTTCTCTGCAAAGAGATACTTGTACACTGTACTAGTCTTGAGTGAATAAAATATCTATCTATCTATCTATCTATCTATGTCGTTTATAAGGGCCTAGATAAGAAGAAGGCTTTCAATTAAACCACAATTTTTCTTCGTGTGATTCATATGCGTAATGGCTGCCGAGAAATGTCAAAACCTACTTGAATTCAACTCTATTAGGCCTTGGCCTATCAATTTCAGTGTTAACAATCTAATTGAGTTTGAACTTCCCTAAAGTGCCTCCTTCATTATCCTATCTCATTACAAGACTATAGGAACTAGGAAGCCTACCTCTAGAGTGTAGGTCTGGCTGGGAATGATAATGTAGTAAACCAATTGGGAGACTTAATACTAAATAGTAAATACTAGACTACGGTACAAGAAGCTAAGCGCTTGACTTACACAAAACACAGGCTATGGAATGGGAAGGCACTGGTGACGCTCATGGACTCGCTGCGTAGTCTTGAGCCGGATGATTGTCTTTTAGGTATCTGAAATGAGAGGTTCTTTGTGTAAATGTATGAAAAACAAACATTCGTACAGATATACAACACATGGCAGAGGCTTCCGTTCTGATTAGGGATGGAAAGGCATGGAAAAAAACGGATTTTTAAAAAAAAACGTTTTTTTCTTCAAGGTGCGGAAAAAAAGTTTTTTCAGGAAATTTTCAATTTTACTTTTTCATTTATTTTTATTCAAATTAAATTTAAAAATCATTATATGACACATATACTTTTTAGCACTTTAGAATAATAGGCCAAATAATAATATAGGTATATATATAGTTTTCTGATACGGCTATAATTGTTAGTGAGTGAAGTGAGAATAATAGGCTACTAGGCCGTAGTATACTAGAATGTGGATCCACTTGAGTGATGATTTTGCTTATGCCTGAATTAGACGTTTCAATGTTTCGTTGAAGATCCATTGAATTCAAGGACAAAACACAATCAAAATGTGCAATGATAATAAAATACAACAATACCTCCTTCACCTTGACCATATTTGTCCTGAATTCAAGAATCTTGAACAAACTGAACTATCTAAATTCAGTCTTAGCTAGGCTTTAACCTAGAGCATGGTCCGCATTCACATTACCAGGATGATCAACTTAAAAAACTTAAAAATGTACAATGATAAAAAGTTACTCTGTACCGGCTGTGATCCAGAGTCTGATGCAGTCCTAGGTTCAGTTTCACTATTATGACTGTTATTAAATTAAACTTTAGACCTAATGAAAAATATAAAAAATAACATTTATGGAAATTCATACCATAGGAAGACTAAAACCAAATTTTCCCAAAATTTCTGTTTTTTTCGGAAAACAACACGGAAATTTATGGGTTTTTTCCAAGCTCTCAAAATTTCCGGAAAATTTGCATCCCTAGTTCTGATATGATGACCATTTGCTATCTTTAAACTTCAGTGCTTCACTCTCGTTATTATCAGTAGGTACCAGTAGTGATGTGTAGCCTAGTATACTAGAACTTATTAAAATTAAAAATATTAATGCAGTAATTAATTCATAAGTTCAATCACTAGGACTAGGGTAAAGATTATTGGAAAGTCTACAAAGAACAGTATGGTACAGTGTTGTACTTTAAATTTGATTGATTGGTTTTCTTTTTACTAGGGATAAAGACGGGTAGGTACCTATTACCCGCCCAAAAGGTCGGGTCAAGTTTGTTTCCAGTACTTGATTATCCGCAACACCCGGTTTCCGAATTGAGGTGTCACATTGTAGGCCGAAGGAATGTAAACATGCGCATTTCATATCTTCTCGAAAAATTTATTCTCAAAGAAATGTGGCTGCAGTATGTCTAGGCCTACATGAAAAGATAATAAGGCTGGATTAACAATATTGGAGCAGAGAGCCACATGAGAGACTAAAAACTCATAAAACTTTCATAACTACAGCCAGTGAATTAAGAAATGAGCTTATGGGACAAGTTAATCTAGAAAACAGAATGAAGCTACCAAAACCTAACATCAGGGTGGCTGTTTTAGACGTTCAACATGAACTGGAAGTGGAGAGGCTATGTGGACGAAAGAAAGATTACAATGAAGAAGAGCTGAGACAAGTATCTCTGATACATATACATGGCAGATATACTGAAAGGGAGTGGTTGTGCATGTATACAGAGGGATCGGCAAAACCTGGAGAAGGCAATGCTGGAGCAGGAATATACTGTAGGAGGGAAGGAAGAACAGAATCAACGACATCTTTTCAGTTGTGAAAGGACTAAGTCTGAACTTGACTAACACGACAATGATGATGACAAAGATGATGGCCGAGTAGGCCGATTGGGGGCATATGAAAAGAACGAGGAGAAGATATCTTTTGTGTTGGTGTGGTACATTTAACTTTTGATTTATAGTGTACTTTATTCATGCCCCTGACTGCTCAGTGTGTTATGAACTCATGAGATGAGTATTCCTCCCACCCTCCAATCTTCGAGAATTTTATTGCTACCACATTTATATCATGACATCACTAAATGTTTTCAGTCTGCTAGAAGTGGAAAGCTATCAGATCACCCATGGTGAAACAGCAAGTATTACCACTTTTATTTTCATTCTATAAAATATATTAAATAGCCGCCTTCTTCTGACGAGATTGTGAAATACCACTTAACATCGGCACGTCATTATTTATAGGACAACAATACATCTCGGCTACTAGTATAGGTCCTAATAGATGAGTTTGTTTCTTAGCAGCAGTTCATTAGACAGTCCACACCACACCTGGGCACCCCACTCAATTTTTTTGTGTTACTACCCGGGTAAACCCGAGGATAATGTGAACGGGTACCCGGGTAGTGATCGAAGTTTGAAATATTTCAATTGAAATACTACCGGTAATTCATTTGAAATGTTTCAAATAATTTCTCTTATATAAAGGCAAGAAGTTTCCTTCCAATGTCATTTTGAAAAGAATAACAATGCCAAAAGATAAGATAAGCCTACGGGGCACGGGTCAGGCCTAAATACTTTGCAATCAGAAAAGGCTGAAGTGTTGTTGATTGGCTGAAGACGTCACAGAGCCACAAAAACAAGGTAAAAACAGTGAAAAACCACACGGGACAGCAAAAATATGGCATCACAAGCATAACAATATACAACCAGCGGACGTAATAGGGAATAGGGAATATTCTACTTCCGTCAAATACTGTACAAATAGATTTTTTAGAAGTAGATATTTCGTCCCGATTACAAATTATGTACTACTGTGTTTTTCCTTGAAATAATATTTCAATGATTTATAGCCATTTTAAAAACAGACTTAAAAATATTTTAAACGTGGCAAAAACGACGATGACGTCAGAACTGTGTTGCCGTTGTAAAATGACAAAAGAACTGAGTTGCCTCCAAATGGTTGTTTCCCTGCAAATGCAGGGCCTAGGGTAGCCTACAGAAGGGCAATTCCATGGTAACTCGCATATCGATTTGATGACCAAAACATCTTTAAATCTAGTAAAACTTGCACAAAAATAATCTTTTGAAGCAAATCAAGTAATAGATAGTGTAGCTGGTAACAAGTACTTAATTTAGGAACTAAACTTTTCTCAAATTAGCTCATAACTTAATTTAATTTAAATATTGAAGCTTGGTAACTCGCATATCATTAAAAGGGAACTACATATTTTGTCAAGTTACTTCAGAATTTATTTCTCCTCCATGCATTGCTGTAAAATTATGAAATTAATTGGGATCATGTCTCATATAGGGATGAATATCAGGTAAATTTTTTAGGATAATAAAACTAAAAATGGCTTCCAGAAAAATTATTTTAATGGTACCTCGCATATCATTAATCGGTAACTCGTATATCACGTCAACTTTAAATCATGGAAGGTAGGTCCTGCTTTGTAAATATCAGGTGCAAATAGCCTAAACTTGAATAATGTTCACTTATATTTATTTTAATCAAATAGGCATACCAACTTTAAAAAATTTGAAGATTTTAAAAAATATTTATTACTGTTACCGATAGACATTTTGACCTTTTTTCCAATAATGTTACATTTTATGTCCAATATGAAAAGAAGCAAGTTGAAAACACATCTCTCATGTCCAAACAACCCCTGTTCTCATTGTTTGAACTAATTAATTCACTATTTGCACAGGCCTATTCGTAATTTGTCCTTTTATGAAAATAAACACTCTTGATTAAATCCTAACTTAGTGTAGGCCTACACGAGAAAAAACATTGTATTTACAGAAATGAACATGTGTAGACCTAGTCCTAGGTTCTTACTAGGTATACATAGAAGACAGCGACTTTCTTAACGAAAGGCAAAATGTCCTCGAGAGTTGATGATGTCAGGTGGATTTATCCGACGAATTAGGTTTTCTTTGGAATAGTAAACTTCATCCAACTGCACTGGCCACTTCCAATAGTTTTTTCCCACTGGCACCATTACATTGATTTTGCAGTCGTCACCATCGACATGTGTCACAACCCCACGAAATTTCCTTCCGTCGTAGTTGACCTCATACCAGTCATCGATCTTAACAGAATCTTCAATGGCCACAACTTCGAGCAGCACGTCACTCCCTGTTTTGGCCAGCTTAGTCAGTTGTGCCACAACTGGAGATGCATCCTTTGTGTGCATGAAATGGCATTTCTTTATTCCGGGAATTGACTCAGCCTCAAGAAAAACCTGTGCAGTATTTAGGTCCTTATTTCGCGCAATAATCTCAGCCTCGGTGACCTCAAATACTTCTACGTTACTAGTACTCTCATTTGCTGCCCCCACAAACTGAGAAGCGTTCGATACAATACTTTTCCGGCTTTTAACGGAGCTCCACACTTTGCGCTTAGCTGCACCCCCAATTCCATCAACTGGGCCTTTGCCGTGAGACGTGGGCAAAAAAGTTCCACGTGATGATCTTGGAGTGCTTTGCTTCAAGGTGAGGCAATATCGCAGCTATGAACCTGTTCTTGAACTGGGAACTGGGACCATATCCGACCAAATGCTGACATGTTCAACACTATCTGGAATATCTTCCAAGATTCGGTCTAGGTAAGAAACCACAGCTTCTTTTGAATGCGATAAGTAGTCTGAAGCATAGACAATTGGATGTAGCTTACCCGAATGCCACAGAGCAGCGGTGAACAAACTCACCTGGCTCTGGTTCCAGTGAGCCGACTGAACTTCATCCTGTGCAACGCAGGTAAAATTTTCCGAAAAATCTATTTGCAGCAGTGCTTTTTTCATATCAGCATTAACCGAGCCCGCCAGCTCACGCTCCAATTGGTATGATTTGGCTTGCTCCCTTTTGACAAGGCAATGCTAAAAAAACTGCGGAGAAATGCTGTTGATGTAGGCTACAAGATCGTTGCCAGTTCCTTCTTCTTGCACTTTGTGAAGCCTGCCTTCAACTTCCTTCCATATTAACCACTTAACTTCAGCTGGCAAGTCTTCGTTCAGTTCTTCAAAGCTTGGTTGCGAACTTGGTCTTGCATTTCAAACACTCGGAGAGCCAGCATTCATGTGATGGGGGCTTGCACAGCCAAAGTTCAGGGAAGTCATGGCTGTATAACGGAAACTCTGGTATATACTGGTGTATGGGGGCAACAGATGCAATGAAGTTTTCGTGGTATATACACAGACAAACGTTGTGTGGGAGTTTGCTACTTAGCAACACATGCTGCGGCCGAAACTCCGCAAATTTACTTGTGCCAACTTCTGGGCCATTTTCTTTGACAAACAATGCATGTGTTTCTTTAATAGATCCAAGAAGGTGTCTCGTCTGCATCTTAATTTTCACCCCGTCGACGTCTTTCACAGTCTTCACATCTTTTCGCCCAGGTGCTTGCCTGCTGACATCATCTCGCTCGTAAAAGTTGGTAACACTCATTTTTATTAAATGTATTTTTTTTTCTTAATGTTGGTGACAAATGCTTTCATTTGGTACCAAACATGACAAATGTATCTTCACGTTGAAATTTGGGGACACAATTAAGTAATTAATTTAATTCATTCATTCATAGTTAAATACTCAAAACCCAGCCTGGAGCCAGTGATTTTCGAAATTCTTGTTACAAAATCTTTAAGATTGATGAAAACAAGTCAAATGATGCATTTTGCTACGTCACACAACATGTTTCTGTAACTTTTTAATTAAAAAAAATTCTTAAATTGTGTTAAATAGGCCTATATTATTGGATGAGCGTAGCGAGCGAAGCGAAGATTCCATTTCACTACACTGGAGAAAAAAATCCGGAATGTTTTTCTTTCCTGTTTGTATAAGTGTGTGTTTGTTAACACGATTCCGGCTAAACCGATACTCCAATTACGATGAAATTTTATGGAGACCTTCGAAATCTCTGAACTTAGAACTGCCACGTTTTTGAGCGAAATCGAAAATTATTTTAAAATTTTTATTGCAATTTTACGATTTTTTTCGATTTTTAAAAAATTTCTTCGACTTATAACACCTACATGCTTAATCAGATTTTAATGATTTTTTTACTGAACCTTAATTTTATGAATTAAGATATTCTTGTGAAATTTGAGCGCAATCGAAAAACTATTTCTCATGAAAATCGAAATTTTACAGTTTTTTTCTTTTTTAAAACAATTCTTTGACTTATAACAACTACATGTTTTATCCTATTGTAATGATTTTTTCACAGAACCTTAATTTTATGAATTTATATATTCGTGTAAAATTTGAGCGCAATCGAATAATTATTTCTTATGAAAATCGCATTTTTACGATTTTTTTCTTTTTTTAAAAATTACGATTAATAACAAAATTAAGTAAATTTTTAATTTTATTTAATTTAATTTTAAAAAAGTCTTCGACTTAGTAATAATTTTTTCACAGAACAACAGAAAATCCGCATAACACAATGGCAGCTCAATGCACCAATATTACGCTCATCCAAGAACGCGGCGGTACTTAAGCGTTTTCCTAGTAATTACTTATAGGGGCTATTGAACATTGAAAAATGATACAATAATTATTGTTACCAGTTGTTTTGTGAACAATGTGTTAGCATTGGTTAGACGAAATTTGTCTTTAAAGTAGATCTTTTGGTTCAAAAACTAAAAAATCACAAAATTAACATATTTAACTATAACATATAGGCCTATATATATTTCAATTTATTTCTTCAATGTAATGTTTTTCTTAATGTTGATGAAAAATGCTTTGAATTGATACTAAACACTACAAATTTGTCTTCACTTTGAAATTTTAGGACTAAATTAACTAATTAATGTTAATTAATCAATGAATAGTTAAATACTAATCACTCAGCTTGGAGCCAGTTATTTTCGATTTTCTCATTACAAAAGCTACTAAGATTACTAAATTTTCAAGTTGGTATCATATTTTGTACCATAGTTAGACATCTTTACGCCATATTGTAAATTGTGTTCAATATATTGTAATTACTATTATTGAAAATTGAAAAATGATATATTAATTATAGTAACCAGCTCTTTTTTGAACACTGTGATGTCATTGGTTAGAAGAAATTTTACTTTAACGTTGATCTTTTGGTTCAAAAACTAAAAAATCAACAAAATCAACATATTTAGCTATAACATATGTATATTTCAATATATTTTTTTCAATATATATTTTTTCTTTATACAGGTAAAAAATGCTCTTAATTAATACGAAACATGACTAATTTATTGACACGATGAAATTCGTGTCACATAATTAACTAATTAATTTTAATTAATTAATTATTATAGTTAAATAATAAGACCCCATCGTGGAGCCAGTTATTTTCGAATTTCTAATTACAAAATCTATATTATAGCAAATTTTCATGCTGGTATCACATTTTGCACTATAGTTGTGTTTGAGAAGACACCTTGATCGCACTATGTGTATATCAATTGCGTCTGTTGCAAACGGCAACCATTTTGATAGCATTGTTGACAAGTTCTACTTAAGTTGACAAATGACTCAACCTGGTGATGACAGTGCAATTCCAATGCTCCTTGGATCAATTCATCAGAAAAATATACTGACAGTGTATCTAGTACATTACATGTAGAACTTACACAAGCCCAAAGATTTTGATCCACAACTCAACCCCGATCCAGAACTAGTTCCCTTACCGGTACCTACCCTATAATCGATAAGAGCGCACACGAAATCCTTTTCGTTACAAAACTACTTACCGGTAGTTGTTTTTCAGTGTTTTTATTGAAAAAATAACAGTGTTAAAAAACCGGTCCATACCAACCGAAGAAGTACCGGGCCAGGTAGGCCTAGGCCTATAAACATCGGAGTGTATATTCGTACGTGAAGCGGGCCATTGGTTGAAATGGTCGAGATCCAACGTACCAATATAGGCCTAGCCTTCACGAGGTATAAACACTGGTAGGCCCTCCTCCCTATAAGTAGGCCTAGGCACTAGGCCTAGGACTAGCCTAATTGTGTACCAGGGCCTCCTAGGCCTAGGATATTTAATATCCCGTTGGGACTATTAGGGGGCCTGGGACGATGATCTAGGCCTAGGCCTACCCTTCCGTCATAAGTCGGTACTTTTTCGGTTGGGACCGGCCAACTTTTCTTAGGGGAAAAGTAGGTGAGGGGGAGTGGGGGGGGAGCGCGAAGCGCGTATATATTTTAGAATATTATCATTATTATGGCTATTATTATTTTTATTATTTTTATTATTATTATTATTATTATTTTTATTATTATTATTATTATTAAAACATACGCGCTTGGGGCCCCCAACCCCCACTAGGCCTACCCCTGGTGAAAATTCTTGTCAAGATCTTGTAAGATCTTGCAAGATCTTGACAAGAACTTGTATTAAGTAAGATCTTGCAAGATCTCCAAAATGTGTTAAGTAAGATCTTGGCAAGATTCTTGTTAAGATCTTGGCAAGAACTTGGTTAGAAACAAGATATAAACAAGATCTTGTCAAAATCTGCCACCTGGTGTTAGCATCTTGAACCTCATCAGTCATCACTAACAGTTACATGCAAGCCTGCATTTGTGCTGTCTCACTGTTTCAGTTTATTTAGAACTAGAGTAGACAGTTGATAATAGACCTGGTCTACATCGTAAGCAAAGGCCACATACACATTTAAATAGCTACAGATAGTTGCCATGTCTTGTACAAACCTCAGACTATGTGAGTATTTACAACCACTACTGTAGCCTAGGTAGTAGGCTTAGATGACAGTTGACTAAAAGTATTATGCCTTGCACTATAGGTCTAGGCCTGTGTTTGCCCTAGCCTGCAGGCACGCCTACTTGCTTTATGTTCTTGTTCACAGGGCCTAGATTAACAAGCCACGGATAAACATCTAATAAGGTGGCAAAGTGTGTATCGAAATTGCATCAAGTAGGCGTACCGGTACCGCATAAATAGACCAACCACAATCTTGCCAAGATTATACGAGATCTTGCCAAGATTATACAAGAACTTGCCAAGATTTAATCTTGGCAAGATCTTGTATAATCTTGTCAAGATCTTGTATACCGTAATCTTGGCAAGATCTTGGCAAGTTCTTGGCAAGATCTTCAGTAGGGAGCAAAATTATGGAGAGGGTAGTTGCAGACTATGTTAGGAACTCATTGGAAGGGGAGGCGTGGTTCACGGATGCTCAACATGGTTTCAGGGAAGGTTTTTCTTGTGACACTCAACTGGTAGGATTAGTTCAGGATATTGGGGACATTTTGGACAGTGGGGGGGAAGTAGATGCTGTTTTTCTAGATTTTGAAAAGGCTTTTGATAAAGTCTCGCACGATTTGCTAATGGAGAAGGTAAACAATGTGGTGGGGGATAAAGGAGTGGTGAGGTGGGTTGGAGATTTCTTGAGAGGTAGGTCTCAGAGGGTTAGGGTTGGGGGTACCTTGTCACATAGTATAGAGGTTACATCGGGGGTACCGCAGGGCTCAGTGTTAGGACCTTTGTTGTTTATTATGTTTATAAATGACATAGGGCAGGGAATAACATCAAGAATAAGATTATTTGCAGATGATTGTGTTTTGTATAGAGCAATAAGGGGGATTGAGGATGTTAGGTTGTTGCAGGCAGATCTGGGGGTAATAGAGGAATGGGTCACAGCAAATAAGATGGGTTTGAACATAGGTAAATGTAAGGTGGTTGGTTTCTCGCGAAGAATAATTAAGGTAGGTAGGACATACACTTTAATGGGGGCTGTTATGGAGAAAGTAGGAACGTATAAGTACTTAGGGGTGATGTTGGCAGAGGATTTGGGTTGGGGGGATCAGGTGCAAGAAGTTGTTAAGAAGGGAAATAGGGCTCTGGGTTTTGTTATGAGAAATCTAAGAGGGGCCAGTCGGGAGGTTAAAGATCGGGCATATAAGGTAGTGGTTAGACCTGTCCTGGAGTATGGGGCGGCGGCATGGGATCCGTATAAGTTGGGGGAGGTTTTGGAAGTAGAGAAAGTCCAACGTAGGGCGGCAAGAAGGGTTACGGGAAAGGTTAGGCGGTGGCGGTGGGAAGAGGATGATAAGGGGAATGTAGAGAGAGTATATGACAGTGTCACTGCAATGCTAGGAGAGTTGGGTGGGAGTCATTAGAGGGAAGAAGAAGGGAGGTTAGGTTGTGCAATATGTACAGGGCGGCTAGGGGAAGTAGGGGTGGGGGGACATCCGCAATAGGCTACAAGAGGGGCTTTACAGGGGAAGGGGGGATCATTCATGGAAGTTCCAGCGTCAAGTAGTAAGAACGGATCTGGGTCGGTATGGTTTCATGGAAAGGACTGTTAGGGAATGGAATGACTTGCCGGGGGATATTGTAGGTAGTGGGTCTTTAAGGGAATTTAGATCATTTTTAGGGGGGGACAGTATTAGTAATTAGGTCTGGGGGGAGTGAGTGGTTGCCACCGGGCGGAAGGGCCCATTTGCAACCGTAAGAAATGTTATGTATGTTATGTATGTTATGTAAGATCTTGACAAGTTCTTGTAAGATCTTGGCAAGTTCTTGACAAGTTCTTTGCAAGATCTTGGCAAGAAAAATACAAGATCTTACAATACAATCTTGCCAAGATCTTGCCAAGATTTTTCACCAGGGACCCCTAACCTACATTTTTGGCCGATCCCAACCGAAAACCCCATGCAAGCTCGTGGTTCGGCACATCGGTTGGAATAAGTCCTCGGAACAAAGTTCAGCCTTGAATCTAGACTCTAGGTACCTACCAGAAACCCAAAAAATTTCTTCGTTTATAAATAGAGGCACTTATAAGGATATCTTGAAAATTACATTCTTTTAAGTAGGCCTAGACATGTTTGTTCAAAGTGAGGTTATGTTGTCGACTGGTTGGCGTCCTTGGTTGGTACCCCGGAAGCGTGAATTCGCAGTCCGACATCCATCTGGGTGACGCAGGAGGAGTTTTTAAATCGTTGATAAAATTTTTTTGTACCGTGGTCTTCCCTAATTTATAAACCCAAAGCTAATATTGATATAAAAATTAATAACAAATAACTGCTCAAAGGCGTAGGCCTACTTGGTACTTTATTGCTGTTTATAGCCATATTATGAATAATAACAAATTATATTTTGACGTTTTATTTAAACCTTTATTAGGTACAAAAGAAAGCACAAAGTAAAAAGTTGGGGAAATAAATCAGGACATACTAGTTACTTCTACTTTTAATTTTGCTAAATTAGTATAACGGGCTTGTAATCATTGTAGCTTATCAATATTTTTACTCATTTTGAAGGCCAACCTATTATATATTATATTATTGGATGAGCGTAGCGAGGGGAAGCGAAGATTCCATTTCACTACACTGAAGAAAAAAATCCGGAATGTTTTTTTTCTTTCTTTTTTTTGTATTTTTGTGTGTCTGTTAGCACGATTCCGGCTAAACCGATAATCCGATTGCAATTAAATTTTATGGAGACCTTCGAAATCTCTGAACGAAGAACTGCCACGTTTTTGAGCGCAATCGAAAAATTATTTCTCATGAAAATCGCGATTTTACGATTTTTTTCGATTTTTTGAAAATATCTTCGACTTATAACACCTACATGCTTTGTTCGATTTTAATGATTTTTTCACAGAACCTTAATTTTATGAATTTAGGTACTCGTGTGAAATTTGAGCGCGATCAAAAAATTATTTCTTATGAAAATCGAAAGTTTACGGGTTTTTTCTTTGTTTAAACAATTCTTTGACTTATAATACCTACATGCTTTATCCGATTGTAATGATTTTTTCACAGAACCTTAATTTTATGAATTAATATATTCGTGTGAAATTTGAGCACTATCGAATAATTATTTCTTATGAAAATCAAAATTTTACGATTTTTTTCCTTTTTAAACGACGATTAATTAAAAAATTAAAAATTAGAGTTTATTTTTTATTTAATTTAAATTCATTTTTTTTAAATCTTCAATTAAGTAATGATTTTTTCACAGAACAACAGAAAATCCGCATAACACTTGGCAACTCAATGCACCAATTACGCTCATCCAACAACGCGGCGGGACTTAAGCGTTTTCCTAGTATTTATGTATTAGGTCTACTATTGTATATATATTGTATATATCGTGTGTAGGCCTATGTGTATGTCTACTGTGTATTACTATTTTCTATCTTTCCTGACGAAACCTATTATGTATTATGTTCGAATCAATGGTGAATAAATTATCTTATCTTATCTTATCTTAACCTATTGCATCACCTTTCAAGAAATAGTTATTCAGAAAATGTAGATTATAGCTTACTAATAATAATTATACACTCCACCTGAATATGTAGATGTTCAAGTAATAGATCAAAATCAAATAACTAGGAAGCTTCGCAAACGCTTTTTCAGGCGCGTTGTTGAATGAGCGTAATTTTTTCAACGAAAAAAGCGTAAAATTGCGATTTTCATCAGAAATAATTTTTCGATTACGCTCAAATTTCTCACGAATATATTAATTCATAAAATAAAGGTTCTGTGAAAAAATCATTACAATCGGATAAAGCATGTAAGTGTTATAAGCCCAAGAATTTTTTTAAAAATCGAAAAAATCGTAAAATTGCTATTTTTATAAGAAATAATTTTCGATTGCACTTAAAAACGTGGCAGTTCTAAGTTCAGAAATTTCGAAGGTCTCCAGAAAATTTCATCGCAATTGGAGTATCGATTTAACCGGAATCGTGTTAACAGACACACAAATACAGAAAAAAAGAAAGAAAAAAAACAATCCGGATTTTTTTCTTCAGTGTTTAGTAGAATGAAATCTTCGCTTCGCTCACTACGCTCATCCAACTAATCAAATCACTTAATTGCATTCTTAAGTTCACATTGCAGTATAAAGAGAATATTAGTTGAATTATTATTTTATATAGTATAATAACAATTTAGTAAAATTGAAATAGGTTATGCAAAATACGTACAGTGTAAACTTGTTTTGTTGCTGTCACATAAGCAGAAGCTTGAGCGATCGGTAACAAAACATGCGTCTATACCGATTTTATTTACAAGTACAAGGAGATTAATACTTTAGTGTGGTTTGAGTTTGTGAGACAGATATCTGTTGTAATGTTTAGAAAGTAGGTTCTATACGCACCTCGCTTTTTGCATTCAAGTTTGATAATTTTGAACGAACAAATTTAACTGAAATCAATTTTCTCAGGACATCCATAAATAATAACTCAGAAATGATAGCTAATTAATAACAATATCGTGGCGTTATGCTAAATATAACATTTTCTCTCTGTATCAATAAACAATTATAATCATTGTGTTTGTGAATGAAGATCGGTGTATTTTGAATTTTGATACACCTAAATACTTATTGGGAACATACTTACTAAATTAAACCCTCATGTAGAAACTATGATCAAAAGCTAAATAGTAAATATATATTTGAAACAAAAATAACACACAAAATACCTCTTTATTTAACTATGGTGCAGGCCAAAGGTGAAACCAACACTAAGTATTTAATTTGTGTTATTATCTGTGCAAGTTACCGACAGTGTTGACTCGTGCGATAACTGCGCGACTCTGGATTCGGGAGGTCCCGGATTCAATCCCGTCGAGACCGACAATCCGGACTGAAGGTTTTTTCCGAGGTAAAAGTCGTGCGAATGCAAGGGATTGTGTCCTCCTGAACAGCCATCAAACATTATTTCACAATAATAACTGTCCTAATTGCAATATATCTATAGTTAGACGCCCTGAAGTGGGGCATGCAGTGCTCGTAAATATCAGATCAACTTATACCCCGGTAATACACAAGCTCAAAGATGGTCCTGACTATTGTTTAAGCCAAATATCAGTAGGTAGGGAGCTCTTTTCTTCAAAATATACCACAAACATTTCAGTAAGAGGCTTCCCAGTAATGTGGGGTGACGAGGACTCCACTCCAGCGCTTATGTTCCTCCTTAGGTATGTTTAGAGAGCCACTGACCAAGTTCAGTGTATGTGGGAGGTGCAGCGTGAAGTAAGGAAAATATTGTGAGATTCTTAGAATAGTGCTCTTTGGGGGGGGGGGGGGGGGGGGGGGGGGGTGATCACCCAGACACTAATTTATCAATATTTTCTTAAAGTTGTGGTCTTTCTTAAAGTCTTAAATTGTGGGACTTGTAGCATTCGAAAGCACTAACTGAGCACTAAATATTGTGTGATTCTTAAAATTAGTGTGTAGAATTGGTGCTGCATGAAGTGAGCACCCCCACAGGAATGTATTAATACTAATCTGAAAGTATTGAAGCACTAATTGTGTGTAAATTGAGCCTGAATATTGTGTGATCCTTCGAATAAAAGCTCTTGTGCAGGGGGGCGGGGGTTGCGTGAAGTTTATCCCCTCCCACAGTAATTTCTCAATATTTTTTTCCTGAAGTATTAAAGCACTAATAATTGTGCGATTAACGGCATTCGAAAACACTAATTGCGCACTAAATATTGTGTGATTTTTAGAATAAGTGCTCTTGTGGAGGGTGCAAAGTTCACGCACTTATTAGTTTAAATTGACTTTTACTTGCTAAATTTAATTGTTTACATAGACACTCAAGCATGTTACGTTTTAAATAGACCCTATAAAGCTCCCAGTGGATTTAGATTATTTTGTTGAAGGGTTCTCCTTAGGTGTATTGCCACAATTGAGGTTGGGGCATTGATGCGTGACAATTTAATTATTTATTATACATGCTTAACCCTCTCCCTCATATAGATCAACGAGAGACGCAACACATTACTTCACTACGCATTAGTACACTATATGAGGGAGAGAGTTAAATTCCACAACACTTTTAATAAATGTATCACTTAAATTTAAAATTATAATATTTGTTTAACTTGATTACATGCAGTTTCTAGTAGTAATTTAGTGGTATAAAAACACAGTAGTGGTTTGTTTACATAAATACAAAGATATAAAATAATAAATATAATAATTTAACAAAGAAGTATATATACGTACAAAGTATCAATTTGTTGTAACTGCTAAGGTCTCGTACAAAACACACAGTAGTCCGTTTTGTTTGTGACTTGACAGCTGTAGTCAAACATTTTTTTCTTCTCTTGTAGAATGTTCTTGTCCTGCTCTATATAGAAGTACACTGAAGGCAAGAACTACTTGCAGTGTGGCAAGGGAAGTGTCGCCAAAGCTGCTAGAAGTTTATTTTTGTGACAAGAATTCCGATATAACTTGGTATTTCATGTCGACAGTAAGTTGTCTCGCCACGCACTAGAAGTGTGTGTGAACTGCAGGCAAGTAGTCTCCACAGCGTGGGAAGCCAACAGGAACCGGTGGAATGTCAGAAGGCTCTCCCACCTGCACTATAAGATTCATCCCGGATACTTGGTGCAACAGGAAGTGACAGTGCAACATCCAGTAACCTGGAAAAGACATAAATTAGATTAGTTTTCTATTTTTAATTGGCAAATGGCAATCACAATTTTTGAAACGTAAACAAATAATGATCATGACGATGTTCAATACAAAAGAGACGTATAAGATAAATTACAATCAAATCGGGCTTATTACTTACGAATCTTGAATAAAATAAAACAAAAAAAAAACAACATAAGACCATTAAAATCTTTTTAGGAAATTATGTTAGAAAATGGTACTTTTATTGATTCGTGTGTAAAGTTCTAGTTCTAACATAGAAAAGCTCTAAAATAATGTAGTGATAAACTTTCACACTATATTATGACACTGGTAAACAAATAAACATTTTTAATGTCGTATGCAGGCGCGTAGGAACGTTTTGAAAATTGAGAAAATTCATTAGCAGATTTTGTGGGCGGCAGCTGGGTCTGGGGCGAAGCCCCAGCCGCCAGAGGCTCTAGAAATTTTACCATACTACTGTACTACAGTTATTTCGTCATGTTTTAACTGCACTCGGACTCTGTAAACGATGTTTTACAGCAACAATCTGCGATCTAAAAACTTTTTTTTTTTACTTTTCGTTTTTTTTAATGTTTTTTTTTTTTCTTCTTTCTTTCTTTTTGTCTTTTTTTTTTTTCCTTCCTTTTTCTTTTTCTTTAATTCTTTTTCTTTCTTTTTCTTTCTTTTATCCCCCCTTTTATATATTCGATTCATTTATAATTGCATTAATATCCTTTTATTGTTATCAATTGTGAGATTTAATGCATTGTGTAATATTACTATTTCAATATTTACTTAAATGTAGTTCATTGGTTGTCTGCATCTATGTATTAGATTATTAGTTGTCCTCCTTTGTAAATCAGTTTTATGACTGAATGGATAGACGTAAATAAATAAATAAATAATAATAATAAAAAATGAACGTGAAGTGGACCATTTTAGTAAATTTCAACCTAAATTTTTATGTAATGACGAAGCATACAGGCAAATATTTTCGTTTTACTAAGGTGACCGTCGAATTGTATAAGTGTATATGCATATTTACTACGGAAATTATGGGATTAATATTTAGCTCAGGTTAGTTTTGCCCCCCCCCCCCCGGGCCAAACTTGGTGGGCATTGTCCCCATTCCCCCCGGTTCCTACGCCACTGGTCGTAAGTGCAAAAAAATGCGAATTAAAATGTGCATTAATTATTGTTATTGTGATATTTTATTCAAGCATTCTCATATTTTGTCTATCCACGCATTGAGACATGAAAACTTTTTTCAATAAAATGCAACACTACACCAAAGTTTGTACCTGGATTGTCGGCGATGAAGCGGACGACGGCGTACCCCGCGGACGGCACCGCGACGGTGTCCTTGGCGGGAGGGGCGCGGTAGGCGAGGTTGCTGCGAGGTAACTGCAGCTTACCCGATGACAGTTGATCCATCAGCTTCCGCACGTTCTGTGACTTGGAGAACAACCCCACAGACATCACGTGGAACTCGTGACCGTGGATGTGGTAGGGGTGGGTCAAACCCCCAGGCATCGGGGCTGTTGGAGACATAGGAACATGGTTTAATCGTAGGCCGCACATTATCGAGGATCTACGTTTTAATTGTCCAACACGTATTGAAGATGTATAAAACAAACTAATTTGATGACCATAATCTTCGCCGATTAATTTAAAAAAAAAGTGCATGATGACAAGGTCATGATGACTTACATTCGTCAGCAAGGAGTAGCTCGACGACTGCTCCGAGAGGCAGTGTCAGCAGTTGGAAGCACTCGCACATGTCCTTGCTGCATCCCGTCTTGCCGCTGACCCCGTCAGCACAGAAGGTTTCCAGGGGAATGTCCTCTCGCTGACTGAGGATGGGAGACGACGGGAGAGTGTTGCTGATGTTGTTGATCATACCGGCCACCAGTACGGGCACGGGAGGCTCTGAAACCAGACACAATATCTCTTTCAGTACACGTTTTACTATTTAGGATGGTTCATACAGGGGCGCCGGGTTTTCTAAATACCGAGGGGTGCTGAATTATTTCACTAATATTTCAAAAGCAGTTGATAGCCCTCAAAACTATATCAGTAATGAAATTATCCTTTACTATTTTCATGATTTGGGTGTATTTTATTCAGTGGCGGATCTCGCCCTGATTCACGGGGATCATTTTCAAGATTGTGCCCCATGTGCCCCATGCCCCATGCCAATGCTCCATGTCTCTACAGGAGAAAATAATTGCGAATTTGCAACGTTGGAAGGTCTAAAAATGCATAAAATATCGAAAATGGCACAGGTGATGGTGATAATAATTGGCTACGCAATCAAAATAGGAATCTCATGGGGGGTTGGGAGAGGACGATTTCCAATTTTTTTTAATTTAAAATATTTGGAGGGGTCCTGCGCATCCCTCCGAACAATTTAAGGGATGCTTCAGCCCCTGAATACCCCCTCCTGAACCCTGAGCCCTGGTTCATACACCTGAAATGGGTGAGGAAAGGAATATTGCGTTATAACCCAGCAGCTACCACAAATCATAAACGCATTGAAATATTACATCGCCTTATATCATTCACACTAAAACACGTATAAGCAAATAAATTTCTTCCTTTCTTTCTTTCTTCCTTTCTTATTATTGAATTATTATTGGTACACAATAATAAAAAACGCAGAATTGCGTGTGTCCAGAATTGAACTCTTTGCAACTCACGGAAGAATCGTTGGTAAGAATCCGTCTGGAAGAGGTTCTCGCGGTTGAAGAAGTTAAATCCAAAGGGGACGACTATACGAAGAGTGGGCTCTAGCGCCATCAGTTTAGCAGGTACTGGTAAGACGCTGATTAGCTGGTCAATACACACGCCATTGGAGCCGGCGCTACACTGCACGTCCAGGGGGTTCAATGTCTAGAAGAATACAATAATATATTATGGAGGTTCCAATCTCTATAGATAGCTGGTTAAGTAAGTCATTAACATCTACACATTACATTTTGGGCACTTGGGTTAGCCAAAAGAAACAACATCTTACATAATAAATCTTGTATTCATGACTGAAACTAATATTGTCTTGTAGTCAAGTAATAACATAAATTTGTATTTTTTATAAGTTTATTTATGCATGGACTGGTAATTTGATTGCGTGTATCACTCGTCACTACTAGCGGAGTGCAGGTACCCAACATTTGGGTCGGGTCGGTATTTGGGGGCTGACCGATGTCAAAATGGTTACGGTATCGATTCTCGGGTAACAAAGTTTTTTGGAGTGGTGGTGGAGGTGCCGGTCCAGGATTTACAAACTTAATTGGTGGAGGTGCCGGTCCAGACAATTTTTAATTTACAGCTTTCCAAAATACCATCCAATAAAAATTCTAAAAAAAGATTTTTGGAAGAAAATAATTACGTATTGTTTCAAAATAAAATTCAATATCCATTTTACAAGTAGTATTATAATGGCCTTATTTTCCCTACCCCGCATCACCCGACCCGAAAACCCGAAGTAGTTTCGTACACGATCCCCACCGGACTGTCAAAAACCTCTACCCAAACAGCCCTTTTCACTACTATAAACTTAAAAGGGACAAGAAAAAAAAACGAATCATTGGGGTGTGAAAGTTAGACAATTATTATATTATATTCAAATAAAATTAATAAGTTAAATAATGAAGGATTGACGGTTGATTTTTATTGATTAACGTACCCCTATTATTGCAATATTGCTATTTGAGGCAACGCGAGTGGCGATATAAATCAGTGGCGATATAAATGAGGGGAATTAATAAAAAAAAATGCATTCTTTGAGAAATCAAAACTGTACGTATATTTCTCGATTTGGATAGTCGGGAAACACTCCCGTAGGTGGAAAATTAATATTTTATACAATCCAGAAATTAAAAAATCCATTCCGATGTTCACGAATCATGCCACCCGGGTCATGTGACTTACCACGCCATTGGAGGAAGAGAGTCCTGCATACCCAGGGTGGGGGCTGGATGGCATATCCTTCTTGGACCCGACATACTTGAGCACGGCCACCTGGTAGGCTCTTCGTTCCTCTTCGCAGGGTCCAATCCCCTTCACGTGGATCCAGTAGGCCGACGCCGGCTGACTCGCCTCCACTACAAAGTCGTACCGCTCGCCTGGTACAACGGGAAATAGAGCTGTTTACCATTTAAAAATAAATAAGTAGTGTTGTTTAACACTTAAGTTTTATTTCATAAGAAGAGAAAATGTCAATTCGATGAGACTTTTAGAGCCAAATTAATTTCAGAATGCATATAACAAAACCCTCTCTATCAAGATCGATCTTTTATATTTAACGTTAAAATAAAAAATAAATGAAAACAAATCGTATTTAGAGTCGACCCACTCAGCCATAGAACTGATTTTAGCATGTGCATTGTATTTCAGTGATCATGATCTGTTAACACCATCATCGAAACTGTTACTTTATTTTTACCTGCCATGAAGACGATGCTGTCTAGCAGGACAGGCTCCACAGCAGTCCCGTCAGTGGCTACTAGAAGAAGGCGGTGCTTCTCGATGGAGATCTGAACCGGGCAGACGAGGCAAGTCGCGCCGATCATCCGGAACCGGAAACGCTCTCCCGGAATCACCCGGAACACGGAAAGTGGGGTCTTTGTAGCGAAGGGCCTAGACATGAAGGCGGGGAGGGGTGGTAACACAGAGGAAAAGGGAGGGCTAAAAGGAGTGGGCTGGATTGACACAATGTTAATAATATCTGCATAAGTAACAATCAGAGAGAATAGAATGGTACTGTAAAAAGGAAAATAGCTTGATGATTAGTGCACAGTGACAGTAGCAACGTAATAATAATAATATAATAATAAAAATAGTAATAATAATAAAAATAACAATAATAATAATAATAATAATAATAATAATAATAATAATAATATAATAATAAAAATAGTAATAATAATAAAAATAACAACATTAAATTAACAATAATAAAAATATTGAACTTACCGTATATCTGCCCTTGCCGTTGATTAGAAACGTGTCGGGATTCTGTCCTGGCTCACGGACTCTCAGTCCAGGAAACCTCTCGTCACCACTCACGTGGAACCAGTCAGTCACAAGAATAACATGGGACCGCAAGTCATGATCATAGAGGTGGTTGTTATGGTCTTGCACTCTTGGCTGTCTCACAATCAAGCTTCCAGTGATTCCATCCACTTTCTGCAGCCCTGAAACACAACTCAAGGTCATACGAGGTCATACAAGGTCACACAATATTACAAGGATAACATGAGAAAGCAGATCATGATCATAGAAGGTGGTTGTTGGGAGTCTTGTGCCCAAGGCTGTCTCACAATCAAGCTTCCAGTGATTCCATCCACTTTCTGCGCCCTGAAACACAACTCAAGGTCATACGAGGTCATACAAGGTCATACAAGATCATACAAGATCTTTGGATGAGCGAAGCGAAGACTTCAATTTCACTGACCCCCAAAAAATTTAGCTCGGGTGTTTTTTTTGTTTGTTTGTTTGTTTGTTTGTTTTTTTGTCTGTTTGTTAACTCTCTACCAGGCAAACGGCATATCCGATCTTGATGAAAATTTGACAGGACCTTCGAAATCTCTGAACTTAGAGGTGTATTGTTTTTGGGTACAATCGAAGAAATATTTCTCATGAATATCGTACTTTTACGATTTTTTTCGATTTTTAATGCTATATTGCGTGATATTTGGGACAATTCTGACCAAACGGATGGGGCTACAACGTTCATATTTTACATGGACATTAAGGTTATGGTGATGTAGTACCTTTTGAAAGAAAAAAATGAAAAAGTTAGCCAGAATCCATAGAAATAAAGCTTTTAATATAAGTTTTTTGATTTTTTGTGCGATATTTTCGTGCCATTTGGGCCAATTCTGACCAAACGGGTGGGGCTACAACGTTCATATTATACATGGACATTAAGGTTATGGTGATGTAGTACCTTTTAAAAGAAAGAGTTTAAATAGTTAGCCAGAATCCATAGAAATAAAGCTTTTAATATAAGTTTTTACGGTAAATAATACCAATTGACAGGTAACAAAAGAAACTTGACAACAATCACCTACAATGCGTAGGCAGCAAAACAAAGAACTTGCAAAAGTAAAGATATCCCATGCAAGCTAAAAATTTTAAAAAGCTCATCCATCAACGCGGCGGGACTTTAGCGTTTTCCCAGTAAGGATAACATGAGACCTCAGATCATGGTCATAGAGGTGGCTGTTGGGGTCTTGCACTCTTGGCTGTCTCACAATCAAGCTTTCAGTGATTCCATCCACTTTCTGGGGCCCTGGAGACACACCTCAAGGTCATACGAGGTCATACAAGGTCATACGAGGTCATACAAGGTCACACAATATTACAAGGATAACATGATAAAGCAGATCATGATCATAGAAGGTGGTTGTTGGAGTCTTGTGCCCAAGGCTGCCTCACAATCAAGCTTCCAGTGATTCCATCCACTTTCTGCAGCCCTAAAACACAACTCAAGGTCATACGAGGTCATACAAGGTCATACAATATTACAAGGATAACATGAGAAAGCAGATCATGGTCATAGAGGGACCGAGGTCGGAGGTGGGGACTTGTGTCCTAGGCTGTCTCACATTTAAACCTACCAGTGATTCCATCCACTTCCTGCAATCTGCAACATACAAGTCAGGGTCATACGGGGTCATACAAGGTCACACAAGATCACAATAATAACATGTAGCAATTTCTCAATTTCATTAATCGGGAAACGCTCTCGTATGTGTAATTGATTTCCATAAAAACATGTTGCAAGTTACAAGATCACAAGGATAACATGAGAAAGCAGATCATGGTGATAGAGGGGTCGGGGTCGGGGGTAGAGGGTGGCTGTTGGGGTCTTTAACTTGATTAATGTCCTGGCCTGGTATCAGGACAAATTAGCGCCATATTGCATATTGACTTACCGTCGTGCGAGTGCCAGAACATAGACCCGGCGTCAGGGACATGGAAGTCGTACCGGAAGGTGGCACCCTCGTTGATCGGGCATTGCGTCACCATGGGGACGCCGTCCGAGTAGGGAGTCCCCCTCTGTAGGATGCCGTGCCAGTGGATAGTGGTGGAGCGTCCTGGCATGAGGTTCTTCACATCCACGATCACTCGGTCTCCCTTGCACACCTAAGGAACACAATGCATTGCTTAGGCACCTACCACTCTTCAGGTGACCTTGGATGTCACACGGTGCCCTTGCAATGTGCGGTTACCCAACGAGAATTAGCTCATATAAAGGGTAACTTAAATTGAAATTTCACTGGGAGAAACACTCACCAGACATTTAAGATTATTATGGTGTTTCCTTAGCTGATCGTAGCTACCGACCGCAATACATTATATATTGATAACTGTTCTTATATTTGCCTGTCTCACCTGTATGGAGGGTCCTGGCAGACGGCGATTGGCAGTAAGGATTCCTCTCTCAAGGCCGTCCGCCGTCACACACTGAGGGTCCAAGCATTGCGTCGTGTTGCGAGGACAGTTGCCACACGCTCTGCAATAAGGGGCCGGTCGTGACATTAAATTTAATGTAAACAATACAATGTCTTATTGCACTTACTTACTAATATGCAACTTTATGTTTTATGACATTAAACAATAAAAAACTGCAAGTGGTATTATAATACATTAACAAACATAGCTAATTTGTATTTTTGTAGAATTCACTTGGACAACGTCTTATAAGTCCATTTTGACTTAAATATATATTTTGATGCTAACTATCTTTTAGTCTGACTGGTAATTTCCTGTTTTTTCGTTCGTTTGATGGCATTTTTCTATTTCGGTAACTACAGTTTAGTTTATTTTAATTTTAAATAATCATGTTGTCGATGAGATGCATGGTTATATTTATTTGTGTACGAAACATTAAAATGCATTCACATATTTTCACTCGTAATAATAATGAATTGAAAGAAAGCGAGATTTCAAGAATAAATAAATGAATAAATAAATAATAAATAAATTGGATTTAGAGTCTACCCACTCAGTTATATAACTGATTTTCAGTGGGGGACAGTAAATTCTGTAGTAAATTCTATGCTGTCACGTTATAACAAACTGCAACCAACCAGAATTCCCACTCGAGATTTTACTTAAATACGTTTCTTCGGTAACTATTGGCAACCATGACCGAAAAATAATTTATTTTTGACGTCCCTTTCGATTCTATCAATCATCACAGGCTGCCGTTAGTAAGCAGCTCAGATCCAGCCTCTCTTCAGCTGGTTCGCTATTGGTACCCCAATACACCTTCTTAGAAGTAGACACATCTTCAGTAAGGACTAACGGTAGCTGGTATCGCTCCGGCGACATCCTGACAAGAGTATCACATTTAAAACATGCATAGCTACCTCTTTTGGGTCAATTTATACATAAACTTGCGTAGTATTGGAATGGCATGTAAATGTAATGCTCATGTCTTGTTTACTATAGTTTCAACTGTCAAAATATAAGCTCGCATAAACAATTTGGCTGTCTGTACTTGACTTCTACCGTTATCACATGAAACGGTCGTGATAGGATGATAATGAAAACAATTTAGGTGACATAAATTGTGTGGGGATATATTATTAGAATCTATGCCATACCTATTTGCACCATTTCAATGACTACACTTACACAACAACATTTGCATTTTGTTTTATATCATATCGTAATATCTCACTTCATTTTACTGGGCTGTCCTTCAGTCAGAATGATTCACAGAAGGAAGGATTATGTACGTAATCTATAGAAAATATGTTTTCTTTCCAGCAATATTGTATTTTGTTCTGCGTGCGTTCAGTTTATTGATATCAAAGAATAAAGACTTATAAAATTACTAGGAAAACGCTTAAGTCCCGCCGCGTTGTTGGATGAGCGTAATTGGTGCATTTAGCTGCCATGTGTTATGCGGATTTTTTGTTGTTCTGTGAAAAAATCATTACAAAGTCAATTTTTTTTTAAATAAATTAAATTAAATAAAAAATTAACGTAAATTTTATTTTTTAATTAATCGTAATTTAAAAAAAGAAAAAAATCGAAAAATTGCAATTTTCATAAGAAATAATTATTCGATTGCGCTCAAATTTGACACGAATATATTAATTCATAAAATTAAGGAACTGTAAAAAAATCATTACAATAGGATAAAGCATGTCGGTGTTATAAGTCAAAGAACTGTTAAAAAAAGAAAAAAAACGTAAAATTTCGATATTCATAAGAAATAATTTTTCGATTGCGCACAAATTTCACACGAATATCTTAATTCATAAAATTAAGGTTCTGTGAAAAAATCATTACAATCGGATAAAGCATGTAGGTGTGATAAGTCGAAGAATTTTTTTTTAAAAATCGAAAAAAATCGTAAAATTGCGATTTTCATGAGAAATAATTTTCCGATTGCGCTAAAAAACGTGGCAGTTCTAAGTTCAGAGATTTCGAAGGCCTCCAGGAAATTTCATCGCAATTGGAGTATCGGTTTTGCCGGAATCGTGTTAACAGACACACACAAAAAAAAAACATTCCGGATTTTTTTCTCCAGTGAAGTGAAATGGAATCTTCGCTTCGCTCATCCAATAAATTTGGGAATTTTAAAATTATTTATATCTCATAGAAAAACTCTGGTGTGTTACAATGTGTTCTAATTTATTTTTAAATACAATCAATTTTATAAATAGCAAATCGTTAGACATTATACCAAAGCCATTTATTAATGTACAAGCACAAGATATCAAGGCTGATCAAGCTTCTTCCACATATTCTTTTATTACTTCATTATTATGTTCAAAGCATTCAGCAAACAGTCACACAATGTTCAAAATACTAGAAGGTCGTTTAACAATTTTGTTTTTAATAAAAAGAAAAAAATCCAAAATATCCTTGGTCCACAAGAGGAGATTTTACGTTATACCACTTAACATTATATATTATGCACTGGAAGAATCAAATAGCTATGGAGACCTATAGAACTATAATTGCGTGCTAGAATAGCTTACTGTAAATACACTTCGGCAAAATTATTAACTTAATAGATCGTATACGTATAAACGAGACAAATTTGCTGTACATATTAAACATAAAAAAGTATCCAACCGATTGTGAGACTGTTGTCTATCAATACTGGTGGCAAAATGCAAATCGAACAGTATTCTGAAAATGTTTGGCACCATGAAAGTTCAAACATATCCTACAATAATAATAAATGGAAACTAATAGAATCAAATACGAATGGACGGGGATCTGTAACAATACGCGAAACTAATTCGGGAATCATCTGTTTCATACCCGCAAACATAACCTTTAAGTTACTGTATACTGACAACCTGAGTTTGAATGACTTGAGTGGGGAGTATATATATAAGTTATATACATATATTGTCTTAAGCTTTATAAACATATAATATATAACTTATAAAATAGGTCCCAGGCCTTGTTAGGTTTCCCACGGCAATTTAATTTACATGGTGCAATTAAAAATTTGTCAATACTCCGTGGTCATAAATAACTGTTATTGTCCTTGTTATTGACATGGCTAATTTCATGTAATTGTGTGTATTTGGGCAACTATTTAGTTTAGTCCATACTTGGATTTTTTAGATAATAATATGGCTCGATTTGGTTAGTCGAGAAACACTCTCGTAGGTGGTGTTAATATTTAATACAATTCAGAAGTTTAAAAATCCATCCCGACCGGGGATGTATTAAATTAACAATTCCATCTACGGGAGTGTTTCCCGACTAACCAAATCGAGAAATAAACCCTTGCTCATACCTGCGTTAGGTATGACATTAAAAATTAAATTAATACAAAATAGGTATCAGATTTTCGTTGCACTTCTGTTCCATCCATTCAGAACTATAATGCAACTTCAATTCAGAAGTTCAAAAGATACCGTCTCGGTGGTATAGTTGGCTAAGGCGCCTACCTGGAATGTGGGAGACCCGGGCTCGAACCCCGGTCGGGATGGATTTTTTAACTTCTAAATTGTATTAAATATTAAAATTTTATAGTGGGGGCATTTCATTTTAGCATTTTGTTGTCAGACTTTGACAATACATAAAATATTTCAAAATTTACAATTTTGCGTTTGCGTTGCAATATAGGTCGATGGGTCAATGCTACAAAAAAGCAATAGTTGGATAAGTACCACTTACACTCCCAATGTGTGGTAGGCCTCGAGGTAGAATCTGTAGTAGCAGATCCGTGGTTTGCCCCCCTCGACGCAAGGGTCGGTCACAGCGGAATCTCTTGAGCGTCCGTGACGACCTCGGCGTCTCATCGTCCTCAACGCCCACGACGTCGGGCTGCAGGTATTTCTCAAGGTCAACCAAGGACGCAGAGTCTGGAATAAGGAAAACTGGATGATGACGCCGCGAGGAAAAGAATGACGGCAAATGAAACAAAATATTTGGCAGCAAATAGCTATTTGCTCGGCCAAGAAGCATCCGACGTATATGACACCTTGCAAAGTTGTCAAAAAAGCATACATGGACCCCTACAGTCATAGATTTTACATGTTTTGTCAAAATCAGACAGAAAAAAATCAAGAATAATAGTAAATTTTGGAGTTTTTATCATAATCAAAATTCGAGTAGAATAATTAAATTTATATTAATTATTTTTAAACAAATCTTAGAAATGTGTTAATAGCCCTATACTCCCACTTTTGTGACATATTTCAAAATTTCAAACGCCAGTGGTGTCAGTCGGCCGAGCAAACAGCAATTTGCTAAAACGCATGACTCCAATATTAAGAACATTATTTTTATAAGACGTTGTATATAATATGCGATTTCCTGTTCGCTAGGCTGACTGACATCACAGTTGTTTAAAATTTGGCACAGAATATGACACAAAAGTGGCGATGATGTGACGATGTCACATTTTTCGGGAAAAATAGGAACACGCCCTCGCACCATGGGTTTTCTTAATTTAACGTTCCAAAATTGATCATTTTCTTGAAATTTCGTAATTCTGAGAACCAAGTTAAATTAAGTTCCTTTGACTGTCTGCTTTAGTCGTAACATCAATGAATGATTCATTCAATTCCAACCGAGTTGTTGAATAGTGCTTCAAAATGTACAAGTTTGTACCTCTTATATCGTGGTGAAAATTGGAGTAAACTTCTTTACTTTCAACTTAACTAGGTAAGAATCGAAAATGGCTATAAAACTGTAAATTTTTATTGTTATCGAGTGACAAATAGCACAAAATAATGTCACAAAATATATTGAAAAACTATATTAAAAGGTACAAAATAAATAAACAATTCACATTTCAAAACGTCAATAGTGATCGCCTCAAACGAACTAATATTTTTATTTATTTATTTATTTAACGTCTATCCTAATCAGTTAAAAAACTAATTTACATAGGAGGACAACTAAATAAATCTTTTTATATAAGTGCAGACAAACAATATATTAGGCTTACCTTGTTCAACGTGATTTCCCATGGACGTTGTCCCGACAAGCGCCAGCCCAATGAATAGAGCCACCTGAAAATGCACCATCCTAGGTCTATAGTGGAACTACACTGAAACCATATACTTCTGTCTAAATTGAAGCAGTTTCCGGGAAAGGCTATTTTCAGAAAACTTTATAGCAGTACCTACATATTAATTATGTCCGTCTATAACGGATTTACCGTGTAGCTGTAGGCTATTGTCTCAGTAGGTCACTGATGTGTCACGCGTACAATATCCTGTGCGATCTGTTTGAAGAGGACTTCGTCTTCAGCTATAACCAACTTATTACAATTATTATTGTTAATATATTACATTTCTGTCATAGTTTACAACAATGAATTACTTTTTAATTTAATTGTAAAGAAACATTACTATTACATTAATTGTTTTCGTTTTTAGTAAATCCTATTTTTGTCGTTTAACATGGTTTAACCAATTGGCAATAATGGCAATAGATACAAAGCAACATTAACATTAACATTTTACGTCTTGCATGCTCATAACTAACGACTGTATCACAACACAGTGTGTATAATAACTTACAGCAAATTCGTCATCAAAGAAATAAAAGATTTTTTTTTTTTTTTTTTTTATTTAACGTCTATCCTATTCAGTTATTAAAACTGATTTACAAAGGAGGACAAAAAAAACAAAGGGCGAATTGCTTTTATTTGTAGAACAACAACAAAATGTAAACACATTCAAAGTTTGATTGTTTTTGTGGTCACTCGAATCGTCGATATAATTTATTAAGCAATTCCCCATTTTCCTTTGCGTGCCCTATATATACAATCCATCAAAACAAAAAAATGTATCTAGAGATTTGCTGTACCATTGGACTTTGAAGCGGTTTTGAGGTGTTTTTTCTTTCTTATACAACAGCTGTTGTATATAATGATTTATCACTACAAGTTCACTCTAGGAGGTTTCATGCGACAAACTTGGATAAAATTAGTTTGAATTGTGAGGGATCTAACAAATTGTGCATCTCAGATCTTGATAATTTCGTAATTAAATGGTTTGCCAAATATTTGTTGTTTATTAACGTTAAATAGACAGTAAAGATAGTTTGCAATGTTATATAATATATCAACATCATCACATCGAGTATTATAGACAAAACTGTAGAAAACATAAATTTAATTACTGAGTTTTGCATTACAGAGGGCATTTCTCGCGGCACGAAAGCATCATTATGTAAGCCTTGCAATCTAAACTGTTAAAACAAAGGTTCTCTTAAAACTGATCAACAGTTGGGCACTCGCAAATGCAGACATGTACAGTCAGGGTCATATATAAATCAAGAGGTCTGAAAGATACCTCTTTCACCGACATCTCGTGGTCAACTCTTGGTGCCATTATTTATATCGTCCTGTGAACTGCATTATCGATCGATGGAAATTCCCTAGACTATTTGATGTTATTAATATTATTTAGGAGGCTTTGAAAGACTCTTGGTCAACAAAATAGTCAATATCTAGAAGGCAGTCAGAAGTGAAATAAAAATTTTATCAAAACAAAGCATAAAACAAACTTTGGTTGTTTGCAAATAAGACTTGACAGCCAAGATAGAATTATAAAAATTAATTAGAAACTAAGGCAAATATAAGAACTAAGGCATAGTCTTAATGCTATGCCAAGGCCAAGGTATCGATGTATAATGCTCTCTTTACGTTCCATATTATATTTCTTCTAGGCTTGATAGTTTCTCTGGTGAATAGAGAATTTTCCTTTGACATTTTAGCAGCCATGTTTTTTATTTACGTCGATAATGCAGCTCACAGGGCGATATAAATAATGACACCAAAGTTACCACAGATTCGGTGAAAGATATCTTTCAGACTCTTGATTTATATATGACCCTGGCTGTACACTACACCTCACTCATATTAATTATTGAATTGTAATCTGAACGAAAGTTTTTAAGTACAAAATACAATTTTATTTACTTGCTGTTAATGTAACAGTTTTATGTTCTAGGTGGCTATAATATTATGTTTTCGCAAAGAAAACTAAAACATGTCATTTTTCTCACCTTCCAAGCCCGACTACCCAAAATAGGGAGTGACGATACAACCAACAGATTGTCAAAGGTGGATACAATAAAAGAATAAACACTCTCCAGCATTCAAATCTCTTTCGTGTAGATGCTGAGACTAAAAGACTAACCAATCCGCACTAATCACAAGTCAACCAAAATCATTGTGTCTGATCATGTAAAAAAAAGAAACACGTGTCATGTTTGGTTTTTATCGTGAATAGTGACACGCTCAAACGAACAGAAAAGTGATGCATAAAAATTGTTCCACTCCCTATTATATTGCGTTTATAAAAATAGAGTTTAGTTTATTCATTTATATTTGTTTTCTTCAACAATTATATTCTTGGATTACTAGGGGCATATTTTATCTGTAACTTGAATACCGACGTGAATAATCAAGCCGTAACAGATTACGAATTAATTATACAATGCTCATTAAAATACCGATAATTCTAATCAGTGTATGTATAGGCCTAGTAGAGGATATGCAAGCTTGAATAACCGCATAAGCATATCAAACACCTTTCAAACGAGTTCATGGTGGTATTCTTATCAATGTTTTGATCTTTATAACTAATCGACATAGTGTGATGTAGGTATTGAGTATTGAGTGGTAATAAAATGTAAAACAACCAATTTAATAATTGTATATCAACAAAACAACAAATTATCCGCAAATTATCTTACCAGCCGCCAAACTGTCGAATTCACAATATGACACTCTCTTAGTTGAATGAGTCAGAGTTCTGTGAAAACGATAGACGTTTTAGTATATTCATATTATTCTTTTCCAGAACCACCTGATATTTTCACTATCGTTGTGGTAAGATAAAAAATACGCTTGTTATACGTGTAATAAATTCTAGATGCAGCTATTCAGTAGGAAATTATTTCTGTGTATAACTTATAGTCAGCAATACCAGTAAATCTGGAATGCTGCCCTTGATCGAGTTGTTATTCGTAGGGCTTGCGCTTTCAGGAACAATTTGCATCGGACATATATTTACAGAAGGTAAGAAAAACGTAATTTTATTTTAGTAATGTAGTTTTCAAATATTAAATAAAATTAAAATTAATTTGCATGATTAAAACAATACTAGCAAATAAATTTTTTTGCCAAGCTTTGCATGGATGCAGTCATGGGGCGAAGTGAATGTATGCACGCAAATGTAGAAGTATAAGCTAGGCACTTGATTTATATTTTAATGCTTTTGAGTGCGTAAGGCAATTGTCTGTTCTTTTACAAGCTTTTTGTATGTGTGAAAATATTCTTACCACGAATTTAGCCTAAGATACATTAAGGTCTAGAACAAATTTTTTTTATTATACCCTATCATACTAATTGCTTTAATGTTTCTTTATATTCAGCATATCGTCGCCCTTGGACCATACTGTTCCATCACCGTTTCCAAAAATAAATACGGCTAGGTCTAAAAAACATTTTAAATAAATGAATGATAGCAGAAATTTAAAATGAATGACTGTGGCTGAATTTGTGATAGTACTAAGAATGCCATAAAAAAATTGAAAAAAAAATAATAATATGCTCTGTCAAGGCAGTTTTGATTTTTGAATTTTTGATTTTTTAAAGAAGGTAGTTGGATGAGCGAGCGAGCGTAGCGAGCGGAAGCGAAGACTTCAATTTCACTGACCCCCAAAAAATTTAGCTCGGGTGTTTTTTTTTTTTTTTTTTTTTTTTTTGTTTTTGTTTTTTTTTTTTTTTCCGTCTGTTTGTCGCTCGATTCCGGGCAAACGGCATACGCGATCTTGATGAAAAATTTGACCGGACCTTCGTTTTCTCTGAACTTAGAGGTGTATTGTTTTTGGGTACAATCGAAGAAATATTTTCTATAAATATCGTACTTTTACGATTTTTTCGATTTTTAGTGCGATATTTTCGTGACATTTGGGCCGATTCTGACCAAACGGGTGGGGCTAGAACGTTCATATTTCACATGGACATTAAATTATGGTGATGTAGTACCTTTTGAAAGAAAAAGTGAAAAAGTTAGCTAGAATCCATAGAAATAAGGTTTAATATTAGTTTTTCAATTTTTAGTGCGATATTTTCGTCACATTTGGGCCGATTCTGACCAAACGGGTAGGGCTAACAACGTTCAGATTTCACATGGACATTAAGGTATGGTGATGTAGTACCTTTTGAAAGAAAAAGTTGAAAAATTAGTCAGAATCTACAGAAATAAAGGTTTTAATATGAGTTTTTTGAAGTTTATAATACAATTAACAAATAACAATAGAAATTGTCAACAATCACCTCGACAATGCATTCAAAAAGCACTTGCAAAGGGAAAGTGCAAAGAGACGCACAAAAGGCAAGAAAAAACTTACAAAAAAAAACGCTCATCCATCAACGCGGCGGGACTTTAGCGTTTCGTAGTTAGAACAGAATGGTTCTAGGGTGACGATATACCTACTGTACGAACCATACAATTTTACTAATTCCAGACTCTGCATCCTTGGTTGACCTTGAGAAATACCTGCAGCCCGACGTCGTGGGCGTTGAGGACGATGAGACGCCACGGACGCTCAAGAGATTCCGCTGTGACCGACCCTGCGAAGAGGGGGGCAAACCGCGGATCTGCTACTACAGATTCTACCTCGAGGCCTACCACACCATGGGAGTGTAAGCACCTCCTAACAATCTATCAGATTACGCTTCCTGTTTTATAGCACTTATTTAAAAAAAAACTTTTCAAATAATATGCATCGCAAAAATATTCGTATAGAAAATAATTGTTTCACTTTTAATGTGGTGCCAAAATGGCTAATTGGATGAGCGAAGCAAAGACTTCAATTTGACTTTGTGTTTTATTGTTTGTTTTTTACTTACGTTACCCCAAGAAAAATAGCTCGGGTGTTTTGTTTTTTTAGCTTTTTGTCTGTTTGTTCGCTCTCTACCGGGCAAACGGCATATGCGATCTTGATGAAAATTGGAGGGGACCTTCGAAATCTCTGAACTTAGAGCTGTATTGTTTTTGGGTACAATCGAAGAAATATTTCTCATAAATATCGTACTTTTACGATTTTTTTTCGATTTTTAGTGCGATATTTTCGTGATATTTGGCAAACGGCTACTCCGATATTGATGAAACTTTATAGGAACGTTTAAAATCACTGAAATCATATATGTTATGATTTTAGAGACATTTGAAAAAAATATTTCTTATAGAAATCGTACTTTTACGATTTTTTCTCCGGTTTTTAATACGATATTTTCGTGATATTTGGGCCGATTTTGACCAAACGGGTGGGGCTACAACGTTCGTATTTTACATTGACATAAATATTATGGTGATGTAGTGCCTCTTGGATGAAAGAAAACGTTGAAAAAGTTGGTCGAAATTCGTAGAAATAAAGGTTTTATTATAAGCTTTTTACAGGTGTATAATGAACAAGTAATATCAAGTAACTATAGAAAAAGTAAGGAGATTCCACATAAAAACGTAATCATTGGACAGAAATATTCCAAAAAAGCTCATCCATCAACGCGACTGGAAAAAGCGTTCGCGAAGCGGCCTAGTATTATTTCATAATGTATGAATTTATTCGTTTAAAATAATAAGTGATTTTAGGAGAAATTTTACTTCGCAATTTATAAGTGACTATATAAAACAACAAATCCAACCAATTTTAGCACAATAATATGATAATATCATTGAACAATGCAATACTCAAATCAATTAGTTACCCATAAACAAATCAAAACTTGCTTGTATTGCGTACATAGTACCTAGTTTTAAGCACTATTGTTAGTCTTCCCCTCATAACTATCGTATATAATTCGTCAAAAGAAGTGATTATAATGCTCACTAGACATGGATCACCTTCGTCAAGATATTATTTATGTTACCGTCTTCGCAACTATATTGTAAGTTCTAAGACTTTGACTTATTAATGAGCAAATACACATGGATGTACTCCCCAAGCGATATAGTGCAGACGAAGTACAATTTAGCACTATATGAGCTACTCCCATCGATACACAAGTATTATAGGACCTACCTTTAGGTGGACAACGGCAGTTTCAAATGTTGTAGGCACGATAACATCAAGGTAATTCATTAGAGTAAAGATGTACAAATGGGTCATTGTTTTCATAATAGTGTTACGTAATGTCTGCTTGCAGTGCTTGCGGTAACTGCTCTAGCAGCAACGTGACGCAATGCTCGGACCCCCAGTGTGTGACGGCGGACGGCTTTGAGAGAGGAATCCTCACTGTTAATCGCCGCCTGCCAGGACCCTCCATACAGGTGAGACAGGCACGACTCTGTCACTCGATGCTTAGGTTTGTTGCAGCCTTGGCAGAAGTGTTCACTGTTCAGTATAAAAGACCAATCTATTTTTAAATTCTTATTTAAAAAAATTGAATTTGGTAGAAATCAAATGCGCGGAAAAAATTAATTTCTATTTTGTATTTTTTTAACTAAATATTAAAGAATCAATGATTTTTTTACTTTCATTAAAATATATTGAAAATGAGAACAAACATAGTTACTAAGAAGTTTATTGGATGAGCGAAGCGAAGACTTCAATTTCACTGACCCCCAAAAAATTTAGCTCCAATGTTTTTTTTTTTTTTTTGTTTTTTTTTTTGTTGTATTTTTGTCTGTTTGTTAGCAGGATTCCGGGCAAACAGCATAAGCGATCTTGATGAAAATTGTAGGGGACCTTCGAAATCTCTAAAACTTAGAAGTGTATTGTTTTTGGGTACAATCGAAGAAATATTTCTCATGAATATCGTACTTTTACGATTTTTTTCAATTTTTAGTGCGATATTTTCGTGTTATTTGGGCGATTCTGACCAAAACGGGTGGGGCTACAACCTTCATATATACATGGACATTAAGGTTATGGTCATGTAGTACCTTTTTAAAGAAAAAGTTGGAAAAATTAGCCAGAATCCATAGAAATAAGCTTTTAATATAAGTTTTTACGGTTTAGTGCGATATTTTCGTGCCATTTGGGCCGATTTTGACCAAACGGGTGGGGCTACAAACGTTCATATTATAAAATGGACATTAAGGTTACGGTGATGAGTACCCTTTTGAATGAAAAAGTTGAAAAAGTTTGCCAGAATCCATAGAAATAAGCTTTTATATAAGTTTTTGTACGGTAAATAATAACATTGACAAATAGGCCCTAACATAGAAACTTGACAACAATCACCTACAATGCTTAGGTAGCAAAGCAAAACATTACAAAAGTAAAGATATCCCACGCAAACTAAATACTTAAAAAAAAGCTCATCCATCAACGCGGCGGGATTTAGCGTTTTCCTAGTATGCACTAACGAGACATGAGTCCTACGAAGGGACTCGGTACCAACTCCAAAACAGCTGTTTCTAAAACGAGATGTTCAAGGAGTATACGGTGTTCCTTAGGTGTGCAAAGGAGACCGCGTTATCGTGGATGTGAAGAACCTCATGCGTGGTCGCTCCACCACTATCCACTGGCACGGCATCCCACAGGAGGGGACACCTTATTCAGACGGCGTCCCCATGGTGACGCAATGCCCGATCAACGAGGGTGCCACCTTCCGGTACGACTTCCATGTCCCTGACGCCAAGACGATGTACTGGCACTCGCACGACGGTAAGTCTACATACACTGCCACCAACATTTGTCTCTGACGCCGGGAATTTTTCTGGAACTCGCACGGTAAATTTAAGTCTCTTGCGACGAAACAGTTTTATGGACCCCTCACCATGGAATATCAGCACTGTCACTAATACGCTTGTGATTCTGGAACAATGTTTGGTACTCGCACGATGGTTATGTGAGAACTGCCACTCAATAATATATGCCCACATAAAAACATTTTTCACGTGCTTTAATCTACGATACTTGAAATGTTTAGCAAATGCTTTTAATAGTAGCAATGATTTATTATTGTACTTTTGTTTCCTAATCTTACTTTATTTCCGAAAGGAAACAAAATCGTAGATTTTCTTGAGAAATATTTATTTTATTGTAGACTAAAACATGGTAGGCCTATATCCAAGTTTACCAAAAGATTTTGTAGGTTCCCGAAAAATTACATGAACATCTGATTAGCCGTTTGTCCAGTTGACAGCGAGTAAAAACTCAAAATGTTTCGAAAAAATCTTAAAAGGGCAATTTGCGTGAGAAATATATCCTTGATTGTAACGAAAAACAATGTCGGTATAAGTTTAAAGATTGCGAAGTCCCGTGATATTTTAATCAAAACCGAAGTAGCCATTTGCCCGGTCGAGAATTAAAAACAACATCCAACGATGGGCACATACGTAAATGTTCTAGCGATCCCAGATACCATGACAACAACTGAGTGACCTCGTATGACCTTGGGTTTTGTGTTGCAGGACTGCAGAAGCTAGATGGTATTGTGGGAAGCTTGATTGTGAGACAGCCCAGGAGTCAAGACCCCAACAGCCACCTCTTTGATCACGACTTGCGGTCTCATGTTATTCTTGTTACTGACTGGTTCCACGTAAGCACTGATGAGAAATATCCAGGTCTTCGGGTCCGCGAGCGAAGCCATCTACCGGACAATTTTCTTATCAACGGCAAGGGCGGATACTTGGTAAGATATGTAAGGTGATTAAGTATTAATTATTGGATAACATTGAGATAAATTTAAATACAAGAAAATAAGAACAATATACTTTAATTTGGGTGAGCGAAGCGAAGACTTCAATTTCACCGCCCCCCCAAAAAATTTAGCTCGGGTTTTTTTTTTTTTTTTTTTTTTTTTTCGTTTTTCTGTCGTTTGTTCGCTCTCTACGGGCAAACGGCATATGCGATCTTGATGAAAATTTGACACGACCTTCGTTTTCTCTAAACTTAGACTTGCCACGTTTTTTGGTACAATCGAAGAAAATTTCTCATAAATATCGTACTTTTACGTTTTTTTCGATTTTTAGTCGATATTTTCGTGCCATTTGGGCCAATTCTGATCAAACGGGTGGGGCTACAACGTTCATATTTCACATGGACATTAAGGTTATGGTGATGTATTGCTTTCTGAAAGAAAAAGTTGAAAAAGTTAGCCAGAATCGAGAGAAATAAAGCTTTTAATATACGTTTTTTGACTTTTTGTGCGATATTTTCGTGCCATTTGGGCCAATTCTGACCAAACGGGTGGGGCTACAACGTTCATATTATACATGTACATTAAGGTTATGGTGATGTAGTACCTTTTGAAAGAAAATGTTGAAAAAATTAGCCAGAATCCATAGAAATATAGTTGTTAGAAAATGTTGAAAAAGTTAGCCAGAATCCATAGAAATATAGCTTTTAATGTAAGATCGGCAGAAAAACAAAGCACTTGCAAAAGTAAAGATATCCCACGCAAACTAAAAACTTTAAAAAAGCTCATCCATCAACGCGGCGGGACTTTAGCGTTTTCCTAGTTTATTAGAACAATTCTACTAACAATATAATATTGTCCATACAGCCCACCCAGTCTTTCAGTACTCAATCGTCTGTACCACTCCTCGCCATCGACATTATCCAGACCGTTATTCAAGACGCCAATCTCCGTGTTCCGGGTGATTCCGGGAGAGCGTTTCCGGTTCCGGATGATCGGCGGGATTTGCCTCGTCTGCCCGGTTCAGATCTCCATCGAGAAGCACCGCCTTCTTCTAGTCGCCACTGACGGGACTGATGTAGAGCCTGTCCTGCTTGACAGCATCGTCTTTTTGGCAGGTAAGAGCTCTTGTGTAACCAGAGACGATAAAGAAGTTTCCCCAACTTGGAAACTTCTTTATCGACTCTGGTGTAACTGAGTCCATACAATATGGAATCCATAAGGGAACGAGAATGTTTCCTTTGTTTGATTTATCGGCGTTGGAGAGGGAAGGTAGAGAGTTTCTTACGATTGTTACTATTTTTAATAGTTCCGCAGTTGCCAAATTTGTTTACTCCTGGAACACACATAGCATTTTTTTACGATTGCGACTATATATTTTTATTTTTTAAGTCTGGAGGCATGCAACAATAAACATGTGATGGTAAATGGTAATAAAATAACATTTTATGTGATCATATAACATTTCAGCACAATGGCTCGTTGGTCTTGTTGTTAGCGTATCTGCTTCCAATGCAGAAGGTCCAGGGTTCGATTCCCGCTAAAGTCAGAAGTTTTTTAACTTCTGATTTGGACTTCAGTCCATCAGTTCTTGTCTTAGGAGTTTGTAAACGGTGACTTTGGAGCCGTCCTAGCAACGAAGCACATAATAAATTTCAGAGTCGTTCTGAATCGGCCTTGTTGATTCTGGCGTTAATTCGCGGGTGTTCGCACTGTCCATACCACTGATTGCTATATTTCCTATTAAAAATATCGATCTTTGGTTGGTTATCGCTCACTCGTCGATTGCGTCGGGGCCTGCAGGGTTGGCTTGGTCGCTTTGATTTAAAGTCCCCCACTGAAAATCAGTTATATAACTGAGTGGGTAGACTCTAAATAAAATTTATTTATTATTTATTTATTATAATACTAATAGGCATACTTTGTTTTTCCTGATTCCAGGAGAGCGCTACGACTTTGTCCTTGAGGCGAATCAGCCCGTATCGGCCTACTGGATCCACGTGAAGGGGCTCGGACTATGCGCGAAGGAGGACGAGAAGCTAGTATTCCAGGTGGCCGTGCTCAAGTATATTGGCTCTAGTGAGGGCAGTCCGCCCAGCCCCATACCGGGCCACGACGGGTTCTCTTTCTCTCAGGGCGTGGTATGTAGCTCTAAGTCACACTACTATCATGTTGATGGTGGTCATTTATCTGTATCCACCAGCTGATTATCGTCTCTACTCTTCTGTTTTTTCTTGTAGACATTGAACCCTTTAGACCTCGGGTGTAGCAATGGCTCCAATGGCGTATGTATTGACCAGCTCATCAGCGTCCTACCTGTACCTGCCGAAATAATGGCGCTGGAGCCAACTCTTCGTATCTCTCTCCCCTTTGGCTTCCATAAATATGTTGACCGCGATAGCTTCTTCCAGCCGAACACTTACCAACCATTCTTCCGTAAGTTGTTCTCCCTCCATTATAACAATTTGAGAAAATGAAACTTTCTTATTTTTAATACTCAGGTGAGATTTGAACTTATTATTACTTTTGATTTTACACTGGATATTCTCTTCCATACCCTGTCCTTTGCTCATCCAAGGTCACTGTTTGAGTGCCATTAATACTATACCGATATATGAGCTGTGGCATGCGCAATGCGGCGTGACTGAAGGTAAGCCACACTTTTGACTATATGACAGAGATATTTTAACATACAAATCCCATCAGTGTATATAAACATGAACCGCGCGGGCGCCCATGTAAGGAAAAGTTCGTGAATCTCGTGAATCGTGAGCTGAGTTTCGGCAAATCTAATAATACCGAAACTCTGTGCTAGAAAATTTTGAGGCCACAAAGATCTTAGGTCCAGAGTCAAGTCCATGTTAAAAGTTCAAAAATTTCTACCTGCAGTGGAAATCAAACCCAGGACCTTCTGTATTGGTGCAAGGACGCTTACCTCTAGAACACAGTATAACTAACACTCCCCACACCCCTCCTTCTTCTTATGAATTACGATTCTTCCAAACAGTGCATGATTTAATTGTCTAGCTGATCACTCAACTCATGTGTCCGGTTTCAGAACTGCCTAAACCCGAGATGATGGTCGGTATGTTTAACAACATCAGCAACACTCTCCCGTCGTCTCCCATCCTCAGTCAGCGAGAGGACATTCCCCTGGAAACCTTCTGTGCTGACGGGGTCAGCGGCAAGACGGGATGCAGCAAGGACGTCTGCGAGTGCTTCCAACTGCTGACACTGCCTCTTGGAGCAGTCGTCGAGCTGCTCATCGTTGACGACAGTGAGTCACATACATCTGAATCTGTGGATTGTTGAGTGAGAGGTGGCAGGTTGTTTTGGGACAACACAATTCCTCACTACTAGGAAAACGCTTAAGTCCCGTCGCGTTGATGGATGAGCTTTTTTGAAGTTTTTAGTTTGCGTGTGATCTATTTACTTGTCAAGTGCCTTTTGAACGCATTGTTGGTGATTGTTGTCAAGTTTCTATTGTTACTTTAAAATTGTTATTATAAACCTAAAAAAAACTCATAGTAAAACCTTTATTCTATGGATTCTGGCTAACTTTTTCAACTTTTTCTTTAAAAACGCAATACATCACCATTACTTTAATGTCCGTGTGAAATATGAACGTTGTAGACCCACCCGTTTGGTCAAAATCGGACCAAATGTCACGAAAATATCGCACTAAAAATCGAAAAAAATATTAAAAGTACGATATTCATGAGAAATATTTCTTCGACTGTACTCAAAAACGTAGCAAGTCTAAGTTCAGAGATTTCGAAGGTCCCCTCTTATTTTTATCAAGATCGCATATATATGCCATTTGCCCGGTAGAGAGCGAACAAACAGACAAAAAAACTAACAAAAAAAAACACCCGAGCTATTTTTCTTGGGGTACAACGTAAGTGAAAAAAAAGATAAACGTAAGTGAAATTGAAGTCTTCGCTTCGCTCATCCAATTAACTTACTTTGTTAAACTCAACCAGGATGAAAACATTTCAAACGTATTCTAGAAAGTACCAAATTGAGAGTGATAACAAAATAATCCTCGATTGTAATCAAAATACTTGTTTCCATACATTTATAAATTAATGAGCTTATATAGTGGAATGAAAAAGACTAAATAGTCGTAATATTGCATATTATTTCCTTAGGCCCATAATATAATCAGGTTTCTTGTCTCTCTGTCAGCCCCGAAGATAACAACCCAAGCTCAACCCTTCCACATTCATGGCCACGAGTTCCGCGTTATGGCTGTGAAGTTGTTCACAAAGTCTCAGAACGCCCACACGGTGATTGAGCAACTGTTTGCGGGCAAGCTGCTGAAGCACCCCCGTAGCCACGCTCCTACCGCCAAGGACACCGTCTCGGTGCCAGGGAGGGGGTACGCCGTCTTGCGCTTCGTCGCCGACAACCCAGGTACGTAATGCTGGGTTCCCGACGACGAGGGACGCCGAAAGAGTAGTAGAGTAGTAATGGTAGTGGTAGTGGTAGTGGTAGTGGTAGCGAGACGCAAGACGTCTAGTGCAGTCCAACGAATAACCTACGTCTACGCTTCTCACCACAGTTTGGACTGCGTACGACGTCCTGCAGTCTTCGTCTTCGATGTTGAGAACCTTTTTAACGATTCCTGACGGCAAGTGTATTTCACATAACTTTTGCGTTGGCGCATTTATTGTGAGTTTGAATAACGCTCGTTAAAATCATCACCGTACCCTCCACTCGATGTGTTCTTCCAGTTCCACCAGATGTCGGGATTTGTTTATGCATTTGACTTGCCTCCAGACGACATGCATAATATGGCCAACATTTAAAAAAAAATATATATATACAAAAAAACACGGTAAACACCATTTTGCTAGTAAAAGCTCAGTATAATAGACAATTTTCAGAATTAACTTGAGCATGACACACATAGCCCATTATTATACAGGGATAATCTTATTTTCGTAAGCTCGAGCATAAGACTTCACGCAAAGATTGAATCTTTGCTTCACGTAGCCTAGTGGAGTACCGCGTATGAAAGGAAACGTAAGGTCTTGTTTTCTCATAGAAATGCGAGTGATGTCGTAAGCCTGAATTAGACGGTTCAATGTCTCGTTCAAAATTAATTGAATTCAAGTACAAAATACAACAAAATTGTCAAAGATAATTGGATGAGCGAAGCGAAGACTTCAATTTCACTGACCCCCCAAAAAATTTAGTTCGGGTGTTTTTTTTTTTTTTTTTTTTTTTTTCTATTTGTTCGCACGATTCCGGGCAAACTGCATATGCGATCTTGATGAAAATTGGAGGGGACCTTCGTTTTCTCTGAACTTAGACTTGCCACGTTTTTGGGTACAATCGAAGAAATATTTTTCATGAATATCGTACTTTTACGATTTTTTTCGATTTTTAGTGCGATATTTTCGTGACATTTGGGCCGATTCTGACCAAACGGGTGGGGCTACAACGTTCATATTTCACATGGACATTAAGGTTATGGTGATGTAGTACCTTTTGAAAGAAAAAGTTGAAAAAGTTAGCCAGAATCCATAGAAATAAAGGTTTTAATATGAGTTTTTTGAGGTTTATAATAACAATGAAAGTAAAAAAACAATAAAGTAAAAAAAACGTAAAGTAAATAAAGTAAAGTAAAGTAACAATAGAAACTTGACAATAATCACCTACAATGCATTCAAAATGCACTTGCCAAGGAAAAGTGGTCCTACGCAAACTAAAAACTTACAAAAAAGCTCATCCATCAACGCGGCGGGACGTTTTTGTAAGTTTTTAGTTTGCGTGGGACCACTTTTCCTTTGCAAGTGCTTTGTGAAGTGCATTGTCGGTGATTGTTGTCGAGTTTCAGATGTTGCTTGTTAATGGTTATTATAAACCTAAAAAAAACCTCATATCAAAACCTTTATTCTATGGATTCTAGCTAAATTTTTCAACTTTTTCTTTTAAAAGGTACTACATCACCATAACCTTAATGTTAATGTGAAATATGAACGTTGTAGCCCCACCCGTTTGGTCAGAATCGGCCCAAATGTCACGAAAATATAGCACTAAAAATCGAAAAAAATCGTAAAAGTACGTTTATTTTATGGGTTCTGGTTGCCCTTTTCAACTTTTTTTTCAAAAGGTACTACATCACCATAACCTTAATGTTCATGTTAAATATGAACTTTGTAGCCCCACCCGTTTGGTCAGAATCGGCCCAAATGTCACGAAAATATCGCACTAAAAATCGAAAAAATTGTAAAAGTGCGATATTCATGAGAAATATTTCTTCGATTGTACCCAAAAACGTGGCACGTCTAAGTTCAGAGATTTCGAAGGTCCTGTCAAATTTTCATCAAGATCGCTTATGCCGTTTGCCCGGAATCGTGCGAACAGACAAAAAAAAAACAAAAAAAAAAACGAACAAAAAAATATTGGAGCTAAATTTTTTGAGGGGTCAGTGAAATTGAAGTTTTTGCTTCGCTCGCTACGCTCATCCTAAAATACAACAATACCTGTTTCAATTTGATTAAATTTTGTTCTTTAATTTCTTGAACGAAAATATAAAAACGTCTAATACGGGCATTATGCTGGCACTGTTATTGTAACAATATCTCTATATTGTGTGGCTTCATCTGGTTCATCCACAGGTTACTGGATGCTGCACTGCCACTTGCTGGTTCACCAAATAAGTGGGATGAATGTTATACTGCAGGTGGGAGAGCCTTCTGATATTCCATCGGTTCCTGTTGGCTTCCCACGCTGTGGAGACTACTTGCCTGCAGTTCACACACACTTCTATAACGGGTGAATTGTAGCCATTCAGCAGGCTCCAATTTAAAATAACAATCGCTGATTGGCCCGTCGAAAGCGCGCGCATCTGCTTTCTTAGCGTGGAGCGCCTATAGCAACGCTTCTAGTGCGTGGCGAGATAACTGACATGCCACGCTTCCCACGCTGTGGAGACTACTTGCCTGCAGTTCACACACACTTCATGCTGACTGCTGATTGTTTTGTAGAATGTTGTGCTGCAATGGACGCACTCGTATTTTGTAAATTTAACTTGAACCGATACTTAAGATCCTTACTGCTTACCATTGGCATACTCAATGCTTACACCGCTATTCCTCTCCTTACTTTGTTATTTTTTCCTTATTTCTTCCATTCCTTTACTAATTAATATTGTTAGTAATATTTTTAATTATAAAAATAAAAGTTTCTAATTACACGTTTGTTGAACACTGTTTCACAAATAATTGGATGAGCGTAGCGAGCGAAGCGAAGATTCCATTTCACTACACTGGAGAAAAAAATCCGGAATGTTTTTCTTTTTTGTTGTTTGTATTGTTGTGTGTTTGTTAACACGATTCCGACTAAACCGATACGCCAATAACGATGAAATTTTATGGAGGCCTTCGAAATCTCTTGAACTTAGAACTGCCACGTTTTTGAGCGTAATCGAAAAATTATTTCTCATTAAAATCGCCATTTTACGATTTTTTCGATTTTTAAAAAATTTCTTCGACTTATAACAACTACATTTTTTATTCGATTGTAATGATTTTTTCACAGAACCTTAATTTTATGAATTAATATTGTAGTGCCCGCAATATTTATCAATCAGTAATCAATATGTTAATTGGTTGCTGATCAATAAGTATTGGTACACTTTCAGACTACTTAACTTGAAGGATCAGTGATTTGGGAGATTGTAGGTGTTCTTACCATAAAATCATGTAAGCTGTGTGAATAGAACTACATTTAATAAAGCCAGACTTTTCACTTACACAAGGTTATGGTTTTAACTATGAAATTCATTCCCTATCCTGGAAACACTTCCTACTTCAAAGATGGCTGAGATAAGAGAGAGCCAACCTGGCCACTTCATGTAGTGACTGGTAACACATTCCTTAATTGTCACTACATGGACCTGTGGCTATCATTGGCTAGTTTGAATTAGGCTGCATTCACCTGACCCAATAAGAGCTGTTTCCAGAACTGTGCCGATGGTGATTTGTACATTGCTACGTGCCTGGTAAGAATGCCAAGTCATCAAAAGTGTGTTATTACACAGTGACGTAAGTGAATAGATTGCACTTTGCCTGCCTAGTTTTAGAGACTGTAATGGCTTTGAATTAACATAACAGTTTATAACACAGAACTAAAACCTATCAAATCAATCAATATTCTGGTGTTGATTGATGGATTAATGAATATGTGACTACCAATCATTGTATACTAAATGATGATTGGTTTTCTAATATTATATTATGTTGGATGATTACCAAATACCCAATATCGATGGAAATCGATATCCAATCAATAAAAGTGAAATAGAAACCCTGATTTCACTACAATATATTCGTGTGAAATTTGAGCGCAATAAAAAATGTTTTATTATGAAAATCGCAATTTTACGATTTTTTCGATTTTTAAAACATTTCTTCGACTTATAACACCTACTTGCTTTATCCGATTGTAATGATTTTTTTACAGAACCTTAATTTTATGAATTAATATTGGTGTGAAATTTGAGTGCAATCGAAAAATAATTTCTCATGAAAATCGCAATTTTAAACTTTTTCGTTAAAAAAAATACACTCATCCAACCCCGCGTCTGAAAAAGCGTTTGCGAATCTTCCTAGTTTATTGGATGAGCGAAGCGAAGACTTCAATTTCACTGACCCCCAAAAAATTTAGCTCGGGTGTTTTTTTTTTTGTTTTTTTTTTGTTTTTTTTGTTTTTTTGTCTGTTTGTTAACTCTCTACCAGGCAAACGGCATATCCGATCTTGATGAAAATTTGACAGGACCTTCGAAATCTCTGAACTTAGAGGTGTATTGTTTTGGGTACAATCGAAGAAATATTTCTCATGAATATCGTACTTTTACGATTTTTTTCGATTTTTAGTGCGATATTTTCGTGACATTTGGGTTAATTCTGACCAAACGGGTGGGGCTACAACGTTCATATTATACATGGACATTAAGGTTATGGTGATGTAGTACCTTTTGAAAGAAAAAGTTGAAAAAGTTAGCCAGATGGACGAAGACACAATCGTCGATCCACCGCCAAACAAGGAGCAGCAGACCGACAGAGACGAGAGGACTACATAGGAATAATTAGTTTGTTTTCAAGTTATCAGTAATCTCTTAGATCACCAAGAACTTAAGTTTGTAGGGGGGGAATGACACCGCCTGTACAATGTTGGATACATTCTGGCCAACAAAGTACCTTGTTTAGAAAATAGTATTGTTGAGTTAGTTGATGTTTTTAAGAGTTGGAGTTGTGTTTTGGTCTGCAATGGAGAATAGAATAGTTATTAGTTCGACGTGTAGGAAAACGCTTAACTCCCGCCGCGTTGATGGATGAGCTTTTAAAAATGTTTAGTTTGCATGGGATATCTTTACTTTTGCAAGTTCTTTGTTTTGCTGCCTACGCATTGTAGCTGATTGTTGTCAAGTTTCTTTTGTTACCTGTCAATTGGTATTATTTTCCGTAAAAAAATTATATTAAAAGCTTTATTTCTATAGATTTTGGCTAACTATTTAAACTTTTTCTTTTAAAAGGTACTACATCACCAAAACCTTAATGTCCATGTGTAATATGAACGTTGTAGCCCCACCAGTTTGGTCAGAATTGGCCCAAATGGCAAGAAAATATCGCACAAAAAATCAAAAAACTTATATTAAAAGCTTTATTTCTATGGATTCTGGCTAACTTTTTCAACTTTTTCTTTCAAAAGGTACTACAACACCATAACCTTAATGTCCATGTATAATATGAACGTTGTAGCCCCACCCGTTTGGTCAGAATTAACCCAAATGTCACGAAAATATCGCACTAAAAATCGAAAAAAATCGTAAAAGTACGATATTCATGAGAAATATTTCTTCGATTGTACCCAAAAACAATACACCTCTAAGTTCAGAGATTTCGAAGGTCCTGTCAAATTTTCATCAAGATCGGATATGCCGTTTGCCTGGTAGAGAGTTAACAAACAGACAAAAAAACAAACAAAAAAAAAAAAAAAAAAAAAACACCCGAGCTAAATTTTTTGGGGGTCAGTGAAATTGAAGTCTTCGCTTCGCTTTTCGCTTTTTTCGCTTCGAACGTCGAGAGGGTCAATGTAGGTATCCAAATTTCTACTTACTAGGAAAACGCTAAAGTCCCGCCGCGTTGATGGATGAGCTTTTTACAGTTTTTAGTTTGCGTGGGATATCTTTACTTTTGCAAGTGCTTTGTTTTGCTGCCTACGCATTGTAGGTGAATGATGTCAAGTTTCTTTTGTTTCTTGTCAATTAGTATTATTTACCGTAAAAAACTTTCATTAAAAGCTTTATTTCTATGGATTCTGACTATTTTTTTCAACTTTTTCTTTCAAAAGGTACTACATCACCATAACCTTAATGTCCATGTATAATATGAACGTTGAAGCCCCACCCGTTTGGTCAGAAATGGCCCAAATGGCACGAAAATATCGTACAAAAACAAAAAATCTTATATTAAAAGCTTTATTTCTATAGATTCTGGCTAACTTTTTCAACTTTTTCTTTCAAAATGTACTCAATCACCATAACCTTAATGTCCATGTATAATATGAAAGTTGTAGCTCCACCCGTTTGGTCAGAATTGGCCCAAATGGCACGAAAATATCGCACTAAAAATCGAAAAAAATCGTAAAAGTACGATATTCATGAGAAATATTTCTTCGATTGTACCCAAAAACAATACACCTCTAAGTTCAGAGATTTCGAAGGTCCTGTCAAATTTTCATCAAGATCGGATATGCCGTTTGCCTGGTAGAGAGTTAACAAACAGAAAAAAAAACAAACAAAAAAAAAAAAAAAAAAAAAAAAAAAAAAAACACCCGAGCTAAATTTTTTGGGGGTCAGTGAAATTGAAGTCTTCGCTTCACTCGCTTCGCTCGCTACGCTCATCCAATAACCAAGAATTTGCAAAGAATGCATCTACTCTGTTTGAGATTTGGAGGAATTAAATATATGGATGAGTATGTAGGCTTTCACGACCTGTGAATCAATTTTGAATGATCTTTGGGTTGATGATGCACTGCTCCAGAGCTCCACGTTTCGCAACCAAGAACCAACAAGGGTGGTGAACACGGCACAACGCAACAACCCAAAAGATCATTCAAAACTCAAGGGTGAAGTTTAGCTGGCAATGCGACTAATAATTGTGAGAAACCCATGGGGGATGGGGGTTGACCACTGAGTGTAGGAATAGGGATGGGGGTATGACAAGAATTTAGAACAATAGAGGCAAATTTTAGATTTCCTGGAAATGAAGTATTTTACAATCCCTTCACCTTCTAAGTAAACTATGATTTGACTCTTTCATTCCTTAAATTTGTTCAGTCAAGTAATAAAAAAGGAACTTATGAAAATAAGTTACAGTTCCTGGAAAATTGGAACTAGTTCCTCCCTTAGTTCCTGTCTGGAAAAAGGAACTAGTTCCTCCCTCAGTTCCTTAATTAAAAAGGAACTAGTTTCTAGGAACTGGAACTGTTTAGTTCCGTTCCTACCCAACACTGATTACATGTCATACTTACATACATCATCACATTACTTACATACAATACATATCATGTTGAACAGATCAAAACATCAATTAAAATATTAAAATATTAAAATATTTTAAAGAATTCTTAGAAATTATTATTTATTCAGTAATATTCACCTTTATGATAGGCCACAATTGAAAAGTACATTATTTTAAAGCTGACATAATTATAACACATGGGCAAATGAGTAAATATGACATTTAAAGAAATTAAAGTGATTTAACTATTATCTTTCATAAATACAGTACATCTAGTAAGTACATCTACATTGTGTGTAAAACAAACATTGAATGTTTTAACGGTACACATTTTGTACCTCGCGCCATAATGGTGATGGGTTTTTATACGTTGGTACAACAGCTGTTACTGCTCTGTACATTTTTATGTTGGTCAACATGTGCATTTGAATGTGCATCAATATGGCGTCTCTAGAACAAATATTTTGAGTTATTTTGTGTTTAAAGCAGTCATTAATTTAAACCATTAATATGGCTATGTTTTACGTTGCGTTGATAAGTTATGTTATTACCGTTTTGCAAGGTAAGACTGTAATTCTTCCGTGATATAACGATTGCGATAATATTATTGCTAGGCTATGTTATGGTCCCACTTGTTGTGAAGCAAGTGTTCAGCTAGGGCCTAGGCCTAGTACGACACAAGTTGGCTTTAAGTTTAGTTTTAAATTACACGTCTAATTTAAATATCCTCTACGCCTAGCCCCAGTTTGGCTAGGACAAGACCAACGTATATCTAAGCTCTAGGCCAGTCGATCGGCTGAGGCCTAGGGTACTGATTGCTGATTCAATCATAACCTCAAACAGCTGGATGCACAACAGATGGAGAAGCTCTAATTCGGGCACTCTTTCGGTTGGGAATGGCCAACTTTTCAACACTTGTTTTTTTTCAATGAAAACATACGCACCCGAAATCCTTTCCGTTACAAAACTAGCTTACTTACGTTCGGTTAGCCGAAACTTTCCGCTGGCTACAGTGCGCCGCGCTAGTTCTAGGATCTTTTCGATAAGAGCGCACCCGAAATCCTTTCAGTTACAGTGGAAAATTTGGCCATTCCCAACCGAAAGAGTACCCTAATTCGATACCGCTAACCCTAGTTCTAATTTTCCATAGATATTCGTACTTTGGGACGTGATCACACTCACAGACACTCTGCACTTTGCGAGCATCCTAACCTATCAGTTAGTAATTTGGACCCAACCCGACATAACATGCCTAAACTTAAATTAGGCTTGGCCTACTATTGTTCAGGCCATAAATGTCAGCAACCTATGCCTATGCTATCTTCTGCAGAGCGCTCACCTAGAAGCACTCTTACCTGAGAGCGATGATGTTTATAGTCCTAATTTGTTGACGTTATTACGGTACAGTTGTACCGGTAACTAATAATTATAAAGATCTTGTACATCTACATTGTGTGTAAAAGGGTCATTCTCCACTAACTGGCAGGTTGCGGATGGGACATTTAGAAACTTATATATTCATTAAAGTGTGACAAATATCCTAAACATAAGTGTCAATATACTTTTTCTAATGTTCAGACTCCCCTAAAGCTGAAAATTAGGATGATAATTAGGAGAAAAAAACATTGATGGTTTAAATAAAATGATTTGCATGGGATGCGGACGGGACGCACAAAGTTCATGTTTTTAAATCAACATTATTCCAGATCAAAATTCTCTGAAATGTTTAAACTTTTTTTTAGTCTGTTTAGATATTTGCTATTTATATAACTCTTCACAAACAACATCCCTGTACTGAAGATTGGAAATTAAATCAATAAGTTTAAGACCTAGGCCTATATGGAATTAATCAAATTTTGTTGTGTGATGCGGACGGGACAATGCGGACGGGACAGTTTTTATCTCCATACTAAATGTAATGTTAATTATTTACTTAATTAAAAAATATGGTCCAAAACCAAATTCTGTACTATAACTTCACATTTTATGATAACCCACTGTATTTTTGATACAATATCTTTGCTGTAGCCAAAGTATCGTGCTTGGCGATCAATCGGTGGAGGATCTCCTGGCAGTGTAGCGAGATTTACTATATTCTTAATCTTTTCAAATTGTGGGTTGTCCATTGCAATAAATTTATTTTTGTCATTGACGCTGGCTTGAACGTGTATTTAACCATAATGCTATCTCCCACAATTCCAATGACTTGGCCTGGCCACCATTGGTTGTCGTAAAGTACGCCTACGCCAATCCAGGTTCCTTCAGAAAGTTCCCCGTATACCCTATGTGGGGGTGTCTACCCCAACGTCTTCCCATCTGATTCTTCATCTCATTGTGATTGAAGAAGCTGATGCTGATTTTTGGTCTGGGGACCAGAAAATGGAGAGTTATTTGAGCATTGGATTGAGAAAGGACCGATTGGTTGACCTTTTTTAAACATTGCAAAAATAGGATCTATCCAGCAGGTTTGGGTCTTTTTCTTCTTCTTCTTTAAAGCCATGGCCACTGAACTAATTTAAATTCCATCTGGCCTGGCCAGTACCTACAATATATATATTTATATATTGTAGCCTAGTAGGCCTACATAATAAGTAACATGGTGTTTAATCCAAATCTCGCTGGTAATTTGTTGCACAGTCAAAGCACATTTCTTACAAAAAAGAATTTTCTTGGGATTTCAATTTTTTTCAACTTAATATTTGTTTTTAAGAATGGTTTACCCTCATTAAAACAGAAAAAACGGAAATATCTTGCATCCCAACATTCTCGGATCAAAATCTAAGTCCGAACATTTATTCCGTCAGCACTCGTTCAAGCCTAGATGCGGACGGGACACAATTGATAAATTCCATAAAAAAATAATTTACCAACAAAATTTGTTTAAACTTTGTATACTTCATTCCTAATATGTAAATAAAGAGAATACAAAAAATCAAAAGTCTAGCTTTAGCTTTGATGGAGTTTTACAAAAGATTAGCTGGTAATCTGGTTCTCGAACTTAGCAAATTATTTAAAAAAATATATATTTTCATGGGAATGTAATATTTTTTCAAAATTTTTTTGTGTTTTAAGTATATATACACACACACAATAATAATTAAAAAAGAAATCATCAAAAAAATACACTCACTGTTATCAAAATCAAAATCTGAAAGTTTGTCCCGTCCGCACCCATTTTCCGATAAAACGTACACATATCATGACTTTGTTGCTTGGTGTGCCAAAAATACGTTATATCTTTGTAATACTAAGATTCTTCAGACTTTCTTCCTATAACATGAAGTAGTGAGGTACAAAAAATATTTTGCAATTTCAGTTTCACATTAGTGGAGAATGACCCAAAACAAACATTGAATGTTTTAACGGTAGGCCGTAAGGCCATTTATTTTTAGGTTACATAGTGGTGGTGGCCTTCTTGATTTGACAAAGAGTATAGCCTAGTCCTAGGTCAACCAAGCATTTTAATTGCGTCTAACTTGGGCCCAGATCATAATAGGCCCTACGATAAGATATCTTGACTTGACTGCCTGCAAAATTCTCTTTAAAAATAGGCTTGTAGGCCTAATAGAAAAGGTTGATATAAAGCCTCATGGTTAGCAAACTATAGGCATAGGCCTACTTATCTAAGTTGGTGTGGTACCTAGCTCCCAGTGCCAACTTTAGCAGAGACGCGTAGGGGTACCGGTAGCCTAATTATACATTTTATCACCCGTTTAATGTAATTGCCACGCAGTTCAGTAGCTTTAGATTTTACCCTTGGCATTGGCATAGGCCCTAGAACTAAATGTAGGCCTACCACCTCACATAGGCCTGTGCATGTACAGGTTGAATTTGGAAAGGGCTTTTGTGGTGGTTGATTTATTGGTTACACCACTCAATTTGTTTGTAGAGTTGTTTGTAGGGCCTACTGGTTCCTAGGTTAAAAAGCAAAAATACCAGATTGGGTGTAGTAGGCTGTAGGCATGATACCTAGGCCTATAATCTGCATGGTTAAAGTATGCCGTGTCATTTAAAAAAATATTGCCTTCTCAAAATCTCTAACTTACACTTAACAAATTGGAAGAATTTACAAGCACTTAAAAAACATAGAACATTGAAACATAAAAGAGACAAATTAACAAAACATTAACAATTCATAATATCAAAAACAGCTTAGGCCTAGGCCTAGGTATATTAATTTAAGCAAACATAATGTAGGCCTACTAGTTACTTAACAGCTCTCTTGAATTCAGACATGGCAAGACCTTGTATTTCATCGGATAGGGAGAAGTTCCAAATTTTGGCAGCTCGGCAGTAGAACCCACTTATGTAGGCACTGGTTCTGGCAAATGGTGGTGTGATGGTCTGGGCTTGGTGACGTCTTGAATCTCGAAGGTTGCAAGACACCCGATGGAATGGGTCAAGGTCCACACAGCCAGTCAACATCTTTTTGAAGAACAAAACGTCCACTTGCTTCATGAGTTGTTCAATGGTGGTTGGTGGTAAGGTGACATTGACCATGACGCGTTTGTGCCACATCAATAATAGGAATATTTAAATTTAGTAAAGGCGTACCGCCGACCAGTGTGCCTTTATATTTTTCTAAGTAGGCATAGCCGAAGGCCTATCTGCATTGTTTGCAAACTCTAAGGTTGTATTTGTTGTCAATTTTATAGTTATTATGCCTAACCTAAGTGTCTTTTTTCTTTTTTACAGTTGGTATCATGTGTGTACAGAATAACCGTGCCATCAACTGGAGTAGAGTCACAAAACATGAACGTAAATATTCAAACCCTGCTTATGTTGAGGTAGCAAATTCACAGTGCGATCTGACGGAGCACATGTGCGATGTATCGTGTTGCAGTGATGTGGTAAGCACACAGACAAATATGCACACAAATTGTTCGTATTTGTATTTAATTTTATCCATTAGACAGGGTTGGGTAACGACGCGTCGCAAATGATATTCGACACGTCGCGTCGAAAATGTGTGTAGAATATGTCAAATATGTAGAATATGTAGAAAATTTGCATCGAAAATTAAAGGTGGGCTGTAGTTAAAGTAGGGTAAATTTCAAAAACGCGTTTTTATGTATTAAACACATTTTTGACACGATTTCGATAACCCTAGTAAAAACCCGAGCTCAAACGCACGAGCCGTTCAAGAGCTAGCCCTCCTCAAAGTTGGAGGGGTGGGGGTGCCTACGTCACCGCTCCCTAGTCTCGACGGCCGCGGGTCGCTGGCTGCAGCCAACTACACACCATCGTGCATGGCTCAAGCCCGTGCTTTCGCCGGACTTACTACCCCAATAATAGTAATACTAAATAACAACCATAATAACAAAATAATAAACTCAATTAACTCACCAATGAAGAAGTTATTCAAAATACTCAGGCTCGTAACCGTCAGCTGCTTTAAAACCAACTTTGAGCCCTGTTGATTCTGGGTACCTTTCGCGCGAATACAGTTCACAACACACGATGGGTGTCCCAATAACATTCCTTTTCTTTTTGCCAAATGTTGACCACGAATTCATCCAGTAAACAAATTGTTGGTGAGCAACGTAGCGATATTATGTATTATGAAATGATTCGTTTAGAATTACTAATTGGCTATCAGGCGCATGCAAAGCTAATAAGTGATTTGCTGTCTTCAGTGTATCAAGATTTAACACGACACTTTAAAAAAATAATATGTTCTGTGATACAGTCAGCACTTCCTCGATGTTCCCTTATTACTTTACTGTCACTGCAACACAGTGAATACACACTAGTTTCGTCGCGTCCGTAAGATTAAAACTTACACGTGCCCCCTGGATCACGCTAAACGTTCGGACTCGAAGATGCCAAAGCAAGTTAACAGAAGAGATAGGAGAGTGGAGAAAATGTGTCCTTCTCAGGGCAACGTCACCTTGTTATATTGGAACGCAGGAGGTCTCTCCGAAGATAAATATTTAGAATTTAAGAAGATAATTAGTGACAAAAATGTAGACGCATTCACAGTGGTGGAAGCAGGATCAATCTCAGACAACGAAAAACTGGACAAAGCCATGACTAACGGCTACAAAATATATACTCTCCCTAGACAGAGACAAATCTCTTCAGGCATCATAGTTGGTGTGAAAGTAGGTCTGACATCTAAATTTAAAATTTTACACAAAATGGACGAAGAAGACAAGATAGAGGTGGTACAACTAGAACTGTGGAAAAATCACACTAAGACCACATACATCATTCTCTATAACCCACCAACAAACGAAACAAAATTTTTAGATCTAGTCACTATTGACAGTACGTCAGTAATTGTAGGAGATTTTAATGCACCCAATAAAGCCTGGCATTACAATACAACAACAAAAGTTGGACACATAGTTGAAGAATACATATAGGCAGCAACCCGCTGATGCTACTGGAAGCAGCAGATCCATATACCTTCCTCTCATACAGAGGAGGCCTCTCCAGACCAGATTTAGCCTTATGCCTCACAAACTTATTCAATCACATGAAACAGGACAACCTAGAGTCTCCTTCCGGTGCTGGACACAAAATTTTACTTATAACAAGACAGAAATGTAAAACCTGAAGCTAGAGAAACCAAATGCACTTGGAATTTTAAAAAGGGTAACTGGAAGGAGTACAGAAGAATTACCGAAAAACTATTCCTGGAATTTGAATCAAGGGAAAACATTGATTTAGACAACCAGAAAATTATAGATATCATGCAAACAGCTGCAGAAAAAACTGTACCTAGAGGAAAACAAACAAATTACAAACCGTTCTGGAATGAACAACTACAAACTCGAAAAAAAAACTGCAGAACAAACTCAAGACATGAAAGACATGATTCAACTAAGAAGAGTACAAGCCATGTTAGAAGACAAATTTTGGAAAGCAAGAGAATAGCATTACAAGAATATGTGGAGCAAATAGATTACAGAAAGGATGGTGTCAAAGCACATAGATACTTCTCCAGTCTATGTAACCAAGAAAAGAGGGAAAAACAACAGGAGCCAATAATATATAAAGAAGTCCAACTCACCGAAGATAAGGATAAAGCAGAGGCGTTCTGTCAGTATATGTCACAACAAACAAGACCAATAAATAATAAACATGTAAAAGTAGAGCAACCAAAATACATACATGATAACGAGGACCCTTATAATGCACCATTTAATATCCATGAATTGGGACAAGCATTAAGTAAACTGAAAAACAAGAAGTCCCCAGGAGTTGACCTTATCTACCCTGAATTCTTGAAAAACCTAGGAAAGGAAGGGCAACTGGTATTACTGACACACTTCAATGCCATATGGGAGGGAAACATACCAGATATATGGCGAAAAGCAGAAGTTATCCCAAAGTGAAGAAAGGAAAAGACAGTAGTAAAGTAGAGAGCTATAGGCCTATATCTCTCACAAGTATGATGTCAAAGCTCATGGAACGTATGGTAAACCAAAGACTAAAAATCTACCTGGAGTCAAATAACCCCATAACAGAACACCAGGCAGGCTTCAGGAAAGATAGAAGCACTCTCGACCAAGTGGATATCTACAGCAGGAGGTGAAGGAAGGCTTCAATAAACAACTAGCAACACTTGTGGTGTATGTTGATTTCCAAACTGCATTTGATGTTGTGAACAGAAAGATCTTACTTACAAAAATGTCGGATATGAACATCCCAAGCAACATATACAGATGGACTAAAAATTTCCTGAGCCAGAGGTATATGAGAGTGAGATATGGAAACAAAAGATCAAAATACAGAAAAACCAAGGCAGGAGTTTCCAGGGAGCAGTCATGAGTCCTACCCCTTTTCTTGATCTTCATAAATGACCTAGCTGACTATATTGAAGAGAGAAGTGAGGTCAAAGTAAAACTGTTTGCAGATGATGTGGTGCTGTGGTACAGTGGTAGAGATAAAGATAAGATGGAAATTGAAATGAATAAAGCCCTTTAAAACTCTGGAAGAATGGACAGAAAGAATGCAATGATCGTTAACGAAAAGAAGACCGTGTACGACTACCACACTACGGGACGAAGTGTACCAACATTTTTACTCAAGTACAGAACAAACCTGTTACAGAAAGAAGATAACCCAGTGTACCTAGGTGTAACTATGGATCAAAAATGACAATGACCAAGCATATTGAAAAAATGCAAGCAGCAGGAAGGAAGCGATTAAACCTGTTAAAAAGAGTTTTCAGGTGTTACCTGGGGGGCAACAGAGAACACATTATCTACCACATATAAAACCTATGTGAGACCACTGCTTGAATATGGTAATGCAATCATAACAAAAGCCCTAAAAATGCACTACAATCTCTAAATAGGGTCCAAAATTCTGCACTCAGAATAGTTACTGGAGGTGTTAAAACCACACCTATAGTAGCTATGGAAGCAAAGGCCAATATTCCACCCCTAGAGGCCAGACAAAATGAAGCTGCAGGGATCCTATATGAAAAACTGGTAAGACTGGATCAGAACTACTGGGATAAAGAACCATGTGAAAAACATAAAACCCATGTAACATTCATAACGAAGGCACGACAAATAAATGAGCATTTAATTGGGAATGAGGCAATTAACAATAGACAAGACCTCCTACCCACCAAACATAAATGTTGCATTGTTAGAAATCCCACATGCATTGACAATACCTGACATCGACGGGAAGAAAAACAACCACTCATTGGTTCAACTAAAGAAATTGACATTGGGATACATTCGCCAGAAATACCAGAAAATGAATGGCTACATCTGTATACAGATGGATCAGCATCCCCAGGGGAAGGAAATGCGGGCGCAGGGATATACAGCCGAGAATTTGAGGCTTCCTACCCAGCTGGTGCTAATGGAAGCAATTATGATGGAGAAATCCGAGCAATAGTTGAAGCACTATTGAAACTATCAAAATCTGAAAACCGGAAAATTGTGATCCTATCCGACTCCAAGACTGCCATTGCAGCCATTGCAAATAGGGAGGAAACAACCCGAAATTAGACAATGTAAACTACAAATTCTACGACTCATGAATGATGGGAACAAAATTGTGCTACAATGGATACCGGCCCACTGTGGCATATATGGTAATGAGAAGGCCGACTACCTAGCCAAACAAGGTAGCAAAAAACAACAAGAAAGCAAAAAACTGTCACATAAATCTCTCAAATCTCACCTGCATGCGTCGACAAACAAAGCAGTCCGTAAGGAATGGCAAGAGAGGGGGCAGATAAACTGTGGGAAGATTACACTAGAATGAGGCCGACTGGTAAACGTAAGTGCTACAGTAGAAAAATAGAGACAGCTCAATTCCGGCTTCAAACAGGACACGACCTACTCGGAAAGCACCTCCATAGATTTGGAATTTTTGAATCTAGTGTCTGTCGGATGTGTGGAGCTGGGGAACAAGACAGGAAACATCTTTTTCAATGTACATATATAAAGCTTGAACGCGACAAAATGCCAAATGGCATGGATCGGAGCGAAGAGGAGTCCTATCTCTACTGGCTAACTAGAAAGACACATGATGACATGAATAATGTCAATTGTTGGCATATGAAAAGAAGAATTACACCAATCAATATTCCCTTGATCTGCCTATAAGTGATTTTTTTGGTTTATTCTCCCTACTATCAAAACGTCGACGCTCAAATGATAGGGTGAATAACGGCCACCACACTCACAAAACACTATCGTACTGACTGCGTGGTGAAAGTTTATGACGCAGTACAGAAGACTCCAGAAAATAACTTTGGTGTCTTATTGTGTAAAACGGTCATTGTTGAGCCCCCAACCCCTTAACCCCCATTAACTGTGACCAATCATTTTGGACAGTGAAAGATATATTGCACCAATAAACTAATAATACACGTCATGTTATACAGTGTATGAAAGTTGTTGATTTCATTACTAACTCTTTCTGCGTGGGTGGGGAAACGGAAAGGGGAAGATGTGAATTGGAGTATTCAGTCTTGCGTTACGCTTTGATTTGCTTTGAAATGCATGAGTGATACAATGAAACTAGGAACGTTGACATCACTAGATAACAAGTCGTCATCACTAGATGGTACGTCGTCGTAACTAGATGACACATAGTCGTCATGCAGTAATGCACTCTGAGGAAGAACACTATGAAGATATCCACATCTTTATCATTATCCACAGAGGAGTCATCTTCGATTGTCTATCAACGACAGTCATAACCGATTAATTCACGTTGAATTCCTATTTCCTGGATGGAATTCTCGTTCAACACAGTTGTGCCGACATGAATTTCTATCTCGGGCTATACAATACTTATAACTACCAACTACAATACTAATAATAAATACATTGTAACTCTGTTTCAAAACTCTCGCTTTCTGTGACAGCATCGCTCACTATCTTTCTTCTTAGGTACAAATACTAAGTCCCACTCGGCGCTTTTTTGTGACATGTTGAAACGATGAATCTCCCCCTTTTAATTTTATTGACGGTTTTGAATCCTTTTTTAACACGGGATTCGAAATTGAGCCTAATATGCGGCATGCCAAACTGATTTTTTTTATAAATTAGATGATATTTCAAAGTCTTCGTCAGAAAAGTTGGAAGCACACAACTGAATATTTACTAGGTGTAAACCCCACGCAATTAATTTTCTTTCAAGCAAGATTTATGACGAATCGGCGATCTATCACGATTTGGAAACTGAAAACTAACTTTCTTTCCATCGACGATCACTGATTTTCCTGGCTGATTACTGCACCCGAATACACAACATATAGTCATATTGACGCGTGTTTATGTTCATAATCATGGGGTTATCTAGCAATACAATACACAATAATACGTTTTAGCACAAAATCACAACACTGCCACCATGGCATTTAGTCAATAAGAATAATAATTTAAAAAAAAACGCTTCAATATAACTACAGTATGTACACACGTTTTACATTGAATTAGAAGGATGGTCACTTCGCACTGCTACCCCTATAACGCCCAAACATATATAAAGGAAATATGTTGTTCCCCGTAGCACAGTCCGGTCAGCATGAGGTCCGCGGGCTGCGACCGCTGGGTGAGTGGGAGCGGTGACGTCACGGACGGCCACCCCAGAACTTCAACGCGCTGTCGTTTCGCGAGTTCTTATCCGTTTTGGATGGGGTTTTTCGGCATTCTCGTTTTTACATTACCATTCTTAAGAAAATTCTCGGATCCTTGAGTACAGCCCACCTTTAAATAAGGAGTATTATTGTATATAATTCAAATCCTAGCCTTATTTTCATCAACCTTAAAAACAAATGAACTCAACATTATATTTTGAACTTTTAAGCAAGTGTTTGACCTTATTACAAGGCGATCTGTGTAGATGAAAGGGCCTGAGAACTCCGCCCCAACTGCCTGCCGCTGAAAAATGAACTTAAATTGTACCCCGAATTGCGGATATTGCGCACATGCATTATCTCACTAATTTCCTACGATGAATCAATAATTCATAGTAGTAATACAGAACTTGAAGCAAAGACAACCGGCATCTTTACAAAATACCAAGGTCACCTGCTTTCCCGATCGTAAATATATGTACAAATCCAAACAAAATAAATAAAAACAATATGATTTCGGTGACAGATAACATTTCTCGAAGTCGGTGGTTATCACGTGTTTTGTTTTTGTTGTCTTAAATGTCATAGGGGCTACACTAAAGAGTAGGCCTATATTATAATTAATGCTGGCTATGATTCACAAGAAACAGTGCAATACAATAAATCTTAAGGTAGGGTATTATGCAGTATGCAATTAAAATCGTAGACAAGCCTACTTTATTCGAACCTATGCTAGGACTTCTAGATAAGCGTACGCTTCCGTAGGCCTGTTAGGACATTTGGCCAAGAGCATGGCTTGCCTAAACGTAAAAGGCGAGGAAAGAGACAAATTCTATCTCACAAAAACATCAGCTGGTACTCCTCGAAACTAGAGGCGAGCTCTGGTATTCGTAGTCGAGGACCTCTTCTCCTTCCCTGACAACATCCCCAACGACGACGACTATAACGACATGAACGATGCCAAAGACGATGACGACCACGACGTGAGAACCCCCCTTTTCCTTTCACCTACCCGTAGCTGTTTCTGACCAGCATGGAATTTTCCTCCCTACATCCCCTAGGCTAGATTGGCGTATTATGACCTAGTGGTTGACGTGCCCTTAATCCAAATCAACTAAACCTCAACTAGGACAAAGCCTCTTTTCAGTACGAAGACGGCGACTACGACAACATGATCGGTTGACACGCTCTGAAACAATACTAGGAAAACGCCAAAGTTGTTAGACGAGTGAGCATGCCATGTGTTGAGTACCAGGTAACAATATATTATAAGTATAAATGATAGGGGTTTGAGTTTAGTTGTTATAAGGGTGCGTCAACTGTAAGAGCTAATGCTCCACTCTAGCCTGATAGACTGGGGAGGAAATACCCATTGCTAGCCAGATTCAGCCTTTGGTACGGCCTATAGGCATTGATTAATGAAGGCTATTTTATGCCTTATAGGGTAGGAAAGGGGATGTTTCCGGGTACTCAAAACATGGTGTGTGTTGTCCCAGTTTTAGGTTGAGCTATCGGCCTAATTAATTTTTTAAAATATACTTTAACAAAACAACGTTTATAGGCCTATTAGGGATGCACATCAATACTTTTTTCATTATCAATTATCAAAATGGTAATGGCATTATCGAATCAATATTATCGATATCACCAACAAAGCCTGTTCCGACCTATAAGTGGAACCTCAAGTGTGGCAAGTGTAAGTCAAAACAATACAATCACGTTCAGTTTTCTACTTCTCTGTCTTTGATGTCATGTGTTTGGCTTCCATTATCGACATATACCTCATTTCCAAACGTAAATCTCTAGTGTGACACCATCAGCCCATCTAGGCCTAGTGCATGGCACAATGTGACATAATCTCTGTCTTCAGAGTTTGGTTCGTGCCACTATTGACCAATTATTTGATATTTCGATAATCGATAATACATTCTGGTTATCGATTATCGAAATTATATCCATTATTGATTATCAATGGATAATATCGATTATCGTGTGCATCCCTAGTTTATATTCAATATTTGATTCCCCTCCCAAGTCATTGAACTTCACATGCTAGTCGCCATTGACATAGCAACACCCCCTGACGCCCATCTGGGAGACGTGGTAGTATGGCTAGTGGTTAAAGTAAATTTAAAAAAAATAATATTAGGTTAATAGATCAACCTTAGAATAGCTAAGAACAGAAAATGTAGGCATAATCATTCATAACCATCAGTCATGGGAGTTTTGCTTAAAAGGGTTTTATTGAAAAATATGTAACCAATGTAAAAATAATGTGATCATTTTCCTTAAGTAATATTCTTATTTTATTATTCATATCAATATAATCATAGTATTTCACTTTTTCTAACCAGTTTCATAAATTTGTTTCTTATAACTTGACTGATATCAATTCAAATCAATTTAATGTATTTTGATTAATTCTTATCTTATCATTTTCGGCAAAAGACATGCTATCTTTAATGTAAGTTTGTTACAATTAGGAAAAGGCCAATCGGCTAGTTTAGTATGATTGGAGAAGGGTTGACAGGTTGGGAAAGCATAGAGAACATAAAGAACATAAAACCCAGCCTGAAGGGCTGGGGGACGACAAAACTTTTCACCTGCTGATGACAACTGCAGCTAATTTAAAGTTGTTTGTTACCTTAATCCACGACGCGTTTCGTCCTTCTGGGACTCATCAGGCAGATGGTGGCCACTAAAAATCAGCTAACTACATGCAAACAAAACTCACAACACATACACAACACGATTAAGGTAACAAACAACTTTAAATTAGCTGCAGTTGTCATCAGCAGGTGAAAAGTTTTGTCGCCCCCAGCCTTTCAGGCTGGGTTTTATGTTCTTTATGTTCTCTATGCTTTCCCAACCTGTCAACCCTTCTCCAATCATACTTTAATGTAAGTTTGTTATTTTAATTTTAGTTTCATTTACGATGGATGTAGGACACAAAATGTGTAAGGACTTCTGGTTTGCTTCATGCATCCACTTCATATTGTTAAACTGATACATATTATGTAATGTTTACTTATGAATAAATAATAATAATGTTAAAATAATAAGGCCTAGGCCAGGGGTCGGGAATGTGCGGCTCCTGAGTGGGTCTAGTCTGGCTCTTTAATATGCCCACCTCAATAACCAAGGATGACGCCGAGCCCACCTCGATAACCAAGACTGCCCCTGAGCTCACCCCGACAATCAAGGACGATGCCGAGCCCACCTCGACAACCGAGACTGCCCCTGAGCCCACTCGGACGACCAAGGATGATGCCGAGCCCACCTTGATAACCAAGGATGTTGCCGAGCCCAACTCACCAAAGACACCAAAGTCAGACACCAACACTGAAAAAATCCAGTGCCATAACACAGACCAGGCAAACACTCAGAAGATTGGTTCTATGTTTAAACAGATTGCTGGACTAGTAAATGATGAAATCAACCATTTTGACAGGGAAGTGCCAAATTTTTATCAAATAGAACATTCCTGCCCAAAAACTTAAATTATGGGCAAGGGAGGAACAAAGAGCAAGGTGGGTCAAGCAAAGTAGGCATAGGGGGCCTAAAATTAGCCCACCAAAACTGCCAAAGTCTCTATGGAAAATTAGACAAAATTACAGTTCTCCTTCAGAGTGAACTTAAAAACACAGATGTTATATGCATTTCAGAACATTGGCTTGAGAATAATAACATTATACACATTAAACTTCCAAATTTTAACATTGCCACACACTTCTGTAGAGAAGAACCATATGGAGGCACCTGTATTTTTGTAAATGATAATTTATTAGCAATAATTAAGGTTAGACAAGACCTAAAAAAATTAAGTGTGCCTAAACATTTTGAGTGCTGCGGCATTGAACTACCACACCAAAAAAATGGAGTGGAATTACAAGGTTAGGTCTTTTAATAATAACAATATATCGAACACCAAATTCAGACATAAAGATTTTCTTTGACAAACTCAGCATTCTATTAGACATTATCGCAGGAGAAAATAAAAGGGCTATAATATGCGGAGATTTTAACATTAACTTACAACAGGACAATAGAAATGCAGTAAACTTCCATACACTGCTACAGTCATATAATTTCCATACGACAATAGACACTCCCACACGAATCACAGAAATGACTGAAACACAAATTGATAATATCTTAACAAATTTAAACATTAGCCTGTATAACACAAACAATATAGAATTGTCAATCTCAGACCATAAATGCCAGCTCATGATGTTAGGGAAAGAAGCGTTCACAAAGATCAGGCATATGCAAAAAACAGTTAAAAAGAGGCACTTCACTAAAAATGCCAGTCAATATTTTAATGAAATGCTACAACAAGAAACATGGCATGAAACTGTATTCCTTGACTAATGTCGAGGAACAGTACAACTGTTTTCTGAAACTTTCCAATGTATGTTTGAAGAGGCCTTTCCGCTAAAAACCACAAAGATAACAAGTAAACATAAGAGATGGGTAACACCAAAGATAAGAGAACAGGGGATAAAATTGCGAACTCTTCATAGACAAGCTATAAAGTCCAAAATAAACTATATAAAAATGAACTAGCAAAAGCGAAGCAAATCACAAATACTAACTGGATACATAGATCCGAAAATAAAAGCAAGGCCGTTTGGAACATAGTAAAGAATGAGACGTATAGTAATAACGCCCAGCAAAACCATAATATATCACTGTCGGTAGTGTCCTTATTGGACAATCATATCCACTATGAAAATAGGTCCGGGACCGCAAATGAAATAGTAGAAAAACCACACGTGGTGGCGTCAATGTTTAATAATTATTTTGTAAATATACATAAAAACATAGTTACAGCTAGCACTAAATCAGACCCTATAGATCTCTTTCACAAACAAAATAAAAATTTAGTAATGAATTTAATTTTACTAAAATCACAGAAGAGAACATCGTGACCTCAGTTAGAAAACTAAAAAATTACTAGCTCCTATGGATGGGATGAAATCCCAACCACGGTGATAAAAAAATGTATAGCATTCATAAAAACTCCCCTTAGCTTTGTATTTAATACATCAATTAAAAGCGGAGTCTTCCCTGAGAGACTAAAATATTCAGTAATCACCCCTATATATAAAAATGGTGATAAGACCGATATAGCGAATACAGACCATCTCAATACTACCTACTTTCTCAAAAGTGTTGGAAAGTATCGTAAAAAATCAGCTAGTGGATTTTCTCAAAAAAAATAAAATTATAACTGATGCCCAGCATGGTTTTATGGCTGGCAAGTCCACAAATACGGCATTTTTTGACTTTGATAGATATGTACTCAATTCACTAGATGAGGGCAAACACACATTGGGCATTTTCTGTGACCTTTCAAAGGCTTTCGACTGTGTGGATTTTGATATTCTCTTAAATAAACTAAGACTAATAGGTTTTAGTGACATAACGCTAAATTGGTTTGAATCCTACTTAAAAAAGAGAAAACAACAAGTGAAAATTAAGAGTGAAAATGAGAAGGGACACATGGAAAATCATTGCTCCCCATGGCTAGAAAGTCTAGCAGGGGTGCCTCAAGGTTCTATTTTAGGCCCTATTGCATCCTTCTTTACATAAATGACCTTGAAGCAAATATAAATTCTGACAAAGTAATACTTATGCAGATGATATAACATCCCTAATTATTGACACATCCCTGTTAGTAGTTGAAGAAAAGGCAAACGCAGCAGCATTCAAAATTGACGATTGGTTATCAGCAAACAAACTAGGCTTGAACGGGTCAAAGACCAACTTTATACACTTTAAACTTAAAAAAAAGGCCGTTAAGGATAAATTAGTCATTACATTGAATGATACTAATATAAATGAGGTAGACTGCACAAAGGTGCTAGGAGCAAAAATTGATAATTCCCTTAGCTGGAAAGACCATGTGAAGTCGCTATGTGCTCAATTGGCATCTGCATGCTATGCCCTGAAGGTCATTAATAACTCTATTGGCAGAAATACTGCAAAAATTGCGTACCACGCTTATTTTGAAGCTCGCCTTAGATACGCTATCCCCTTGTGGGGAAATTCAACAAATTCACAAGATGCTTTATATTGCAAAAGAGAGCAATCAGGACCATTGCAGGCCTAAAAAATATGGAATCATGTAGGGAAGCTTTAAAAATCTTCAAATTATGACTATGCCAAGCTTATACATTTTAGAAATTTTAAAACAAACAATTAAAAGCAGACAGGATTTCACAACGAACACACAAGTTCACGCACACAATACACGACAGAAAGAGCATCTTCATCCGAGCCAATACAACACAAAAAGGGACAGACATCAATAATAAATATGGGCATAACTTTATTTAATAGACTACCTCCTAACATTAAAAACTTAACAAGCACCGACAAACAGATTTTAGCAATAAAAAAATACCTGATAGAAAACTGTTTCTACACACTAAATGAATACATCACCAATGAAAAAGATGACATGTTTACCTGGTAGATACCAAATATATCACTTTTTATCATGTTTATCACTGTTTTATCATTGTTTTATTAATCAAACATCCTTGTTGTGGAAAAGCATTTTATAATGTATGTTTATATAATTATGGTACTTAGTCCGGAGTAGTAAATGCTCATTTATTGTAACAGGCTATTTTTAGTTAGTTTATAGTAAACCAAACTGTATTGTATTGTTGTTTTGTTTTGTTATATACGTGTATGTGTATATGTATATATTAGTAATGTATTGACAAGCCCAATGTTATAATGTAACCTAACATGGATGCTAATAAAACTGAACTGAACTGAACTGATTGTTAGGCCTAAGAAAAGTCTAAAATCCAAAGTCAACTAAGTCAACCTGCAGTTGTCACCATGAGCGACGCAAATAAACACGAAATATAGGATGAAAACCTTTCTTATTAACAGTGATTATACTGACAAATTTGTTGTTATTGATTGTAGATTGTAGGTTGATTTTCCACTTTGTGTAATGTGTAAAGTTTTCTTCCAATAAAAAAGTTGCATTGAGTGAAATTTTTTGAAGAGTCATACTCATAGAACCGTTTTCCCATGCAAATATCTGAAAATACTGTGCTGAACAAGAAGCTACAAACTGTGTGTGCTGTGTACACATGTTTTATAGCATTAATTGTTTTAACAATCATCAGGTATAAAGCTGAAACTTAACTTAACAATTTTTTTAATTTACAATTAGTGTTTCAAAAATATTACATTCTTTACATCATAAACATTCTTCTAAATCTTTAAACTAGGGAAACGCCAAAGTCGTTGTTAAACGAGTGAGTGAGCCATGTGTTGAGTACCCGGTTACATTACTTCTCTTCCCCCTACCTTAGGCCTACCTAGCCTATCATAGGCTAGAGAGGCGCATTATGACCTTACAGTTGACGCGCCCGTCTCCGTATGCCAACTAAACTTTAAAAAACTATTATTTCTACGAATATAATTATCAAACGTAAATGCAAATGTTCCCTGGTACTCACCACATGACTCGCTCACTCGTCTAACTACGACTATGGCGTTTCCCTAGTCTAGTTGGCTAAGGCGCCCTTGTAGCCGAAATGTGAAAGAAGTGGGTTCAATCCCCTGGTCGGGAAAGATTTTGTAATTTCTAGATTGTATTTCAAAAATAATTAAACATGTTTTGAAATGCATATAACGCAGTGTAGTCCATCATCGGTGGCAATAGGGCCTACTATAGTAAACATAGCCAGTACGAAATACGTGAAAATATTGCAAGGTTTACTCAATCTCCCAGAGTGGAATTTGGGAGTACCTTGACGTGCAACATTCGACAGACCTTGCATGGGCACGGCATTTCACGGCCAGGCGAATAACAAACAAAAAATATCTTTTCAAAATCTAAACCATTGTCGTTAAAATAATTTCTAAACATTGGAAGTCTATTTTTCAGTTTATTATTTCTTGTAGGTTTAAATCGCAATGAATCTTGCTGATTTTGTTAGCAGTTCTCAATAAACTCGTACCGGATGTCCGTTTAAAATTTCAGCGCAATCTGTTCAGCAGTTCGGCTGATTTTCAACGTACACACACACACACGCACGCAGAAAAACCATAAGGGCCGTTTAAGTCGAATGGAAATCACTACGTTCGCTACGCTCACTCGTTCAATAAAATAAGTTAATAATAATATTGTTAAAAAATAAAATGTAACACTAAGAATCCATTTTATAAGTAGCCTCAATGATGCCTACTATAGTGGTACCATTTATATATATTTTATACACTATACACTATATAGGGCCTACTTTATTTATACACATATGTACATTAATTTTATATACTTTCATTGAATACTACTAAAATTCAACGTCATCTGCCATCTAAATCTGAATTACCACAAAATATTATGCGCCCACACTCAAGCCTTGCTCATGTGGGCATTCACCTTCATATGTAAATCAATGTTTGTTTTCCTTTGTTATGTATTTTTTGTATCAATGAATTTGAATAAAGCGTGCTAAAAAAAATCTGTACCTCTTCTGAAAATTTTCACTTTGGATTCATCATTCTGGGACCACTCTTTTTCATTGTATTCATGAATGACCTACCTGTGAACATACTAGAGTCTGAAATGTTCGCTGACGATACTACCTTTGTAGTTAAAGACGTTTCAAATGATGCTTTCTTCCTAAAGTCGGAAGAAAAGGTAAAAATTGCCACTATATGGTTTAAAGACAATGAACTCATACTAAACTCATTAAAAACAAAGTTTATAAAATTTCAATCATGTCACACACAACAAACAAAGAAAAACTTTAACAATGCTATGTTAAATAACGCCATTCACCAACACAACACCAGACAAAATGAAAACATTCATGAAGACTTTCATAATAAGAAAATAACCCAACAAAATTCATCACACATACATATAAAAACTTTTTAACAAACTTCCATTAAAATTAAGAAACCAAACCCAAACCCTAAAATAGATTTAACAAAAATCAAAAGTATACTTCTAAAAAAAAGCATACTACTCAATTGCTGAATCCCTTTAAAGATACAGACTTCTCACTCTGAATTCAATCTATAGGGTTGAGTTAATCAAATCAAATAAAATTTTAAAAAAAAAAAGGAAACTAGCCCTAACACTGGTAGGCCTACCTAATTTACCCTACATTGTTATCTAAGTCATCTGATTTATGTTATTATAATGCTGCATGTATTAAACATGTACAATTTATGTTTATTCTTTTTGTGTTGTTTTCAAATGCATTAAGTTTACACATGGCCTATGACAGTTTAGTCATGTTTAGCCCAGATGACAAAAATTGTTAAATATATGCCTAAGTAGACTTTTGTATAGACCTTTATATGTATATATTTAAAATCTAATTTATTATCTTATTGTGTTATTTAATTAATTTTAGATTCTTTCCATAACCTACTAAAACAGGTACAGCACCGTGCCTATGGGTATTAAAAATATACCATGTAATATCATGTACATTTTTATGTGGAAATAAAGCAATTTTATTATTATATTATCCAGCTGCAGCTGGCAATTGATTCCATTCCACAATTGTTCTATTGTTAGAATTTAAGGGAATGTCGAGTCGAGTTACCTTTGAAGAATGAGAGTTGCCAACTAAATAAGTAAAAGTATTCCTTTGACCAATTATTTGACCGGTCAAATATTATTTAAAAAAACTAGTTTGTCATCCCTTTATGGCTGAGATGTAATTTTTTAAACTAAACAAAAATTCTGGATTGATTTCCATATAATTAGGATAATTGTTACTGTTTAAACTATCATTACCTAAACTAGTATCGGTGTACATAGGTGTATATAGGTGTATATAGGCTAATATGTAGGCTAGATTTAATAGGTCTAAAGTGTTGAAGCTTACAAAAATCTAACTTAAATTCTGGAGGTTTTGTAAATTGTTTTCTCAAAATTGATTGATTAATTCACTGCCTCCTAGATGTTGTTATGTAAGAAATGGGAGTAGGCCTACTGGATCTCATAGAAATGATTGCACCTTTATTAACAAAAAGCAAAGCAAAATATATTTTTTGACCATTTACCCAGGAAAAAAACTAAAACTGCCCAGGCTTAAACCTGCCACAGCCAACCATGGGCCTAGGGTAGTCTTACTTTTACTATAACTATGCCTAGTCTAATAATTTAATATAATTTTTTTCCAGGATTGCTCAGAAGAACAGAAATCGAGCTTTGAATGTTTTGGTGGTTTAGTCGATGGGGAACAAACAGAATCCTTGACGGACTGGAAATGTGGTGACGATTATTTAAACTCTGGACATTTCTGGTCTCCTTTGTTGTGCTTAGTATTGAGAAACACCCCCTACTTGGGGGAATATTATAGTACTCCGAAAAAAATCGAATCTCTTTCTAAACTCAACGTAGCACTTAATAATGTAAATAAAGACTCAAATCCTCACACGGAAGGAGACGATATCAATAACGGAACTAATTATTATAAATACGGTGCCTATGTAAGAACACAGTTCATGACGGATGACAACATTGTGGACAGTCTTGATTATCTCCGACTGCCGGTGCGGCTGCATGGAAGTGCGTGGTGTGGTGACTCTGCCCCTGTGCAGTTTCTTCAAAACACCGTTCGAGGTGTCTGAAAAATTAAACCTGAAGAATGCAGAGGGAACAAACCCCCATTTTAATGTTAAAATACAGATGCAGATACTTCAAACATTACCGACGACGAAAACATTCTTCCGTTTGTAGCTAAAGATGCCCTCGGCTACAATTCCACAGAAACGACAGCAAGCTTTCTGTGTTTGAATAATGGTTTTCAGACTATTTAAGGTTTGCTTATAGTATTTTCAAGTCTGTTGCTGTAGACAAAGAAGCTCGACCGAATAAAATTTCCTTTGATTGCAACAAAACTCCTACAGATCTTATGTCTACAGTCTACAATGAATCTATAGAAACCTGTGAGCATGTTGTGATCTCTGTGGCATACTCTTTTACATGGAACAGTTCATATCTACCTCGCTTGAAAGTAACTTATGTTTTGGCAGACATACCTCTGACCCCCGAATCATTTATGAAGGCAACAAACAACCACTACGAACCGATCACTTGTCTCCACCATTGTAACGAAAGGAACATCCCGGAATTTTATGTGCACCAGCATTTCACCACGACCTTTGTGCCAGCGGTACATAAGACAGTTAACAGCAGCAGCAACAGGCTAAAACGCTCGGGAAACCCTGGCTATGACGTTGGCCGGCCATTGTTAGCATGGGCGGTGAACCCCGAGAACGACAGTGACGTTCTACTCCAGGCGACAAAGCTGGGAGTTTGGGGATACGGTGAGTTGTAAAAAGAAACAATTATTGCATAATATATACAATTGCACTTTTACTTTATAAGACTCTTGGATGAGCTCAATTCAAACAAACCCGGTTTTGAAGCAGAATGCAGGGGTTTATTCTGGCTTTACACATCAATTGTCCTAACCAGTATGTCAAATTAAAATTACGTATTTGGCGCAATCAGAGCATTTGAAAATATTGTTAATTTTGTAACTGAACATAAATAGGCCTCCACAGAGTATTTTTTTTAATATGCCTACTGTATTGTGCCAAATATTGGCTGAACCTGAATATAAGACGGCCCCCTAACTTTTCTTGTTGATAGTATATAAAAAACATATGCATATGCTAAGGGACTTTGAGACTTAAACTTAAATGAAAAAACGGGGACTAGGCTTAAAATTTTAGGACATAACGGGTTTTTAATTTTTAAAGCTTTTAAAAATACGTACAAAAAGACTCGTTTTTGAAATGTTCTCTGATTGTGCTATGTGCATTGTGCATACTTTGAAACAACCTCATGAAGTTTGTAATTTTTAGGATCAAAATTTGAGGTAAAAAGTGTTTTAGAATGTTGGGCTTACATGTAGAAATTCACTGGATTTATTTTAAATGTGCATTGGGTGCGTGCATTGCATAGGGTAGCAAAAGATGGATGACCAAGTTGTCATGGTCATTTTATGAAACAAAACAATGGACCACTGGTGATGGGCGGAGCTTAAAATGATCGATAGTGCAAGTGCCGAGAGTTGGGATAGATTCTCATTTCCCAAGTTTACGTCTGTTTAACGGCGCAGCCAATCACGCTCTAACCTTATTTATTCTTTTTGGGGAAAAAACTTAAGAGGAAAATTATTTGCAAAAATTCAGCTTAAAAACGATTATTAGAATTTTTCTACCAGCCCTTAACTTGTTATTAAATGTACGCGCATACATAAAAAAAAATCAAAAACGACTATAAAAATTTTTTAAACTTTTAATTGACAAAAAACTTCTTATCGGATTTCGACAAGACCTCTTTCAAAAAATTCATCAGACTGTATAGACAAGAAATAAATTAACTTCTAGACACAAAGTGCACTGAACGAAAATTTACAGCATGGGTTAATATGCAGCGTGCAGTTTTTCACGGCTCATCCGCACGTCAAAAGTGCGTATTTGTCATAAAAACACATACACTGCATATGAACCTATGCTATGAAATTTCGTTCAGTGCACTTTCTATCTAGAAAGTTGATTTATTTCTTGTCTAAACAGCCAGATGCATTTTTTGAAGGAGGTCTTGTCAAAATCCGGTCAGTAGTTTTTTGTCAATTGAAGTTGAGAAAGTTTATAGTTGTTTTGATTATTTTTTATGTATGATGCGTACATTGTAATAACAAGTTAACGGCTGTGTAAAAAAATTCGCAAAAATCGCTATTATAAGCAATGATATTTTTGCTAAATAATATTCCTCTTAAGTTTTGTCCAAATAATGAATAGAATAAGAGTTAGAGCGTGATTAGTGCTGCGCCGTTCAACAGACGTAAACTTGGGAAATGAGGATTTATCCCAACTCATTCCGCCATGTTGCCTCGTGACGTCAGGAGGCGGGTAAAATTCTAGTGGTCAATTGCCCCAAAAGGATTTGAAACCTTAAAATGGATTTGGGTACCCTATGACATCCCTACGCCCTACCAAATATATGCCTATTGATGGTTAGAGTTTGTGGTTGGGGAACAGGAGGGAGACCAACTTGGTACCAAGATAGCTGCGTGAGTCTTGAAAAAAAGTAGGTACACAAAAACAAAACCACACAATTATTTTCCCCTCTTGTTTTATTCTTTCAAGTTTCTATACCGATATACTTGAAATAGAACAGAGTTTTAAGGTTTCATATCTAAAAATCGAGAATGGAAGTGAACATTTGAAAATGATAGGCCAGTGACCTGTGTGAGGTTTAGTATGTGGATCAAAATAATGGGGAGGTCTGTTTAGACAAGATACAATCATACTGTGTTTGATTTGTTGAAATGGCCTCACTGCATGTTTAGGGCACACTATCATTGGAGATAGAGATGGGCGATGTAAGATCGATTATCGTAAAAATCGATTATATTCCGTCCTCGATTCGATTTTAATCGATTATTCTAAAACTCGATGCATCGAGTGCCTCGATTCTTTCAGAGGCGATTTTTGACGATTTTTAAACCCTTGTTTTAAACCTAGAAATTCGAATGCATTTATAACTAACATGGTATTTTTACATATTTTACAGACTTCTGTAGGCCCTACGTACCGGTAGGCCTACTTATTACATTTATTTACTTGCTTTATCTACGTGTTTGATACAATTTCTGTTTGTAAAGATAACAATCATTTAGCATAGGCCTAGGCCAATGTAAATAAACTAGGAAAACGCTTAAGTCCCGCCGCGTTGTTGGATGAGCGTATATGGTGCATTGAGCTGCAATGTGTTACGCGGATTTTCTGTGTTTCTGTGAAAAAAACATTACTTAGTCGAAGATTTATTTTAATAAATTTAATTTTAAAAAAATAACTTAATTTTTTTAATTTAATTAAATTTTATAAAAAATTAACTTAATTTTTTAATTAATCGTAATTTTTAAAAAAGAAAAAAATCGTAAAATTGCAATTTTTATAAGAAATAATTATTCGATTGCGCTCAAATTTATTTCGAATATATTAGTTCATGAAATTAAGGTTCTGTAAAAAAATCATTACAATCGGATAAAGCATGTAGGTGTTATAAGTCGAAGAACTTTTTAAAAATCGAAAAAATCGTAAAATTGCGTTTTTATGAGAAAAAAATTCCCGATTGCGCTCAAAAACGTGGCAGTTCTAAGTTCAGAGATTTCGAAGGCCTCCATAAAATTTCATCGCAATCGGAGTATCGGTTAGCCGGAATCGTGTGGACAAACACACAAAATACAAAAAAAAAAAAAAAAAAAAAAAAACATTCCGGATTTTTTTCTCCAGTGTAGTGAAATGGAATCTTCGCTTCGCTCGCTACGCTCGCTACGCTCATCCAAAAATATTAGAATCAAATTATTATAGGCCTAAATGATTTAATTCTTAGGCTTAGGCACTACAGTAAAGTTAATTTTTTAATGTAGGCCTAGGCCTACATTTAGATTTTAGAGTAGAGGCAATGAGGCATATGGGGGACTAATTAGCGGCCTAGGCTAGGGTAGGCCTAGCCGCCTAGCTACATGAACCCGATTGAACCGTGATCTGGCAGACCAAAGACAAGACAAAACATAATTAAAATACGAGTTAGTAGTCACATAACCTTACATTTTAGCGTGTCTAAGAAAATAACGAATCGATTCAATAATCGATGTTTTTTTGCCCGATGCATCGATTAATCGATTCGAAAGTAACTGGAAAGAATCGATTCACTGAATCGATTATTAGCATAGATTTGCCATCTCTCATTGGAGATACTAAAATATATTATATATGTCCCTATTTTCAAAATTTATTTTCGTTTTTATCTATTTAAGCCTAAGTCAGTGTTCTCCCGTGGCCTGGACCGCCGGGCGACTTGCCCAACAAAAAACGTTACCGCCCGACATAGCTTTACTATTTTAAAAAAAATGTAGGCCTCGGGCCTACGTATTACAATCATTGTAATGTAACACAAATAAAATTTGCCCAAACTTGATAAAAAATGTTCCAGACTAGGCATATGTTTTTTAAAACAGGCCTTTTTCTGTTTTTTTGTTTTTTTGTGGAGGTGCCGTGTTGTCAGCAACATTATTTACTTTTAATGTAAACATTCATCTTTTGTTTTGAAATATTGTGTATTGATATCATGTTGATATCTAGATGAGTTGATTTGCTTCAATACGGTAAATAAAAATAGCATTATTGAGCGACATAGCGAGCGTCTCCACTTGCCCTCTTATGGCTCGAATGTCTTTTTTTTTTTTTTTTTTCTGTTATCTGCTTCGATACAGGCCCGCAACCGTTTCTCTGATCGACCTGAAATTTTGCACACATGTCATACCACCTAGGCGGGTTGCTGTATAGTTTTGAAAAAAATCCGATCTTTGGGTTATAAAAAATAAAAAATAAAATAACAAAATAAAAAAATAAAACTTTACCGATCGTTATGAAATTTTGCAGGGTCAATAAGTACAACATTCTCCCCTATTTTCCCAAATTTTCCGCTAACTCGGTCAAGCCCTTAAGACTTATTGGTAATCATAATGTCGAAAAATGATGTTAAAAAAATGAAGGAGGCAGTAAAGATACAAAGATACACTTTAGAAGGCTGACGTGAATTAGTACAATGCAAAGATGTTGGAATAGTAAGTGTACAAAAAAATGTCAATATCCAGGTAGGCCTACACTGTGTGGTGGGCCTTATGGGAATGTCGTACTCGGTCATGTGCACGTACCGGGGGCTCGCTCAACAACCGCGTCCACTGAGCGTTTTCCTAGTTTAACTAGTTTGCTCTTGCTTTTGGTCTTTTAACCAATCATTAAGGCCTGAAGTTTCCAAATCCAAAAAAGGCAAAATTTGAATTTGTAATTAGGCCTTCCCTACTAGTCAATTATAATAATAGTCCTCCTACCACTTTATTAACTCCTTAACATTACAAAAGTGTTTAAAAGTTGAACCCACTGTAGACAAAGACCTTCCAATAGATTAATTTAAATTTTTTTTTCAGGTCAAAAGTAGATCTAGGCCTTCTTCCTAAACACAAAACCAATTATTTAAATTAAAAAGTTACATTTTAACGGGGCCTTCAAAAGCTCTTCAAAGTAATCAAATTGAAAGGCTATTAATGTTTTCTCATTCTTATATGCCTGCACATGAACCACACTACTACCCGGCAATGTTTTGGGAATACCAAGTGAACATTATTTTCTGGGGAGAACACTACCTAAACAATGTAGGGCCTACGTATGTAGGGTATTGAACAAGTTATTTGTGAAATAAAAAATCTAATTCCTAAGTTTATCTGTAAGACTGAATAATCGACTCTCTTGAATTCTTTACTCTTTTCATACTGCAGTTTTACCATACCGGCACTATAGCATAAATGTTGGATGAGGGGTGCTATGCAGAGAATGTACTAAAGCTTGAAACATTGCTTTCCCGGTGAATATATGATGTTGATGTTGACGACTGCCTTCTTGATGGATAGGGAGGCAATGGCGGTGGTTCGTCTGTAAAGAAATCCATACTACTATCCTCGTGGGTGAAAAGTCTTCTTACTCGTGCTCTCATCTGCTCCATTCTCCACTGCATAAGTTCCTTTTGGGTAGGTTCCACTGCAGACACATAGCTGGTGGAACTGCTGCGACCAGTTATTGCACTCGCATGGGAGAAGGACTGTGAGTAGGTTCGCTGAGAACTTGAATCCGTGCTGTATACCTGCTGTTCTTTACTACGGTAACTACAGTTCGAAGTGGAATTTTGTTTCTGTTGTTTCGGCAATACCATTACGTCTACGGCTCGGTGTTTTACCACGACCACTCGTTTACTCCCCTTGAGAAGGACTGGATGGCGTCGCACGACTACAAATACTATCGCTGAGCAGAGGAGACCGCATACGAGCATCACAGCCAGGCCGACACATAACACAGTCAATTGATCTTCCTGTACCAGCCAAGTTCGCATCTCTGGGATGGGCAGTGTTGTCAGGGCCCGGCAATTGTACATTAACGCGTCCTGGCTGTTTTCTGTATGGAGACAAAATGTGTAACTGCTCGCTGGTTGTAGATTTGTATAGAGTACATCCCCAGTCGCATTTGTAAAACAAGAGTGATTCATTTGATCGTCACTAACGATTTGTATTAACGTTCCGCTTATATTACCAAGATGTGCAACAACCTTCCCATCATCATATTCATTTACTTTAAAGTCTACCAGTGCGAAAGTCATTGAAGCCATTAGTCGACGCTTCACCGGCATATTGTATGTGTTTGCAGATTTATAATTGTTTATTTCTTGTAGTGATACTGTTCTGGTTAGTGGGAGATTCATTGGCTGAGAAAGGTCTGTACATTCTACTGTGATAGTGCCGGTATCTGGGTTGTCTGTAGTAGGTTGTTCAGGGGTTGTGCTATAAGTGGTTGAAATATGCGTGGTAGACGTTTCAGTGGTTGGACTATCCGTGGCAGATGGTTCAGTGGATGAACTATCTGTGGTAGATGGTTCAGTTGTTGGACTATCCGTGGCAGATGGTTCAGTGTTGGACTATCCGTTGTAGACGGTTCAGTGGTAGAACTATCTGTGGTAGTGCCTGTTGTCGGTGGTGAGGTTGGTCCATTATTACACATATCAGCATCTATCAAGAGGACATTTGCTAGATTTTCTGGGGTTTTGCACACAGGCTTGTCATCGAATTCATCATCGAATTCACCATATTCTCGCATCATATCTTGCAACCAAACCAATGAACAGTTACAATTCCATGGATTGTCTATTAATTGGGTACGAAACCTGTATTTTTTGCTAGTTGGATTCAATGGTAAACCTTCAAATGTCCCTTCACTTAGTGTGGATAAAGAATTTCCCCTAATATTGATTAATTCAATTGAGTTTCGTATTCTTTGAAATGCTTTTGAATGTATACTTTTCATGTTGTTTCCTGACAAGTGAAGGGCTTTTAATTTTGGCATCATTGTAAATAGATCAGAACCCAAGTGATTGAATAAGTTTTTGTTGAATTGTACATCCAATGTTTCTACGTTTGGTAGTTTCGTAGAGGCCGCAGTAATGTTCGTAATTGTCGAATATGTAATTCTATTCATCTGCTGGATTTGGATGGTTTTCAGTGACAGGGCCACAGGCTCAAAAAAATCTTCTTCAATAGCTACTAGGAAGTCGTTTTGTCTTAGTTCTAGAGTTTCAATATCTTGCACACCTTCAAAGAAGCCCTTACTTAGCCGCGGTACTTGAAAGCCATCTATTGTCAAGCTTTTTACTTCGCCTGTGAACCGTAAATCTGAAAAAGCTCCATCCTCAATGCTGTATAGTGTGGAATTCCATATTTTCAGAATATCTATTGTCTTGTTCAAAGGCAACCAGCCCATGCTTAGTTTTGAGTTGGTAAACGAGCATCCATTAAATTCAAGATACTTCACTTCAGGATTGTTACCACATCCAGACTGAAAACAAAAATTTCGTAATATTAATGTTAATAACCCCTAGGCCCTGCATATTGGTACTAATTATTGCACCTATCGAATAGTTATCTAGAATTGTAGAAATTAGATGCATTGATTTGATTTGATTTGGATTGGATTGGATTGGATTGGATTGGATTGGAGCCAATTCAACTGAGGATTACTTACTTTTTTGAAAACAATAACCTTTTCTCTGACCATTAAAGTGGTTTTAGGGAAAATAGGTCAACTTGCACCAATATTATAAGATTCTTAGAAAAACACTAATAACAAAAAAACAAGCTACCGGTATAGGAATATTTTATGATTTGTCTAAAGCCTTCGATTGCATTGATTTCAAAATCATTCTTACCTACTATGGGATACGAGGCTCATCACTAAAACTAATAAAATCTTATAAGCAACAGATACCATAATGTAGAATTAACAACTCAAGATTAAAGAGGAAAAAAAAAATTAACAAATGTGGAGTCCCTCAAGCTGGGATCAGTAGTAATTAAGTCCCCTTTTCTTCAAAATATTTATAAACGACTTCCCTTTTTGCATAGAGGACATTGAACTATTTGCCGATAATGAGACATCATAAAACCAGATCTCTGCAACCTACAAGAAAGCTCAAACACATGCACAAGAATTTCAAGGGTACATGACATAATATTTTTGAAATCCACATGGATGAATGCCTAACGGGGCACACATATACAGCATTTCTAGCCAAAAAACTAAGTTGAGCCTGCTACTCGATAATGCTAATAAAGAATGCTACCATTATTGGATGAGCGTAGCGAGCGTAGCGAGTGAAGGCGAAGATTCCATTTCACTACACTGGAGAAAAAATCCAGAATGTTTTTTTTTTTCTTTTTTTTTTTTTTTTTTTTTTTTTTTTCTTTTTTTTTTTTTGTATTTTTGTGTGTTGTTAACACCCCATTCCGGCTAAACCGATATCCGATTGCGATGAAATTTTATGGAGGCCTTCGAAATCCTGAACTTAGAACTGCCACGTTTTTGAGCGCAAAACGGGAAATTTTTCTTATAAAAAAAGCAATTTTACGATTTTTTTCGATTTAAAAAAAAATTCTTCGACTTATAACACTTACATGCTTTATCCGATTTTAATGATTTTTAACAGAACCTTAATTCTATGAAATTAAAATTTCGTGTGAAATTTGAGCTTAATCGAAACATTATTTCTCATGAAAATCGAAATTTTTTGGGTTTTTTTCTTTTTTAAAACAATTCTTTAACATATAACCTACATGCTTTATCCTATTGTAAAGATTTTTTTATAGAAAACCCTTTAATTTCATGAATTAATATACTCGTGTAAATTTGAGCGCAAATTTAATAATTTTTTCTTATGAAAATTGCAATTTTACGATTTTTTCTTTTTTAAATTACGTAAAAATTATGATTTATTAAAAAAATTAAGTTAATTTTTAATTTAATTTAATTTAATTTAAAAAAAAACTTCGTATAAGAATGATTTTTTCACAAAAACAACAGAAAAATCCGCGTAGCTCAATGCAGCTCAATGCACCAATTACGCTCATCCAACAACGCGGCGGGACTTTTGCGTTTTTTCCCAGTAGTACATATATGCCTAGTCATAGTCTTATGAAGTAATATTATGAAGCCATCTATCCAGGCTCAAATGCCAACATCTAATTAAATATCTACTTGTATATTTATTTATCTATGACTGCAATAAACAGTGTGACAGAATTATAATGTTGAACCGATGCTTTTTTGGATGAGCGTAGCGAGCGTAGCGAGCGAAGCAAAAAATTCCATTTCACTACACTGGAGAAAAAAATCCGGAATGTTTTTTTTTTTTTTTTTTTTTTCTGTTTTTTTTTGTGTTTGTTAACACGATTCCGGCTAAACCGATACTCCGATTGCGATGAAATTTTATGGGGGCCTTCGAAATCTCTGAACTTAGAACTGCCACGTTTTTGAGCGCATCGGAAAATTTTTCTTATAAAAAACGCAATTTTACGATTTTTCGATTTTAAAAAAATTCTTCGACTTATAACACTTACATGCTCATATCCGATTGTAATGATTTTTTAACAGAACCTTAATTTTATGAATTAAGATATTCGTGTGAAATTTTAGCGTAATCGAAAAATTATTTCTCATGAAAATCGAAATTTACGGGTTTTTTCTTTTTTTAAACAATTCTTTGACATATAAAACCTAATGCTTTATCCTATTGTAATGATTTTTTTTATAGAACCTTAATTTCATGAATTAATATACCGTGTAAAATTTGAGCGCAATCAAATAATTATTTATTATGAAAATTGCAATTTACGATTTTTTTCTTTTTTTAAAGTTACGTAAAAATTACGATTTATTAAAAAAAATTAAGTTAATTTTAATTTAATTTTAATTTAATTTAAAAAAAAAAACTTCGACTAAGTTATGATTTTTTTTTACAGAACAACAGAAAATCCGCGTAAAAACAATGCAGCTCAATGCACCCCAAATTACGCTCATCCAACAACGCGGCCCGGGACTTAAGCGTTTTTCCCAGTAGATAATAATTATCTGAAAAGCATCGGCTAAATATTATTTAGTTACATAACAATTGAGAAGATCACATAATATTTGCTTTCAAAGTGCAGAGTGCTTGGTTTCTGCGGTTTCTGCGTTCTGCGCTAGACTCGCGCTTGTGGCTGGATCCACTATCTCTAGCACGTTCCCCGTTGAGTGGGTCCAGCCATGTCTATGGGTCCAGCCCTATTTATTTTGGGTTTTGTGGAGGGTTCATCGCCATTCCAATATCGCGTAGAGACCGTAGACCACCGTCTTGATAAGCGCAAGCGCATAAGTATGAGAACACGTAAAACCCCACATAAATTAAAAAACTCGCTAGGGGCTACTCTTTTGTCTCTGTAAGCTATATTTTAAAAGTGCGGTTTAATTGAGATTGTTACGAATACTTGCAGAACGTGAAATAAGAGTTAACAACCACAGGGTGGGTTCACGTTCCACAACCCTGTCTCCCCCCCCTCTTTCTTTCGTTCCTTGTAATTCATCAAACATGCAACGTAGAAAGCTACTTTTCTGGGTCACACAAAGGGAAAGACAAAGAACATTTCGTTCCAGTTCTTACTTGATCTGAATTGATGAAATTGACAGCAACGTAACCTGGCTCTCCGCTTATGTATTCGCAAAAAATCTTGCAGCCTGGTAAGCTCCTGCATGATTCTCGCTTAGCGACGTGTGAGACGTGTGAAGCTGGCTCCGTGTAGTTGTCGTACCCCGGGCTGCGTGGCATGTAGAAAGCGGCCGCCAGGAGTATTAGCAGCAGCACTAGCGCGGCAACTAGGCTGCGAGCCCACTTGCCGTTGATCCATAGAACTTGGGTGCCCACTTCCCCACTGCAAGACATAAACACTATTGTAAGATATGTGAAGCTGGCTCCATGTAGTTGTCGTCCCCCGGGCTGCGTGGCATGTAGAAAGCGGCCGCCAGGAGTATTAGCAGCAGCACTAGCGCGGCAACTAGGCTGCGAGCCCACTTGCCGTTGATCCATAAAAACTTGGGTGCCCACTTCCCCACTGCAAGACATAAACACTACAATACTATTGTAAGATGTGTGAAGCTGGCTCCGTGAAGTTGTCGTACCCCGGGCTGCGTGGCATGTAGAAAGCGGCCGCCAGGAGTATTAGCAGCAGCACTAGCGCGGCAACTAGGCTGCGAGCCCACTTGCCGTTGATCCATAGAACTTGGGTGCCCACTTCCCCACTGCAAGACATAAACACTATTGTAAGATGTGTGAAGCTGGCTCCGTGAAGTTGTCGTACCCCGGGCTGCATGCATGTAGAAAGCGGCCGCCAGGAGTATTAGCAGCAGCACTAGCGCGGCGACTAGGCTGCGAGCCCACTTGCCGTTGATCCATAGAACTTGGGTGCCCACTTCCCCACTGCAAGACATAAACACTATTGTAAGATGTGTGAAGCTGGCTCCGTGAAGTGTAGTTCTCGTTCCCCGGGCTGCGTGGCATGTAGAATGCCCCGTCTTCCTTACCCCAAGCTCCCCAAAACATTCTGTATCATCCTTGCTGAAGGGCAATGTCACCAAAATAGAGCACACAACAGTCGTAGGTCATATTCTGTTAAGAAAAGTGATTCATATATAGGGGAGGAATTTGGCTCTCTATAATATTAACTTATTTCCTTTTAAATATGGTTGAGCTTGAAGTGTTGGTGCATTTAAAGGCTGCCAACTCTGCGATTCTTTGATTATCGATAGATTTTAATTTTTTCATGGCTTAGCCTCAAAGGCCACACCCGAGTCCGAATGGCCATGTCGTATGGTCTCAGGCTTTGTAGGTGTACTGATCGAAAACGAACATTGCGAATAGTACTATTTCCGCTAAACGTCGTGTATGTGATTAAATACAATTAAAAATAAAATTTTACAAGTTCGTTGGTCGGACGTTTTTTAAGTTTCTTACAAACTGCTTATTTTTTGCTACGAATTTATTAATTGTTTTAACTTACCTCACAACAACATTTATATACGGGAGACAATTATAAAACACGCAAAACTTCTTATTGGGGACTGCAACCCTTTTCTCGCAGTCTCTTCGTCTGTCCGTCTGCATACCGAACACATCGTCCGATTGACCTAGTACGATTTTTGTTGGCATTGCCCGTCAACAAGTATGATAGAAAAGGTTTTTGCCTTGGTGACCCTGGGAATTATGGGGACGGGGGCCACAAAGTTTTAATTTTCATGTGCTCTGCACTTCCACCATTAATGAAGGCTAGAACAAGCGAGGAGCTGCAAGCTTCGCTCCCTACTTCAGGTACTTTCGAAACGATGTTTGTTTTAATAAATGTTCTAAACAAGCCTCAAAATCGTAAAACAAATATTTAACATTGGAGTATACCTATAGATTTAAGCTATACCTTATCTAGTTGCATCCATCACTCTAAACTAAAAAAAAATAAATTCGTATTAGAGTCTACCCACCAGTCACATAACTGTTTTCACTTTTCCTCGTTCATTTTTTTCAATAACGAATGTTTTTGTACGTTAGGTCCGATAGTTTATAGTTTAGTTATTCACATTTGATCATACATTGTAGGTAGGATATACTTCTCAGTGAGAGTGTGAATAACTATAGCTAGGTAAATCATATTATGTTAGTAGGAATTCATAAATAATACAGTAATACAGTAACTGAATACTAATCTAATCTAAATCTAACAATAGATAATATTAATATTTAATAACATTTGAGTTCAATTTAATAGTATTAATAATGCTGACATTAGGCTAATGTATATGTTTCATTAGTTATCAAGGGGGATTATGTTGGGTTTTGGATTCTCTGAGTGGGAGTGATTAAGGTAATCCTCCAGCTTATAGAAAGTGTTTTCCTGTAGGAATGCCTTAAGTTTTATTCTAAAACTGGTATCATTTAAAGTATTTATTATATGGAGGGGAAGATTGTTGTAGATTATAGAAGCTAGATACATGGGTCCTTTGGAAAACTTACTTGAGTTGTGGGATGTGATGTGAACAGAAGAATGGGCTCTAGTATTGTGGTTATGGAAGGTAGTGTTTCTTGGGAAAATTTCTGCATTATCATGGACAAAGATGGAAGCTACTTGAATCAGTACATTTGTAAGAAGGAGGATACCTATTTGGAGAAATATTCTCTACATGATGATCGCCTTGAAATTCCAGCAATAAGACGTACTGCCCTCTTTTGGAGCAAGAATATTCTGGATGTCTATACTACCATCTTTGGCTAGGTCTGTTTTGATTGCAATTAATTATTATCTCTATATTCCCCAACTAAAAAATATGTGCGCCGTCCCGCACATACGTTTGGGCGCTGTTCCGAAGCGTATGGCTCTACGAGGACGTGGTTTCGAATCCCGCCTAATCAATGTTTTTTTTTTGTAATCGTTCATCGTCATCTGTCACCACTCAACGTCTCGAATAGCCTTCCCGTGTAGGGCAGCCTAACACAAGTTTTATCCGCTCCGCTGCTCAGTGTACTTCACTTGCTACCTAAATAAAATGGGGTGTTAGAACCATTCATATAAGACGTTAAGCAACAGAAATCAATCAATAAATATGTGCATGGTTTACTCAATTTATTACAAATATGTTCGTATGGAGAAACAAATAGCGTTTCGGTTTAGCTATAGAGTATAGATGATCAATGTTGTTTAGTCGCTACAATCTGAAGCATTCATTGTTCGCTCGCCGATAGGTTTGGCGCCGACAGTGCAGGCTTTGACCGCTTTCAAATTAAAGTCCTAAACCGTAAATCGGCGATGTGACTGATTGGGTAGATTTTAAATACGAAATAAGTAATTAATTTTCATATTTCCTATATGTATTGTTATAACATTGTACCTATGATTACTTCTATATCAAAATTTCAATAAATGTAATTTTAGTTTTACCTCATGACGTAATTTTAAAATTAAAGTGCAATAACACCTCGTATAAGTTTTTGGAGGTTCAAAAATGTAAGGTAACGCTTGGTTTAAATGAAATTGCTCACTATTGAAAATCAAAATATTTTCACACACCTCTAATATCTAATTAGGAATCAAACCCTGATGTAACCTTTTTTTGTTTTACAATTCTGATCATTACACTGACAAAGTTATCATCAGGGTTGGGTCCACAACTTCAGATCATCCGAAACTAAAAATAGTAAATTATATTTTTGCACCATTGTAAAAAAAAATACCTTAGTAAATCATTTCTCCTTACCTTACACTGCGAGGAAACTTGTCTGTTCTGACGTTCTGTTGTTTCGATTTTGTAGAAGGTTTTTCTTTCATGTCTTTCCAGCTAAATGGTGTAAGATTCTGGTCTTGTTTGTTTATTTGTAGCGGGATCTAACCTTCATTGTAACCTGCACCTAGGGTTGGACTTGGACACACTGCCCAGCCAGCCTTGTATCAACATATATGTTGTCAGCATACACTATCATAGTTGTCGGGAGCTTCTACACAGAATAGGCCTACACTTCAACTGCACTTGCTTTCTACACGTCACTAACCTCAATTGATTTCACAGTCAGATCTAACGTTGTATAACCCTTTTCTATCTAAACTTATTTATTAAAATAATTCTTGATCTAATCCCAATGTGCTCAAACCTAAACTTGGTTATATCGGTTCTTCTTCTCCTCACTGATAATCTGATACGTAGATACCGAAGGTTTGCAAATCACTGTACTTCGACGAGTATTCACGGAACACATTCCCTATTGCTTTATGACATTCGGTTATCTTTCGTATTCGCCAGCCAATCACAAAACAAAGTTCAAACCATCTGCTTTGCAATTTATAAAACAACCTTAATCAACAGATAAACTTATTGCCGCATCCGTCGTAGATTATCTGTCTGATAGTATTGTCTACCTGGAGACCATTGGTTGTGTGTGATGAAATCTATCTATCTTTTGTAGCCAAACTGTGCGGCACTAAATTTAAATGTTTATTATATTTTATCTGTAAACATTAGGGTTGGTACCAGCAACGCTCTTTAATAAGGCGTAATATTAATGTTAGCTACTGGTAAATCCTAATAATTCTATTTGTGCTTCTTTTTATTGACATTAAACTTGCTGTATAATCTAATTGCGAGATGGATTTTGTAATTTCTGGATTGATTTCCATAATATCAATCCGGGAGAGTTTCTCGAATAATGAAATTGAGAAATTTATTTTGTGTTCTATTTTTAGATCTGTTGCTGTTGCCCCTATATATTAATTCAGTATTTATTGTGACAAATCAATTATGATAATATGCTTTGGGGTACAAGTAAAATCGTGTGCCTGTGGCATCCACTTGACGAACATACACTATAGTGATTGACGGGTGGACTGGCGGTTGGGTGGGTGGGCGAGTTGACTGATCGATGACAAGAGATAACCATTCTGTCAACAGCAAGGCTGCTCGTTTGATTGGTTTACTAGTGCTATGCGGGCTTCTTTCTGTTCTCTTTCTTTCCCCCTCTATGCAATGTCACGTTGTCGCCTTCGGACCAATAGAAAACATCCAAGGGAAAGCTAGCTGAATGAAATATGGGCTTGCGTACATAACAGCAAAACATTTTGTAAAATACTTTTGACAGAAAAATTCTTCGCTATGTATTATAGTATATATTTTTCGACAGTCATTGACAATGCAAGTCAAGTGCAAAGGTAAATTTTGAGCGATGATTGTTTTAAATGTTGTTTCAACACGTCTTAGTATATTATGGGAAAATGTTTTATGAAACACCGTTTATGGTTTACGATTTCTTTTGTCAAAATACGAGTGAGAAGACAATAAACAAAGGATTCTTGTAAGTTGAAACAATAATTTAAAGAATCGATGCTCAAAATTTTTTTTTCTCTTGGTACATTTTTTTCAAGTAATGTCCAAAAATATGGCTGATAAGAGAGAATTTGAACAAAGTCCCTCTTTCATCCAGTCAACTTTTCAGCCAACTTTCTTGGTACTTTGGGGAAATCGGTCTGTCCGATGGAGATACAGTAGCTGTAGCATGCTTAGTATTTTCGCAGTAAAAATTACTGTTTAATTTTATTTTATTCACTTTAAACGTGATTCTTCCCAAAACAACGTAATTAACCCGAAAACCGTTGAACTAAATGCAAAATACAATATGAAATTTATCATAATGCGCCAAAACGTTTTTCCATGCCATTCATGGCTCTCCTTATCGTTTCAACGTTTGATCTTGATATCTTTTGTCTTATCTTTTGATAAAATGAATAATGCTCGGACGACGAGATTACACGCAGCTTGATAGCACATATTTTGTTAATTACTATCGAGTTTCTTTTATTTATATTTCGATTTTAATTATTTGTACCTAAATAGATACAATAAATGACATAAGTTATTTTCTAAGATTTAGTGCGTCAGGCTTTTTGTGTTTGAACGTTGAAAAAACTATATTCTAAATGATGGAGGTCGCGAGTTATGGGCAATTTAAATCTTAAGTAGGAACGTGAAAAGGAACAACGATGGATATTTCGATTATAGGTTAATGATTATTATATAATATATTATAGCAACACCAATGTTTCCTACGATATGTTTCGTTACTCTTTGTATGTGAAGAGAATTATGCCATGATTGGATTTCGTATACGATTACAGTAGCCCAAAAGCTATGGAGTAATGAATCAGTTACCTTGGATTGATTGATTGGATATTGCTTAACGTCTCATATTAATGCACTTTGGCTATTCGAGACGATGAGTGGTGATATATGAGGATGAAGTATGAACAGAAGCAAGGAGGGGAAACCCGGTACCGGCAAGTAGCCTACTCCTTTCGAAAAGTACCAAGGGGACAACTGCTTAACGTCCCATCCGAAAGGACGGTGTAACCTTGACAGTCATATTGGTTCCTCCACTAACCCGGACTGCCGAACAGACGGTTACCTTGGAGAAGAAAACGACTAGGATTTAACAACAGGTACAGGATGCGTATTTCGTCGGTGTAGGCCTATAGATAACTCTTATGGTCGTTGTTTTCTACGCTATTGGGTGAAATATAGGATATATGTAGGGAGTGCCACAGTTATCTATAACAACACAATCGGTTTTATTGACCTTTTCGACTTTATTGGACAAAGAATATACATGGGCAGGCGTGTTTCCTTTACAACGAGCTTATCAAGGAGTAAAGCGCAATAAGATAGATAGTCACGACACTTAACATTTATAGGTGCTTACATTAGTAATTTATGGTAACTACTGTACGTTATATATAATATTTAACATATAGTTCACAATAAAGGGTTTGTAAAAAATGCTTATTAATTATTTCTTTAATATACGTCTGGTGAGGCCCTCTCCGTAGCCACCCTAGATAACGACTTGACACATGTAGACACTGTAGAAAAATATTGCGCACTGGACAGATATGGCTACGGAGAGTGTAGGCGACCCTGACTTGAAAAAGATATGTGTCATACATGGTTCTTTGTCCACTGCGAACAGTGTCTCCTTAATTACATTATCCAACGAGATATTCAAAACACTTATACTAGAACATTGATCGTACACCGATACACTCAGACACCGCCAAACAGCAGCATTGACGAGCAATTATCACGTTCAAAAGTACCATATTAAATGGTGAATACATCAAATTTAGCAATAAAATGCTCAAACAGTGATTAAGGTTCCTTACGTTTACTGAGAAGTAGTGGAATACATTTCAGTTTTGCCTTCAACAGCTAAATGCAATGAATCTAATGTTTTATCATTTCTCAATTTTATTTATTCCACTGTCAAGTTCCAAAAATATTCGGCCATACTTTAATAATCTACGTAAAATTTCGTTAATTTTCTACGTTACGAGAATGTTTAATGTTCTTTGGTTTCAACTTTCTTTAGTGAAGTCCTTTCTTTATTTTGAAGCAAAATTCAAAATACACCTATTTTATATTTTGTGTTTAGGTACCTATATAATTATATTGCTATTGGCCGTACTTGTGGAACTTCAGTGAACGTAAGTTTACCTTTTAATAGTTTAATGCTATTTATTTACGACAACGATATGCCAACAACGTGAACGGATGACCGTTCTGTGATATGATTATGATATAGCATGCAAATGGCCGGCGCCAGGTATAGAACCACAGCCCCAAGACAAACATGCGAGGGTTCTTGGACTCCCCTGAAGAAATTTTCTTCTCAAAACTTTGTTAGGGTACTTGTCTAAATAAAATAGAAATTGACTTTCTTTAGAGGGTGTAATTTATAGTATATCTTTCAGAAATAGAACACAATGTATACCTGCTTCTGTAACAAGTTTTCTTGTATATTACAGGTATTATTGTGATTGTAAAGTACGCTTGTCGAATTTATAGGCCATCTAAAATATAGTTTATAAAATGTAGATATTTGGAATTCATGGTAATCTTCCCCTCATTTACAAAAAGTTGCCGATATGTATTCATTACTTTCATGATATGTTTGCCAGCTGAGTTCACGTATTGGAGATGAGTGTTTGCATTCATTTGGAAACAACGTCACCGCCGAATGACCTTGTACTTTTTCGGTTAAGAGCGTTTGATGTACGTTTTACATTGCACCGATAAATTTAAAATCTGCTTACTGAGAAGCGCAGCTTAATATGCACAATTTTATGCGTTGTTAACTCATAGTGATTCATCTGTCGAAATAATCGTCACGGATTCATGAAAAACTAATAATTATGTTTGAATTCGTTCTATTTTCGTTTAGTTTCAAGCAGAAACCGTGCTAGAATCGAATCTAGATTTAACTCCCGATTTGCTTCTCTTGGTGCTAAATGACTGGCGTAATGTGCACGTCACTACTCCAGTTGATGTAAAAACGTACCCACTGCTGGGATGGAATGCAAGGGGATGTTCCGCGGTGGCGAACAGACGTCCACAACTAACAACGCTGGGCGCCGCGCGGGGAACATGGGAACCTCCATATCGCCAATTTGGGGCCAACTTTGTACCCGTAAGGGAAATGCGTGTGTGTGAGTCCACGTCCATTCTTTCCATTGTCGATCCCACAAAGTTAAAAGGTAAAATTATTTCATAAGTTTCTTGCAGCATAGATCTCTTTAAGCTGCTGCGTTGGGATCTACAAATGAAACACCGTATTTATTACTTCAAAACTGAGTTTCAAAAGTTTAGCATCAAATTTAAGTAACTTTTTATGTTCTCAGCGTTACTTGCCCATGCCATTTGACTTTTCTGTGCGTAATCTTTTTAAGAGACTTGACACTTTTGTGTACTATACTTACAACGACCCATCGTACGAGAGCGTAGAACGAGCGTCAAGTCTAGCGCCATCTGAACCACAAACACATCATCTCGCTTCATTTGTCAGCTTTGATTACATTCATTGTCTACCTAGTAAAAGTAAACTCAATGTTTGTGAATGATGTACTATCAGTCCTGATGCTATCAAGTGCAGTCTCAAACGGTTTAACACCTCCCCACACATGTATCTCACGAGTTACGATAGTGGCAAGTTGTTTCAAAAGCTACAGCTTTCACAAAGTTACACATCATTGCGTATCTCTAATCTGAATATCGATATTTGAAATCTTTATCTGATAATCAGTTATGATTAATTAGCTATTGAGATTCGTGTTCTTATCACGTATTCTTTGCAAGATAACAAATGATTTATTTGTCCCTGCAGACTAAACTAAACATCGCTGTACAACTTTAGTTATGTGCATTTCGGTGTACTTATTATGGCATTGTTGAAAGATGGCCACGAATGAGTGAGCTAACAGGACTGACAGTAGTTCTGGATTTCAAGCCGTAGGTGCTAGAAGAAGACAAGGCATGTTGTACTTCATGCCTTGTCCGCCCAAGGGTGTGACCGTCAGCGGGCGTCCCGGCGACTCACGATCGTCGCGACGCCCGCCCCCGGAGGTTGACGTCGACGAGCTAGTTGAGAACGGCTAGCGTCTCGGCGACCGCGATGACGACGGCGACGATGGTCTTGCGCACGGCCGACGCCGACGCCGCCCCCGACGTCTGCTCGAGGTTGTTGACGACGCAGTTCATCTTCTCGAGGGGCATGTTCTGTACGTTGTACTCGCGGTGTTCACGGGCCATGGTGCACACAGTGCGCTTCTTCAGCATCGCGTCGTCTTGCTTGTTCTTGAGGTTCTTGAGCCAGTCGCGGTACCACAGCAGCTCGCAGTCGCAGATTAGCGGGTTCTCTGTGCAGGGGCAGGTCAAGAGGATCAGTTACAATTGGTTTAATATGAACAGTCGTGGAGAAAACTTGAAATATTATTTTAAAGAATCGAAATTATGCAAATTCTTATTAGATTAGAATATGTAGACCATGAACAAGTTTGTAAATACATAATATTAACATTATATTTTCACAATTTATTTTAAACCCAAAACAAATTAATATTTGTACCGTCATTTTCACTACTTTGCATACAGCGTTCGCAAATGGTTGACATAAGACTGTATGGGTTCACTAACGTTACTGTATAGTTCGAAATAAAAAGTTTTTATTGAAAGGAGTAAAAATGAGCCTGTTCCTCTCCAAGACGTCCACACTTCACTCACCCATGATGTCCACGACCCTCAACGTGTCCACTATGGGTTCCATGATCTCTGCGGGGATGTGGGTTATCTTGTTGTGCTGCAGGTTCAGCGTCTCAAGGGAGTTTAGGTTCTCGAAAGCCATGGGAGGCAACGTCACGATACTGGAAACAAAACACGGCACAGTTATATCATGGACCCAATCCGTCATGGAGTTAGTGGCTCGAAGAGAAAGCAAAAGGGGAGAAATAAGAGTTTAGTGATCTATAACTGAGGCTACAAACAAAATAACTGTTGTTGCCGGCATTCAATTCGAAAAGTTCTGAAATCCGGCACTAGAGACGCCCAGCCATGTGTTTGAATCGCACCCAAAGTTCCTCGTCTTCTCGCACTCTCGTGCCTCATTTGCTACGTTTGCCCTACTTGTTTACGCAGGGGTAATTCAACGGTGTGTCGCATCTTAAACACTCATTATCTATTCTATCTCATGATTTATTAACATTGATATACATGGGTAATATTCGTAAGATATTAACGAGAATAAAATATGAATACATAATTCGTAGAGGCTACTTACAAGCTAGTACATATCAGGGGGTTATACTCCTATAGTGTGACGTAAGATTTTATTTGTCAATAATATTTTTACAAAATCCACTCGGATATACATAATTGACTTTCAGTGGCAGACTTTCATTAAAAAAGTTATCGATCCGACAAGGGTGTTTTGCACACTATACTTCACCCCCATGAAAAATATCGGGGGGGGGATATGATTTTTTAATATTATTTTGCCTTCTCATTTAAGTGTTTCAAAGTACTTTCTATAGTAATCAGTTCCACCGCCTTCTAAAATTAAACAAAAAAACATGACCCGAAAGGGTTAAAGCATACGAATTTTCATTTAATGGGAAGAATTGTGTTTAAAATTGAGCAAAACGTTGAATTATGTGAACTGGAACAACACATGAAATATTGGTGGTATTACCATTTAAAATAATGGACGCTTTAAAAGTCGTATTTTGAATTTTATCTCCTTGAAGACAAAGTTCCCCATTTTAAAACATATATTTCCGGAGAACGCAAACGTTTATATAGATCAAACGTAAACCTTCCGTTTATCTCGGATGTTCTTTATAGGATCTTAAATTGAATCATCTTGACGTTTTGAAGTGCAGTAATATGTATCTCTAAACGTGGATCGCGACAGAAAACTTCTCCTCGACGCGGACTTAAGTTGTTATTTGTGTGCAACTATTTCTACTAGACCTATGTGTATATCCTGTCTTGTATATTGCGAGTCACGGGACGGTTTCTTCCCTTGAAAAACTTCCTGAGACCCAATCACTGGACGAATTCCCCAAGGATGTGTGGGGAAGGGCCATCCATGTTTATCAAGTGAGGAAACTTCGAAGAAAGGAAAGAAACTAGAAAAACAAATCTGCTCGGACGAAACTGTGTCAGTACATGGCGTGGTCGACATTAATGTTGTGTTCACATAAAATACAGGCGAATATTCGAAGTTATGTCCATTCCGATAAACATAACATATAGCTCGACGTGCATCTTTGTGCTAAATCCGTGACTCGATACCAAAGCACATTTGTATTTTCAAGCTGCAACAAATTGTAAAGTCGTCGCTCGTCGTTTCCAGTTATAAGTTGCTGAGGAGCTTAAACACGTATGCCACTTTCGTAAGACGATTCGAGTCTCAGTCCGGACCGGACTATAATTATTTTACGGGTTTTTATCAGTCACAAATCTAGGATTAGATAACTTTCTGGTTATCAATTTCATTAATTAGGAAACACTTCCGTAGGTGTAATTGATTTTATGGAAATCAATCCAGAAATTAAAAAATCTATCTCAGCGGGGTTCGAACCCCGGTCTCCCATTTGCCGGTCGGGTGCTTTACCCCTAAGCTACCGAGATGGTTAACTTCATAACATCTGGATTGCACTAATCCAATCTATTCAGATCTTCAATGCACCAACATTCCAGATGCTATGAAGCTAACCGTCTAAGTAGCTTAGGGGTAAAGCACCCGACCGGCAATTGGGAGACCGAGATTTGATACCCCGCTGAGATGTATTTTTTAATTTCTGGATTGATTTCCATACAATTTCTGGGATATACCTTGCTAACTGTATATTATCAGTTTAAACTATAATTAATTTAAGAAAAATATAATAAAATAAATAAGTAAATAACTTCTGGAGGGACATAATTACAAAACTTAACAATGCAAAATGTGTCATTTTGAATACACTCCTACGGGTCTGGGTTCGAGATTAACTCTATAGGTCTATGCCTTGATGAATGGTTCATGTGAATAAACGTTTTTCTGAGGGTAAAATCGCAAATAAATGTGTTTTGTTGCCATGCTAGTGTAACACAACATTAGCCCGAGCAACCTGTCAATATCATTCATTACATTTCACAACATCTGCGCTTGATCAATATTGATTCAGATTAAACACGTTCTTGAACTTAACATTATTGGATTGTCAAAAAACTCAATGTCACCCTGGCAATCTGGTTGTCCAGATAACAAATCTCGAAGAGCTTTGTCGCGATAGGGTTCGACTAGGAATCCATGGTCAATCGAACGCGGAGCTTTAGCCGGCTTGGGACTGGGAGATGGATCACGGGAGTTACAGCCGTCTTTCCTGAGATTGCCCCGGCCAAGCCTCCTGCACACGACATGGCTCGAGCCCACTGACGCGGTGCACAGTCTCAATCTTTATGCTATCGTATACCACCTTGTTATTTCTTTCTTTCTTTCTTTATTTTTATATTTATTTATTTATTCATTCATTTTTGTAATGCATTAAATTAGTTGTTTATTGTAGCGACTAATTTACGTTCTCTTAAAATACGAATTAAATAAGCTATTAAAGCTTACTATACAAATCATCTTCTTACATGACCAAAACTATTTTGTTTTTATTTTTTCGGTGGACTCCTACGTATTGCGTAACATTGTTAGAGGGGTGTTTTTATTAATTATTTCTTACCTTTGTAAACTAACTAGACTGACTAGCTAGCACTATTAAATTATGATCTTGGCTGTTCTTTGTATAATTCCTCATGACTTATGATATTAATTAAACGAGGGAGCGGAGCGACTGAGTGTCTCCATTCAACTCAAGCTGTTCTTTGTACATTTCCTCATGACTTATGATATTAATTAAACGACGGAGCGGAGCGACTGAGTGTCTCCATTCAACTCAAACGGCGCTCATTCTGTGATTCTGTGTGTCTGTCTGTCTATCTGTCTGTCTGTCTGTCTACGTCGAAAATCAGCCGAACCGCTGAACAGATTGCGCTTAAATTTTAAACAGACATCCGGTACGAGTTTAATGAGAACTGTTAACAAAACCAGCTAGATCTATTGCGATTTAATCCTACAATAAATAAAAATGTGATTTTTTAAAATACCGATAGCATTTGTTTAGTAGCAGCTATAGCGGAACGATGTACACGTGGCTGGCATGGCCTAGTGGTAAGCATTTAGCCTACCGCACGGAGGGTTGGGGTTCGACACCCGTTAGTTCGAACTTTTAAATATTTTTACACCCACATATTATTTTTGAAGGGTGTTAAATGGGAAATAAGTATTAGGTGATTTTGTTTTATCTTGGAAATTTGTTAATGTTTCACGCTAATACGTTTTGAACACGATTCGCATTTTGAATGTTCAATTTAAAGTAGGGAAACGCCAAAGTCGTTGTTAAATTAGTAAGTGAGCCAAGTGTTGAGTACCCGGGAACATCCCCTTTCCTCCCATATACCTAAGGCTGAATCTAGCCCAGTATGGGGAATGATACCGGGTACTATAAACATGGCTCACTCACTCGTTTAACAACGACTTTGGCGTTTCCCTAGTTATATACACTGGGTCTAAATAAATCCTACCTTTCTGTATCGCCTCACTTATGCTTTGTATTGGTTTTCGGGATGAGTGTGAGGGGGGTATTGTTCTATCTTTATCAAGCGATTCGTTAATAATTCTTAACCTATATCAAGCCTTGTAAGTCTCCGTTCTCAAGATTGTCCGTATTGATATTGACATCATGTTCTTCTATTTATCGATCGACATCATGTTCTTTCTATCTTTTTTGTCACGTTTTAAAGTTACACTTATAAGGTTGACCATGGGCTATTTAAATTAGGCTAATCCTAAGATTCGACACTCGACTGATAAAAACTTAAGACAACTACTGGATGTACATTCTGATATAAGATAGTGCAAGCATTGTGCCGCATCTCTGATAAGCGCAATTGCAAACATAATAACATTTAGAACCAATTTCCAATAAGTATATATCGTTGTTATCTGTACTTGATTAGATGAGAAGTACTGTGATGAAACAGACGGCCTTGTCCTAGTATAATATAAATATTGTTTGTTGTATACTTTGGGAGTGTCTCTTGAGATAATTATGTGGTATTGAGTGAGATTAGGTGTGACTATGGTGCATTAGTAGGCCTATTTAGTAGATGGATCTGCCTCCCAGTAGGCTACTAAAACCACTTGAACAGGCAAGCTTGGTAATCATTGCTAAACGACAATAATTGTCGATTGTTGGTGAAAACTTCGTAAAGAGAATTTGATCATGCTAAAATTAATCGATCGATATTTTACAACTTACAAAAAAGAACATTAAGGACTAACATTTGCTATACAGTGACACGCCAAAATGTTGTACTGTATAACGCTTCGAGATTTTCGAGTTACAAAGTTGTCGCTGTCGACAAGTTGTCGTTGGGGTTAGGCCCCTACCTTGATATTGCAACCATGTGCTAACAGAATACCCTATAATGCAAATAGTTTGCCCTGGCTAACGCAGTGATGACATGCAACGACAGCATGCACTGATACAATTATTAACACAGGTTGGCGCAATCTGATGCTCCTGAAACTCGCTGGTGCAAACATTATATTCCTATATAACCAGCACATCTCGTATCACGCGCCTGGATTCAATAAAGTGATTCCCCCACAACCTGATCACACGGTTGTATGTGCAGACCCCACTTCCCCCTAAGTTCATCAAAATCTGAGTATATATTATGTCTGCGTGTTGGGCTTGGTAAAGTTATGCCAACAAGTTCGTAGTCATACGAATTTTAATTAATTGAATTAATTGACACCGATTTCTAACCCCCAACATTTTCTCGTTTTTAATTAAATAAGGGTCTGGACATTTATAATGATGTACTGGAGATGCAAGAATTGTGTTCACAATGAAATGTGGGAAATTCTACTTCGGTTTTACCGCTTTATACCATGATGTACCGAGGAACGTGACTTCCGTGGCCGTGGTTGTGAGAGTTTGGAAGCTGAACCCTCTTCTAACCCCCACAATGTTTTAATGATGCTGACGAGGAGAGAATCGAGTCCTTAAAACAGCTTTTGTTCATCGATAAAAGTATGAAGCGGCCATGCACAAGCACGATCGCGCACAATATTTATTGGAAAATTGCTCCTATCGCGACAAACATAACATATTCCTATACTTCGGTTAGGACCTAAACACCAAGTATTTTTCATTGAGTGTTCCTGTTAACATGATCATCGTATATCAAGTGATTCAAGTTCCGGGCAGTAAACTACTCCACTACGTATTTCCTAATGTTTGCGAGATGGACTATGCCTCTTTTCTCGCCTCGTACTATCGGCAGAGGTTGGCTAGAGTGGCGCATTATGACCTAACGGTTGACCAGAGAATAAACTCAACCTCAATTGTGTTTTGTTTCAGACAAACATGAGTATATGCCACTATGTTCCCCACAATATGCACAATATGTTCAATACAGTTTGTCGACCTCTAGCAGTGATGGTTTGTTTCCTGCCAATAACGCAGTCGAAGTTTTATGCAAAGCAAATTAGCAAGACGTATGTGCTAGGAGCAAGATCAATATATGATATCCTAAAACAAGATCAAATGCACTGTACTCACAGCTTATTTCGACTCTTCGTTGAACATATCCAAAGTTTGCACTTTGTTCGTAAACTTTGCAGCGTCTTTCAATAAATATCGAGTAAGTTTTGTTACAGTGCTTGACGAGTACACGCGCATGGTATCGACATTTGTAGAGCGCTTTAAAGTTTTAACGGAATGAAACTTTACCAAAGATTCCATTATATTAATATAATAGGCCCCACTCCGGTATAATCTTTTATGGACCGTCTGCCTCAAGCTTCGCAAGTACTTCTATTACAACGCAAAAGTGACCACCACTTCAAGATATGGTGGATTTGTCAAACAACAATCATTTTTCACTTATATTTATTAATGTTAGTTGTTCACTGTAGTTTAATTAACTATTAAATAATATTTACCGGTTCTATTAAAGTTTATTTTTAATTAACTATCATAACCATTTATTTTGGCGTATGTGAAAATTGAATCCTTAGTTTCGACCCCATTGCGATGCAAATGATGGTGCTCGCAATATTAACTATAGATGCTGTAGAGATTACACACCATGTTACATATAGCTGAGTAGAATTAACGGCAGTATGTTAAGATATTATCTTAATCATTTTCTTATTCTATACATAATTTTTACTATACTATTTTTGTGTCGCAACACTTAAATTGGCTTAGTTTATTATTCAAATGTAATCTCCAACGAGCTCCCCATCTACAGTTAGAAGTCGTAACATGATAAATTCTACCTTGAATTATAAAACGAATTTATTGCAATTTACCTTTGTATCATTCGTTGCTGTATAGTTGTAAAAAGTTGCGTTTGAACTTTTCCAATTAGCCATCTAAAGAATTTTGAAGTTAATTGTTTTACCGTCAAACGGAAACAAGTTAATCTTATTAAAAATACAAAAGGACTCGACTTATTGCCCGGAGGAACAATTGCAAGCTGGAAACCACTGCGGCATAGCTGATTTTTTTTAACGTAGACCGCATTTCTATCAGATATTTTTTCGTTTTCGTTTTTAACATCGAAATGCTTTTCATCTGACTTTATAGGCTTCTATGCTGCTCCCATTTGTCCCGGCTTACAAACTACAGATTATTTTAACAATCCCCTATAATCACCACTTACCGGCACACCATAGTCTCTGAATTGGTCACTGCATAAAACACATTAATTCCTATCAATGTCGTAAGAGTTTCAGCCATTTTTGAATTATTTTGCATATTGTGGTTAGCATACGCAATATAAGCAGCCGTGCGTTCAAAGAAAAACAAACAATATTTTGCTAGTCCGAACAATATTTACGTTTCAATGGAGGTAACATCGATCATTTCCAAGGCGGCTTATCAGTTGAAACGGCCCACTCTACAAACAAAACAACCCGTACGGGGTCCTGCCCCTATTCATTGTAACCGAACACTAGGCAACTTGATGGATCACTTGTACCCACTTTGCATATACCATGGCCAACTGTTGCTGGAAATTACGTTATCAGTTTGAAGTGCGGCTTACGGCGTAGTAATTTATTGAATGTGCCTAGACAGTTTTATCGTGTATTTATTGGTTGGCACTTTGTGCGATATATTATACAGGACAGAAAATTGCTAATGCAGCAGATTGCAGTAGACCTATATGCATTGCAGTATAGTAAATAATTACACAATTGTTTAACCGAAGTGTATAAATATTATACTTTTAGCTAATCATCTGTGCTGTAACTGTAACACACACGTAGGATTTTCCCGGATCTTTAACTGTACTATATAAGCCTATATTATTTATGTATCATATTATTTTTATATTCATAAATAACTTTAACATTTTATTTATTGGATGAGCGAAGCGAAGACTTCAATTTCACTGACCCCCCAAAAAATTTAGCTCGGGTGTTTTTTTTTTTTTTTTTTTTTTTTTTTTCCCGTCTGTTTGTTCGCTCTCTACCGGGCAAACGGCATATGCGATCTTGATGAAATTTGACACGACCTTCGTTTTCTCTGAACTTAGAGGTGTATTGTTTTTGGGTACAATCAAAGAAATATTTCTCATGAATATCGTACTTATAAGATTTTTTTTCGATTTTTAGTGCGATATTTTCGTGTCATTTGGGCCGATTCTGACCAAACGGGTAGGGCTACAACGTTCATATTTCACATGGACATTAAGGTAATGGTGATGTATTGCTTTCTGAAAGAAAAAGTTGAAAAATTTTGCCAGAATCTATAGAAATAAAGCTTTTAATATAAGTTTTTTGATTTTTTGTGCGATATTTTCGTGCCATTTGGGCCAATTCTGACCAAACGGGTGGGGCAACAACGTTCATATTATACATGGACATTAAGGTTATGGTGATGTACATTTTGAAAGAAAAAGTTGAAAAAGTTAGCCAGAATCCATAGAAATAAAGCTTTTAATAAAAGTTTTTTACGGTAAATAATACCAATTGACAGAAACAAAAGAAACTTGACAACATTCACCTACAATGCGTAGGCAGCAAAACAAAGCACTTGCAAAAGTTAAGATATTCCACGCAAACTAAAACTTTAAAAAGCTCATCCATCAACGCGGCGGGACTTTAGCGTTTTCCTAGTTTAAAAAATATAATATAATATTTTTATTTTATTGGTCGGGTTGTTTTGTAGCGGTGGTATTTAACGATTGATTCATGACAGAAAATATAATCAATCATTGAATACCACAGCTACAAAACAACCCGATCAATAAAAATGTCATCAACGGGTAGCGAGGCACTTAAAATTTTATTATAATTGGAATTTGGATGAGCGAAGCGAAGACTTCAATTTCACCGACCCCCCAAAAAATTTAGCTCGGGTGTTTTTTTTTTTTTTTTTTTTTTGTTTTTTTTCTGTCTGTTTGTTCGCTCTCTACCGGGCAAACGGCATTATGCGATCTTGATGAAAATTGGAGGGGACCTTCGAAATCTCTGAACTTAGACCTGCCACGTTTTTGGGTACAATCGAAGAAATATTTCTCACGAATATCGTACTTTTACGATTTTTTTCGATTTTTAGTGCGATATTTTCGTGACATTTGGGCCGATTCTGACCAAACGGGTGGGGCTACAACGTTCATATTTCACATGGACATTAAGGTAATGATGATGTATTGCTTTCTGAAAGAAAAAGTTGAAAAAGTTAGCCAGAATCCATAGAATAAAGGTTTTAATATGAGTTTTTTGAGGTTTATAATAACTATTATTAAGTAACAATAGAAACTTGACAACAATCACCTACAATGCATTAAAAAAGCACTTGCAAAGGAAAAGTGGTCTTACGCAAATAAAAAACTTACAAAAAAGCTCATCCATCAACGTGGCGGGACTTAAGCGTTTTCCTAGTATAATATAGTTTTAACTCTGGCAGTTCAAATAAAACTTAATCATTGTAGGCTTATTAATCATTAGCATCGGAACAGTAGCGGTTACTGAGCAACACACAATACTACACATGTCTTCTGAAGGGCGATATGGTATGGAGTCCGAATCCTGAACGTCCAAGATAGCTGTGGTTTTTATTGAAGTCAGTGCTCAGGTGCAGTACGCGCGAATCGCTAGGGACGCAGATAGTGTTCTCCAGGCTCAGGTACTGGAGGTTTTGGAGTCACCAACCGTGACCTGTGTCAGGACGTGTGTTGTGTGTTGTAATGCCTCGGCTTCGACATCGGTTAGCAAACGATTCGCGTTGTTTGGAGGTCGTTTCGTATTCGATTTGGCTCTCTGCAAAGAGAGGTTTGTTAACAAGTGGACACTTGTACAGAATGATTTACTAAGTTAGTTAAAATAATTCATTTCCAATCGTCTTTAAGCCTATAAAATTTTTTTTGGAGTTTCATTTATTAGTCAATCTAAAGTTTCACATGATTATCTGTAAAAGACTTTACATTATGAAAGTAAAAGATTTTTTTATAAAGTTCACATAACCACATTTAATTAATTTTTACTATTTTCAACTACCTTTGTCTAAACTTCATAAGTCAATATTCATCTATGGCAATATTTATAATATTACTCTTTATGTTTGTTATCCGTGTATCGTATTAACTAATATATGTAAAGTTGAACTGGCACTGGGGACGTGTGCTCCGTAACACACACAAGTGGCAAATTGCCAAGTGAATTATGTCATACTAAATTCACTAATCAATAAACCCGAGTGTTTGTTTGAGTCGACGAGATACAATTTGTTATTATTCCTCTAGCGTTTCGTGTTCACTCATTACTCCGTTTTAAACCTAGTACATGGGCAAACAGTACCGTTGCTTATCTGAATTGAAATACATTTTCGTGAATGCAACTAAACTTTAGTACATAGAAATATTTTCAATGTTTAAAATTTGATACCACAGTATCTGTAAATGTTAAAACGTCACATTCCCGCGCTATCTGCTTGCCGTTTTACCAAGAATGATCTATTTACAAGTGCGTCTTGCTTGACCCGGCACCTCCACCAAATTATAAAGCTAAAAATGTTGATTCTACAAAAAATGTTATATTTAACGGAATTCTCTTGAGGGTCCTTATATAACAATATATTTGTTTCATTTCATGTTTATATGAGTTGTTGTGAGTATGATTGACGCCCTTCTGTCTGCACCAGTTATTTTAGTTATAGTGTCCTATAGGATTTGTAACCACCTTGCGATGCGGGAAGCAAAGACTTAATTGAAACTCCGGACACAAGGCTCTGTGTTTCTAAGTCACGTCGCTTCCGCCTCCCGTCAGCAAACACGTCCCTATAATGTCACTATTCTATGGGCTGTGGGGTGTGCGTGCACGTAATAATCTTACCCTTCACCTTTTCATAGAAAGCTTCCGATTTTCTCGTAGCTTAGTTGTTTCAAACGCCTGTTTTACGCATTGTACTTTGCTATTGTTTGGCGTGATTTTAGGCCGAGAAAATTGTAAAGCAACGAAATAGGCACATGCGTGCGACAAAGACATATAGGCTTACTGCTTAATTATGTGTGTTAATTAGACGAGGGAGCAGAGGGACTGAGGATCTCCATTCAACTTACACTGCTCTTCTGTGATTCTGTGGGTGTGTGTGTGTGTGTACATCGAAAATCAGCCGAATCGCTGAACAGATTGCACTGAAATTTTAAACAGACATCCGGTACGAGTTTACTGAGAACTGCTAACAAAATCAGCTAGATCCATTGCGATTTAAACCTACAAGAAATAATAAATTGAAAAATAGGCTGCTATGTGTAGGAATTATTTTAACGACAATGGTTTTGTTTTTGAAAACATATTTTTTTTTGTTATTTGTCTGGCGGTGAAATGCAGTGCCCAACGTTTATCGAATTTTGCACGCTCAAGGTACCCCAAATTCCGCTCGGAGATTGAGTAAACCTTGCAATCTTTACACGTATTTCGTACTGGCTATGTTTTCCATAGTATTGTCGTTGTCACAGATAGACTACACTGCGTTATATGCATTTCAAAACTTATTTAATAATTTAAACAATACAATTTAGAAATAACAAAATCTTTCCCGACCAGGGTATTGAACTTAGGTCTCCCACATTTCGGGTATTTGGGCGCCTCAGCCAACTAGACTAGGAAAACGCTAAAGTCGTTGTTAGACGAGTGAGCGAGTCATGTGTTGAGTACCCGGGAACATTTGCATTTAAGTTTGATAATTATATTGGAATATAAATAATAGGGATTTTAAGTTTAGTTGGTATAATGGCGCATCAACTGTAAGACCATAATGCGCCGCTCTAGCCTTTGATAGGCTAGTGAGGCCTTAGGTAGAGGGAAGAAAGGGAATTTTACCGGGTACTCAACACTTGGCTAACTCACTCGTCTAACAACGACTTTAGCGTTTTCCTAGTTTATACTGATGCATTACTTTCATATTACGTTGCATACTTGTGTGGAGGTGCTGCCTTGTTCATTAATTGAGGTTCGTGAAATAAACAAATACAAAATATACAATGGATACGTTTTCTTCGGAGAAATTGTGACGTAGAATCTGGTACAATTCTTCAAAAATTATTGGATCGAACATGTATGTGATAATGAAACTGTTTCAATAGATTTATTCACAATGGCAAGGCATAAGATTCTCTTTATTAATCAATTGAGTGTTATTCTGTGTGCGTTGGCTGCAGAGACCAATAAAGGTTAATTACTAGGAAAACGCTAAAGTCCCGCCGCGTTGATGGATGAGCGGTTTTTTGTAAGTTTTTGTTTGCGTTTTTTGCGTTTGTTTGCACTTTTCCTTTGCAAGTGCTTTTTGAATGCATTGTAGGTGATTGTGTCAAGTTTCTATTGTTATACTTGTTATTGGTAGTATAAACCTCAAAAACTCATATTAAACTTTGTTTCTGTGGATTCTGACTAACTTTTTCAACTTTTTCTTTCAAAAGGTACTACATCACCATAACCTTAATGTCCATGTGAAATCTTAACGTTGTTAGTCCACCCGTTTGGTCAGAATCGGTCCAAATGTGACGAAAAACTCACTAAGATTAAAAAACTAATATTAAAACCTTTATTTCTATAGATTCTAGCTAACTTTTTCAACTTTTTCTTTAAAAAGGTACTTCAACACCATAATCTTAATGTCCATGTGAAATATGAACGTTGTAGCCCCACCCGTTTGGTCAGAATCGGCCCAAATGTGACGAAAATATCGCACTAAAAATCGAAAAAAATTGTAAAAGTACGATATTCATGAGAAATATTTCTTCGATTGTACCCAAAAACAATACACCTCTAAGTTCAGAGAAAACAAAGGTCCGGTCAAATTTTCATCAAGATCGCATATGCCGTTTGCCCGGAATCGAGCGAACAAACAGACGGAAAAAAATAAAAAAAAAAAAAAAAAAACACCTGAGCTAAATTTTTTGGGGTCAGTGAAATTGAAGTCTTCGCTTCCGCTCGCTACGCTCGCTACGCTCATCCAATTAATATTTTAGGCATGATGTAGGTATCAGTACGGTTTTCATTGACAGAAAAATTTGAATGCTGTATGTTTTTTAGTTTACTTAGTTTATTATAGGGTACCTCTTCCAGGATAGGAAGCATTTACATTCACACATTACGATAGTTTGTTTAGAACGACTTAAGTATGTTTATTCAGGTTGTCTTATTCATGTTATCTTACCCACAGTTCAAAACGTCACGTCGACAGTGTTCACACAAAAAGCGAGCTCGTAATCTTAAAAACATGCAAACATTGACGTTTCTTGTGTTTTCATAGACTATGCGGAAATAGGAAAATACAATGTTATAGTAACGCTACTCGGCACCTCCACCAAAACCTACATTCTTTATTAGCAGCATTTATTGCGGGGAAAATATAGTTTTTTGAGTACTAATCACACTTCTGAAGAGAATTAGAGGTACGTAATATATATATTATATACATAGATGGATTTAAACTGTAGACTAACACTGTTCGCAATCTGTATGATAATAGATCTAGGCGATTTTGGATAATGTCATGGTTCTAATACATAGTTGCATCGCAACCCCAGAACATAAGAGATAAATTTGAAAACATAGGATACCACAGTATATGTTTAAACGTCTTTTCCGCGCCAAGCAACTCATCGTTTTATCAAGAAAGATGAATTTTTATAAACGAGATTAGCTTGACCCGGCACCTCCACCAAATCACAAATAAAAATAATATTCCAAGAATTTTCACAAAATATGTAATATTTAGGTCAAATTTTTAATAAAGTTATTGACTAAGGATTTTTCTAATTAAACATAATGTAAACTGATCTATTAGATGATGCGTCATCGATATCGACATTATGACGTACAGTAATACACTACGTAAACTTGAATACCACGAAATCTCAAGATTTTTTCGATTTTTACGTTTTAGAAGCAATTATTTGCTGACCCGGCACCTCCACCAAATTGTTATATTATTGAAGATAAATTTCAAACGACTTTTTTGCGTTATGCTACAACGTAATATTTTGGTAAAGTCTAGTTTTTTTGTATGGAATCTTTATAAGGTTGACTTAGTATTATTGATATTAGTATTATTGACATGTGGCGTAATACGAGGTTAGTTATGAAGTAGTGTCAAATATCGATTCAAGCAGTTGTGACATAAACCTGAAAAAATCTTTTTAAATCTTCGGAACATTGTAGTAATAGAGTTATAGAAGCTTCGGTTTTATCTAGATTTAAAATTTGCGAGTGCTAGTTTTTTTTTGTTTTTTTTTACTCTTCGCAGGGACACGTTACATTTTATTGTCGCTTTCCCGAATTAAAATTTATTCTATGTAAACGTCTTGGATGAAAAGCATTGGTTTATTCGTCTTGGATTTATCTTGTTCTATTTTCTTGAAATTGAATTTGCGTTTTGAAAATGTTTCTCTATGTGGCGTATTATAGAGAAACAGAACTGTGTTATTTGTGGTAGCAGTCTGATTGCTTTGCGCCAACTTCAAGTGCCAGTAAGTATTTAGTTGAATGTACGTGAAATACTTAGCCTTACCTTCTAGACCGTCAAACGCATTGGAGTCAATGGTGCTGATGGAGTTGCCCTCCAACTCGAGCGAAGTAATCATCGTCATTTGCGAGAACACCTTAGCTGGGATTTCTCGCAGTTTGTTGTATGCCAGATTCAGAGTGTCCAGGGTCTTCAAACCTGTGGGAGTAACTTGTCAGTCTTGGATGTTAGCTTGGTGATAAAACTTGAAGAGTATTTACCTTTCCAATGTATCATATTTATTACAACCAGCTTGCCCTATCCCTGCCTGTAAATGCAACAAGTGTTGATGGTTGAATATAGTCACGCCCTATTCGACCACGGGAGAGTTCTATAGCGCTAATGTACACGTCGAGCAACCGTTTTGTTTGATTAAATCTTTCAAATGCGTATAAGTATAATTTTGAAACTTCTTTAATTTGCACATACACAAATAAGGTCATCCATTGTAAGAAAACCCTTTCAATGGTAAACGTTATTAAAGGTGAATGATAAAAAAACACAACCGGGTACTTAAAGACACGTGTACTTTAGCGATAGTTGACAGGACAATGACAGGACAACCACAGCTTGGCGCATGGACAAGCAGCTAAGTCCGTGGTCCACCATCGGCAGGCAGTGAAAGAGGAAGCTAGTAATTGTAATATCGAGAAGACAGCGGTATTTACTTACGACTCTGATTCAGCTAAAAAATTAGATTACCAAGAAAAGAAGTTACCTTCAAAGTCGCCCTCTCGAATGGATGTAATTCGGTTTTCTTGCATCTCCAGTTTCTTCAAAGTGTCTAAAGTCGATAGAGCTGTTGTCGGGATGGCAGTCAGCTGATTGCCCCCCAGGTTCAGCCTCTTGAGCTTCCTGTGGGAACGTGAATTACGTATTTTACCCTCGGTTTTGAGAATCGGGACGTGTGGCGGGAGCATCCCAGGAGGCAGGAAGCGAATTATCGAGAGGAATCTAGAGATGCTTTCAAATTCGAAAACCGATACTAAATCCTGTGAAGTATTGAGAGCTGACGATCACTCACTGTCTGTAGGGATATGTCTCTCTCTATCTTATTCTCTCTCATGCTTTTCCAGCTTCTAGTATCTCCATTCAAATCACCTCTTTAACACTAGATCAAGGACAGGTACCCAAAGCATTTTCTACAGCACATGACAAACTAACTGTGACAATTCGTTATGCTGCGGCACTACACAAGGAAGCGAGAATACCATTCACTACACTGGAGAAAAAAATCCGAATGTTTTTTTTAATTTTTTTTATCGTGTCTTATTTGTCTTAGTTGTCCACGATTGCGGCAAACCGAAACCGATTGCGATGAATATAGGAAAACCTTCGAAACTCTGAACTAGAAATGCAAGTTTTTTGAGAGCGGACAATCGGAAAAATTTTTCTCATGAAAATCGCAATTTACGATTTTTTTACGATTTTTTTAAAATTCTCGCACTTAACACCTACATGCTTATTCGGATTTTAACTGATTTTTGCACAAACCTTTATTTTATGATTAAGATACTCGTGTGGAAATTGGCGCAATTGACAAATTATTATCATAAATCGAACTTTTACAGGTTTTTTCTTTTTTTAACAATCCTCTGTGACTTATAACACCTACATGTTTCGATGTATGATTTTTCACAGAACCCTATTTATGATAATAGATAAGTGGTTAAATTGAGCGCAATCGAGAAGTATTTCTTAAAAATTCGCAATTTAGGCTTTTTTCATTAAACAATTCAATATTTAGAAAATTTCAACTTATTTTAATTTTAATTTAATTAAAATTTCATTATGTAATGATTGCACAGAACAACAAATTCGCAATAACACATGGTACTGCTCAATGGACCAATACGCTCACAACCAACAGCCGGGCATAAGCGTTTCCATAGTGTATTCACTATCAACCCAAATAGAACTTGGGATTCTCAACCTACAAACAAAAGGAATACCCATGTCCTTAGTTAAAAACTCAAGATTTATAATATTTCACAAAATGAATGAAGACGCTGACATTAAATAACAAAAAAATATATGTTATTACTCACAATATGACATTGCTTGATCTTAACTTGTTTAGAACTCATTAAAGTAAAGACAAGCCATGCCCCCCCCCCCCCCTACTATAACTCCTTTTCGCGTGTGCACTTTCTATGAGATAGACCTATAACTGTAGATTGCCAATAAGATAGTCTCTACGATATAAGGCACGGTTTTACTGAATTGCACATATTTTTAATCTCAAAATTTAACGCAAACGGAAGTAAGGCGTGCTGAAAATTTAGCGTCTGTCGACTAACTTGCACAATAACGCACAATCATAGCGTTAGGATTAATAAAAATAATCATAAGTTGATGCTAATTGTGGCGTGGATTTATGTTTGCTACTTATCCATAATATTCCTGCAAACTTGCTAAAACTATATCTACAACACAAGCACGCTACACAAATCTAATACAAAACAACAACAACAACAAACACTTTGATACGAAGTTGAAACATCCGTAGGCGACGAAACGAAACCCAGCCCTGCGATTTAACTTCGACTCCGCAGCAAATTGTGATTAATGTTGTGACGGTATATGCTCATGAATAGTACTCGTAGTTTAAACAAATATATTCACGTAAGGTAACGTGCTCATACAACCCTATAAATAATACAGTACTAGGTCTATTTGTAATTGTTTGAGGTAAATGCAATTTGAACGTTCAAAGTGCCAACCGAATGTTTCGAATGTTGTCATCCCAGCGTAATGTGGATCAAATTACCCGTGCTTCATTGCTAACGTGTTGTTTGGGTGTTTATCTCGTGTTTAATAACGTGTGCAGCAATTAGTTTCTAAACCACTCAAAGACAGCTCTGAACCGATAGCTAACGCCATTGGTTTCGTGATTTTTATCTGCGGAACTTCGTTCTAGACTAATGGACTTCCCTGGCCATTAAGTCGATATGTCAGCAGATTGTAAGTGCTCCAGTGTTGGTATCAATATCACAAGATGATTTCGAAGTAATGCTCCAACCGCACGAAAGCGTTACAGAAAGTCCAGAGTTTCGTTTACAGAGAAACACTATTTATAAGTGCAATAATGCTCTGGCAATACTCAATAGACAGACGGTAAAAGTGTGAGTACCATCGAACATTATAAATCCTTCTATAATCATTTTCTACGCGATACTTGTATACTCGTGTAATCACTATCGCGTCAATTGTGGTCGTACTTTGCACACAGTGAATTTTATTTTGGTTTGATTTTTGTTTGATTGGTTAACTTCGAAATGTGCATGTACTTGTGTTGCCATTGGCAAGGTATTGATTCGGTTTCTGTTCAATGATTCCATTGTGTCACATTCTTAACAGATTTGAAAATAATTGAAAGAAAAATATGCTCTACCGTTGTAATGTTTTAATAAATATGTTTTCTAAACTGAAAACCAACTGGAAAAGTTCGAACTGTGCTCGTTTGCATAGTTCTATACTCGTTGTTAATTTATTGTGCAGTGTTCTGTGCCAATTATTTTCTCGTTAAGAATTTCACATCCCTTCAGCCGTCCACCGTACCGACAATAACGGCTTCCTAGTATTTTCTATCCATTATCCAGAACTGGAGTTCCATGCTGTATTTACTGCGATCATGGACCTCGTTTCACGCTGACCTGGTTTGGTTGCGGCCACTCTACTAGGACAACGAGTAGGATTTAGGAGTAGGATTGATCTACAATCACGATTGGATCGACCATCCAGACACGTGTAGTTTATGTACTAGAGCTTCCAACGCTGTGCCTTGCTCTATGGCTCAACCGAATGAAGACCCCATCACAACTGTTCTCCAGCTTTTGTAACAGAGGATCGATGGTGGTTTGAATATTGGCTGCAATAAATCACGTATGAAAACAAATATCTACTTTTATTATGTCATGTCTATAAATAACATGTCGTTTTTGTTGTCTGTTTTCTCTATATCTCGAGTTGTTTTTCATGAGAAGTGTAACATTTATCATCATATTGTGATGTGGAAAACAGCCCTCCCGTTCGCACTATTTTCGACTTCTCCCTGACCATTATATCATATTTCATATTTCATGGATTTTCTTTACTGTACGTATCCAATCATACTGTACGGTGTACGCACACTTTGTTTAAAAAAATAGGTTCTATTCCATACTGTCATTCTTAGCATCAACATGTCGCTAATTAAACGTACCTTTCTTTCAACTAATTAATCATCACGGAAATTCGTTAACAATGTTCGGGATTGATATACAGTCTATGTACTGACACAATTTTAGAATATATGTAATTCTAGTTGTTACTTGAAAATGCTGATGTTAAAGGGGTATTCACCCGCTAAACTAAAAAAATATATTTTGTTCAGGCTAACTAGATTTGAAAAATTATTGGGTCCACCATGACCCGAAAAAATGTCGGAGCTATATTTCGAGCTAGGTCCCATCGGCAAAAATCTTCCATAAGAAATATGCCCCGTGACCTTGGAGGATAATGATCCAAAAAATATTTGCCATTATGGACGTATCTACAGCTTTTTCTGTAAGTTCTCTATATTTTGTTTTGTAATTTGGGCAAGTGGTTCGGTCATAATATGCTGATTACCAAAAAGCGGTGTGATTTTGGAATGCATATTTTTGCGTGTTTGAGTTTATATTTATGCACTCTTTCAAGTCACGATGTTATAAAGGGCCATTTTAGACTGGCGCGATGCTTTAGTATCTATGTGGAACAAAAAAGAAGCAGGTTAAAGTCAATTCGGCATCTCACAAATCATTAATCGGATAGCTAAGCTTAAGTTTTAAAACTAGTGGATTCTATATTGTTTTATTAACTGTGTTGTTCTTTTTTTTATATACATATCAGTACTTTATAAATCATCAATTCTTCATCACCATATAGGTAATTCATTGTACATAATCATTATATATTAACTATTGATTTATAAACCTAGTTATGCATGTTTAAATGTATGTTTACTGAAATGTTTATGTCTGTTTTTATTACGTTTTATGTTTTCATAATATGATTTTAAATTTATTATATCCTAGTACCTCAATGTAAAATGGCAGCAATTCTGTATTAGAGTGAACCAATTAAAATAAATAGAAATTTCTCAAAGCGACAAACAATGGAACATTGGTCTAAAATCACAGTCAAAAGATATAATTTTTTAAGCGGTCATTTTAGTGTAGTATTATGCTACAGATTACGCGGTGAAAAATAATTTTTGGGGTAATAGCCCCTTTAAGAGATGAAAAAAGAGAATAAAGAAAAGAAGATAAAGTCAAATATGGACCAAATCATTTATCCGCGTGCTGGACTCTTTATGTTTTATATTCATAAAGTGCATTTCATATATTTACTAAAACAGTATCTAGGTGCCCGTTAGGGCGCCGCAGCCAAGCCGCGGTGCGCTACACACTCAAGCAGAGTTGGGGTGATTTCGAGGTGTTACCCAGCCGTCATGTAACGTGATGTGAACTTGAAAACTATCACAATCGAGGGGATTTAGGTACCTGACAACACATGCCAAATTTTATTGGGGTACGATTATTCCTTCTTGGTGAAAAAATGGCTTGAAACATGCTCAAAATCACTTTAAGGATGTTAGCTACTGCTACTGCTACTACTGCTACTACTGCTAACATCTAATTCGTCAGTTTCAATCGGCCCGCGATTCTGACCAGACGGGTGGGGCTACAATGTTCATATTTTACATGGACATTAAGGTTATAGTAATATAGTCTCTTTTGAAAAAAAAAGTTGAAAAAGTTTGCTGGAAGGCTTCCAAATAAAGGTTTTAAAATAAGCCTTATACACTAGGCATACAATCAACAAGTAACTATAGTTACTTGACACTTGTTGACGGGACAAGCAGAGTTAGGCGGGAAAGTGCGATACGTAAACAAATAGCGGACATTTAAAATTTTTCTTCTTTGTGTGGAGCGAGAAAAGGTGTCATTATACTCTCATAAAACAAATCAGAAACCGTACCTGGCCTAGGCCCAGATGTAGAAAATTATTTATAATACAACAGTGTAGGTCTAAAGTTCCATTAGGCTATAGGACTAGATAAAATAAGTACTTACATTACATGTTTGACAAGCCCTAGGCCTTTCTTAGCCAACCCTAGGCCAGCACAACCTTGTTCTGACACACATCCCGTACAAATAACTAGTTTTGATTACTAAAAGCCTAATGCAGATAAACAATAGTATGATAGTCCTAGGCTATTCCAAAATTTACGGCAATAATAAGCCTTTTCTTTTCTTTTAATAAACTCACGCAATCTCCTGTCACTTTTAATGAAAATGTAAAACAAAAGATGGTGAAAATTTTCAATATTCTTTTGATTATCTGATGATTTACATGGCTGTGGATGCAGTGAAATAGGTGTAAAATAACATTAGTTGTGCGTTTGTTGTTACATGGGAAAGTTTTAATTGGATGTGAGTTGCTTAGACTTAACCAGTCCTTATGCCGTCGTTATACCATGGTTATACCACCTTTACCCAGGATGTACATGAATCCGGGCCTAGATATTTTACATCCTATTGTTATTGCTAATACCATAAAAATTAAATCAACTTTGATAAAAATATTATATTTTAACAAATAATTTTGTAATGGAACTTGAAAAAGTAATGAGATCACACACATAACAAAAACTTGTAGAAATACAGCCAAACCTTACACACTCAAAAGGAATGAGATCTAAAAAAGGGCCAAGCTCATCTACCCTTCCACATTTGCGCATTCTTAATTCATAAACGTACAGTGTCCCATAACAGCATCCTCGAAAAGCTTGGCAAAATAGAATTTGCATGTTTACGTTTAAATTAATTAGAAAAAAAGAACTTGGCTAAACTATTACGTTTAAATTAATAATCGCAAATTCTATTTTGCCAAGCTTTTCGAGGATGCTGTTATGGGACACTACTGTACGTTTATGAATTAAGAATGCGCAAATGTGGAAGGGTAGATGAGCTTGGCCCTTTTTTTAGATCTCATTCCTTTTGAGTGTATAAGGTTTGGCTGTATTTCTACAAGTTTTTGTTATGTTTTTAATTGTCTACAACAGTGTTGTCCAGCCTATCGACACTCAGTCTTGACTCTGGACTCATGTCCTCGCAACGGTTGGCGTAACCACAACGACGTAGTCACAACGGTGGATTCATAGCGACGTATAACCATGGAGTTAGGATCAAACTCCATGGTATAGCCATGCACTACGACGTAGTCAAGTTACATATTATTTATAACTATAGGGGGGACACTGTCGATGTGCATCCAATCAGTTTGCTTAGAGAGACATAGACAGGGGGGGAGTAAATTATGCATGTAGCATACAATAATTATTATTAATCACAATTGAAACATTTGAGGTTATTAAATTTACATGATTTTAGTCCAAACATACATATATATATGTTTTGTCTAAGGCTTTCGTGATCCATAGTTTAATGTTATAACTAATTTTAGGGAAAATATCACGCACAGTATTTTATAGAAAATTACTTTTATTCCCAACGTTTCAGAAAACTAGGTTTCCATGTTCAAGGGAAGGTAAATCAAAATATAAAATAAATAATAAATAATGCTGATGTTGTTTTATTAAATTTTGTTTTACCCTTCCCTTGAAAATGGAAACCTAACTTTCTGAAACGTTGGGAATAAAAGTAATTTTCCATAATTTGTTATAACATATATAAATTTATGAAAGAGATGTACACTACAGATTTTGGTTCAATTCAAACAATAGCAGAGAGATAGACGTGGTTGACGTGAACGTTGGATCAGTTCATTGGCGCGCGTCGCTGGTTCATTAGCGTGTTTGTAGTAATTTGAAACTACTGTTTATTTTCTATTGCAATTGCCTTTAGCGAGATTCACATATCGCGCTCGGTGGATCGAAGTTAAATTCTCGATTACGATCGGTTCTAGTCTAGCCCAAACATCCCATGGACTTTCTCGATATAACAGACGATTTACAGTGGATATTAGGCAGTAATAATTGTACAGATGTAATTAATAAAAGCATTCTCACAACAACTGACAAAAACAGAGTCGTTAAATACCAAAATGAATATTTGTTACATTAATGGCACAGGCGTATGAACATACGTACTTAAGTTTTTATGTATTTTAGTTTTGTTACAGCATTTCCTCTTTAGAAATGTCTGATCAAATTCTCCTTTGTATACACTCATTTTGCAGTAATTGTGTTATCTATGATTTTATTTCAACCGTTACTTTCATGAACATAATGATGTATAATTTGTCTTGAATATCCTATCGCAAACGATCTAACAGATAGATATGATTTTCCGAAAGAAGTAAAATCAAGAAAGCTTTTATTTCTTGATTACTTCTTGCTTTTTAATCAAAATACACTCTTTGCAAGAATGGCTTGTATTTACAACTTACTAAATATAAATAGGAGATTATTTAGTTCTAGCTAACTAGGTATTTCCACAATCCAAATCTCCACAATTTAGTTAGCATTCCACCCTTGTCAATGTAGTGGAAGAAATTGTACCAAACATTCACCTTTTGGCCGTAAAAGGCGAGCTTTGTCGTCGGGAACTTCCCCCTCCCCCTCCCCCTCCCACCCCACCCGCCCCGCCCGCCCCATCGGTGACAAATACGATGACAATGACTTGAAAAACCCCTCTTCTTTCCCACATCCCCTATACTACAGTGAAGCATTGTGACAACGGTTAACGCAACCTCAAACAATATAATTTCACGAATCTTCATGCACTCCAGCGGTGGTACCCATGCACCATATACTCACTTATCCAGTCCCTTGAAGGCCTCCGGTTCGATGACGGTAATCTTGTTCTCGTACAGAGTCACTATCTCCAGAGTGTCGAGCCCCTCGAACGCGCGGTTGTGCACCGCAGTTATCTTGTTGTGGTTTAGGTTCAAGATGAGGAGGTGGTGCAACGTCTTGAACGCCACAGACGGGACTGCGTTCAGGGAGTTCTGGGAGAGATCCAACTGCGTCAGGGCCTTGCCTAAGAGCGAACACAGACATGTTGGGGATTACTTTAGCTCATGACTTAAAGCATGGAGTTTGACTCAAAAACTGCTTAAAAGTCTCGATACAGTGTATAGCTCACTGCCTCCTAGATATTACTACTAGCCATGATAGTTTTAATGGTTTTAATTATCTAGGATGGCAGTATAACTGATAAAAATATAAAAATACATGGGTGGTTTTGACAATAATAATATACCGTCTGTGCTAGGTAGTCCATGAGTGTGTGGTTGTTCACGCGTGAGTGTGCGTGATAGCAGAACGCTCGCACTCGACGTGAGCGTGTGGTTGTTCACGCGTGAGTGTGCTTGATAGCAGAACGCTCGCACTCGACGTGAGCGTGTGGTTGTTCACGCGACAGTGTGCGTGATTGGATAACGTTAGCCCGTGACGTGATTTGACCTCTGACCCACTACACTCATACCCTCTTCTCTACTTTGAGCCGAATGAGCTACTCTTTACTTTGTGAACTGCGCCTGTTTTTCAATTACGACTCAAGTGTATGCTGTAATTAACAGGGTTCTATTGGCCAATATCGGGTGGCGCTTTGTGGAGTGAAATTGAAATACTAATCGAGGATAGTCCACTTACTTCCCTCGTTTTAAATAATTTTACTGCTGGGAAATTATTCCTTTCTCTTCGCAAGATTCATTAAATTTGGCAATATTCATAACTTAGCATGAAAATAGAGTTTTTTTTTTAACTTTTGTGTCGGCTCACTTTTAAATCATGTAAGGAATTTAATTAAAAGATTTTTCACGAAAACTTATTTACAAAAAAATGTGTTCTCTGAAAATTAGCTGAAATATTCACGATTAATAATGTATTATTCTAATCAATATAATTTTTTATAAAACGGTTCATTAGCCAGGAAAGCCCGCGTACCCATAACCATTTGCTTGCCGGTATTCTTGTCTTAATTGTGGCTCTTGCAAAATAACGTATACATTGCCATTTACAAATTGTAGTGTGTATAGGTTATAGCTTATTACGAACAGTAACGTAATATTTTTATAGCGTCAGTAATGCCTTGCTATAAAAGCACGTTTGCAAGAAGGGTAGTTTAGTGAGACAAGTATAGCAGTTATGTCGAATGCACGTTGTTTTCAACTTTATTGCAGATAGGACGTTGTCATTCTACTCCTGTCTCTAACTAGATTAAATACGGTTATTTGCCAGAAGTCAATTACTACCTCTCTCCCCTCACACAAGTTTAATAAGTTTGAAAGCTCTTCTTCCACTGTAACTTTATATTATGATCGTTAATCCCTTGCCGGTGTCTCTTATTTCAGGTAGGTAGTTTTCGCACGTACTTTGTAATTCAATTACGGAGCCAATGCCAACTTTCGACAGCCACGTACCGTTCTAATGATAAGCACCAAGTTTAATTGAGATAATGGATAACTTGACGACAGTGGATACGGCAACCTTCGGTAGAGATATTGAAGGAACTGACTATAAAGCAATGTTTACGATTTTCCATCTCTTTTCCCCCCTCTCGACGTTCTGTGTTTGTTTCGTGACTTCTTTTCACCCAGTTCTTTAAAACATTTTACGAATTCAAAAGTTATCTCTGTATGTTTTAGACTTGAGAGAGAATGCGAATAGAAAACTCCGTCGTTTCAGTTTTTGCAATAGAAGCTTTATTTTGCTGTGTTTTGTATTCACTGGGCCTCACATTTGGGGATGTCACAAAATTCGAGTTAAAAGCATCAAAGTTGTCTTATCAGACCCGACCAAACTACCCATGATTCTCTGGAGCCCGGAAGGTCAGAGAATTACACAGACATAGAAATAGCTCACTGAATTTAAATCTCACTGCGAATAATATACAATGGCGTCGATAAAATAGAATTTGGTGGCAGGTCTAATATGAAAGACAAACTCAATAATGTATTTGGAATTCAAGCCCGCACTTTCGCTGAGTATTAGCGTATTCATGAGTTAGCACTGGTAACCACAACAAACTGATGGGCAGGTGTGTGTGAACTAAGCTGCTTACTTTGCAGTGTTTTGCTCAGTATATTGATTTAATGGGTTTCTCTCTCGGATTGTGATCCTGTCGTTCGCACAGAGATTGAATTTTAGTCGGATAGTCTTCCGTGTCATCTCGTTCCGACTGTCATTGTGTAAAAAGAAACGTGATTTTACTGTCTTTGTTTGTTATATGACTAAACAGCTTTTCATTTTATTTTTGACTTGACTTTTATTAATTAATACATTATTTTAACACTAGGAAAACGCTAAAGTCCCGCCGCGTTGATGGATGAGCTTTTTAAAGTTTTTAGTTTGCGTGGGATATCTTTACTTTTGCAAGTGCTTTGTTTTGCTACCTACGCATTGTAAGTGATTGTTGTCAAATTTCTTTTGTGACCTGTCAATTGGTATTATTTACCGTAAAAACTTATATTAAAAGCTTTATTTCTATGGATTCTGGTTAACTTTTTCAACTTTTTCTTTTAAAAGGTACAACATCACCGTAACCTTAATGTCCATGTATAATATGAACGTTGAAGGCCCACCCGTTTGGTCAGAATTGGCCCAAATGGCACGAAAATATCGCACTAAAAGTCAAAAAACTTATATTAAAAGCTTTATTTCTATAGATTCTGACTAGATTTTGCAACTTTTTCTTTCAGAAAGCAATACATCTCTATTACCTTAATGTCCATGTTAAATATGAACTTTGTAGCCTCACCCGTTTGGTCAGTATTGACCCAAATGGCACGAAAATATCGCACAAAAAGTCAAAAAACTTATATTAAAAGCTTTATTTCTATAGATTCTGGCTAACTTTTTCAACTTTTTCTTTCATAAAGCAATACATCACCGATTAGCTTAATGTCCATGTGAAATATGAACGTTGTAGCCGTACCCGTTTGGTGAGAATCGGCTCAAATGTCTCGAAAATATCGCACTAAAAATCGAAAAAAATCGTAAAAGTGCGATATTCATGAGAAATATTTCTTCGATTGTACCCAAAAACGTGGCACGTCTAAGTTCAGAGATTTCGAAGGTCCCCTTCAATTTTCATCAAGATCGCATATGCCGTTTGCCCGGAATCGTGCGAACAAACAGACAAAAAAAAAAAAAAAAAAACAACCGAGCTAAATTTTTTGGGGGGTCAGTGAAATTGAAGTCTTCGCTTCGCTCATCCAAAAACATAACTAAACAACATTCTGTGCGTATATGGTAGAACTATGCCACAAATATGTAAAAACATTATGTAAAATACAACATGGCATTTGATTGATTTATGTTATGATATTCTTTGATCCGGATGCAAGACTAATTCAGTTATGTATCTAGACGCTTCATAGTTCATAGATTGACTTCCTCCCGTTACCGTACATCTTGGCGAAGTTTATTTACTTTTACCTTTTAATAGCTATTTATAGAACTATTCAGGCATACATTATATTTTCGGAAAAGATGGATATGGAGGGTTGTATAACTAGAATTAATTCTATATTTTACTAGCAGAGAACTACACCATTTTAAAATTAACCTTTTGACTTTCGTGATTACATACTCGTCTCTCTCTTGGCTAAAAGCTATACTGGTCGACTATTGCATTTAAAATTGTGGACATAGTAATAACTATCTATGACCATAGGCCTACATATTTATAACCTCTTTTTTCATTCATAACATGTAAGCATTTATGACGACAGACAATTGTGTATATATATATATATATATATATATATATATATATATATATATATATATGTTTATGTTTAGTTCTATGTTTAATTTCCTTGAAGATGGGCAGGGAGAACTACCCGAAACGTTGGAATAAATAAAAATAAAACCACACGGACTACCCGAAAATACAATGTGTGCATATTCAATCCGTGAAAGTCTGCGATATAACATATATATATATATAATATGGGGTTGCGCTACGAACTTCTGATATAACCGATAACTAGGCCCCATAGTATAGCCAACTAACATTCACAAATAATGCAAATCAATACACCCCATTATAGAATTTTTCGGTATCAACAATACAAATACATTTACATTTCTAGCTTATCGCAGTTGTTGTCTGCACGTGGTGGCTGTTGCAACTAATTGTGAATCGTAATATTCACCTAAACTATATTCCGGAATTCCTCTTAAATTCAAATGCGGGGATACATTGTACCACGAGTATTGTCAAATCTGATTCACACAATTGCACAATAATATCGGTAGTGTAGAGACTACAACATCAATGTTCCCACACAAAGGTTTCCCCGTTTCCAAAAGCCATTTGTGTGTTCGTATGGCTAATTTATTTTGCATTCTGGCAATCGTCCCATCCAATCAACCAGTTGAATGGGTACTGTACAAATATGTGTGCACTCACTGCCTCTGTGTTACCGATGCGGCGATGAGGTCAAACCTGCACTTGATAATATAGCCACCCTTAATGGATAAAAAACACTTGACATATAAAGAGCTTTTTAACTATAGGATATGCGCGGTCATTCGGAATGCGCTGTACAACAACTCGCATTGTGTTCAGAGTGGTGTTTGATATTTGCGCGCTTCCCTTTGTTTCTTTGAGAGAAGATAACGAGAATGTTTACAATGGCGTATAAAAGAAGGGTTATAAATGTGGTTGGGCGTGTGCTGTGCCCAGTACTTTGGGACCATTTAGATTAATATCTACCCTGTGTTTTTTTCTTTTTATGGAAATGAAGGCTTGAAACAATAACATTTGCAATTGGATGTTTATCTTGTGGGTTATTTGCGCTGCTCGACGTGAAATACAACGCAACTACGGAAGAGAGAAGGGCTACTAGGAAAATGTTTAAGTTGTTGGTATAGACGAGCGATCGTGCGATGAGTAAAATATACACACCCTACAAGAAAATTAATGAAAAGGGAATTTTGTATTTCCACGATTTAATTTGTGTAAGTTGGAAGGCTTACTTTTGATGACGTATTTTGTTGTCAATGTCAAAAGCTTTCTAATTTTGGACAAGAGTGTTTCAAATTCCTAGAAGACACTTGATAACCTTTAAAAATAAAAATACGGGCTTTTCATATAGAAACTTGACTCATATTCACAAGTAATTATTTTTAAACATGCAACAAATGGTCTACAATTATTGTAACCCATATACCGCCATGGAAATTGCATGTATAAACATATTACTTATAACCTCACGAGCCTGCTAAATAACATGCGATGCAACTTGGTATGCTGATACAGATCGACGTAATGTTTTACTGCCATCTTTTTCGTTCTGGATTATTACTTTTTCTTTGTTGTTTCTTTGTTTTTTTGTTGGCCGCTACTAATTGACATCCAAGTTTCTTCTACAACCCTTATTTGCTGTCTACTCTTCCTTTAAGATTCAACTTAGGTCGCGTGTTTAAATCACTCGAGTCGCCTGTGGTTGTATAGTGCCAGAGTGATCCTAATTCCATTGTTCTAGTTTGGTTCTATCAACCCATGTCTGTAAACACCATCATCATTATCACAATCTATATCGTATATTCTCGTTCACCTATTATTTCCCCCCTCCCCAAGGGAGCATAAGCCCAGCGTCAATTAATCCTTGTTGGGGGTAGCCTATTACAAAATGATAAGTTATGGTGCATTCGTAGTAATCACTGCATATTTCATTAATAATAATTATTCAAGCTAGACAAATTATTGCCCATTAACTGGTAATGAGTTTCACGTTACTGAATTTTGAAACAGGCAATCCGGTTAGTGGAAGAAGCTTAATATTATATTCATCGCATGTTGCACGTTGATTGGAAGTTGTGGGGATTATCAACTCCATGCGATATGGAACTGTAGAGCCCAAGGATGTTTGTGTTCGCACATTCGTGAATAACAATAATTATCGCTCTCGCTAAACAGGCCGAAATTAATTAATGATATCGTTTTATCGACGTTTGGTAGCATCCTGTTAAACTTATAACATAAACGTTCAATGCTGGTTTGTGTTATTTAGTCTTTATTAAAATGGCAATTTTAGTAGGCTTTTTGTATGAAAAGTATTGGTCTTTGATGGAGGTGCCGGGTTAACTGTGAAACAAAATTACAAAAACAAAATTTGCCAATGTTACATGGTGATATGTGAATGTGATCAAAGGCTACTTTAAAAAAAGGGGTCCTGAATGTATTGCGTTATGATGAAATCGAAGGATCCCAATAATATGATCATCAATGATATAATTATTTCATCCAAATTGATCGGAAAACAACCATATTTGGAGTTAATTACTGAACTGATTCAATGCCGCACCAACTAACCATTTCCAATTTAATATTAATTCACGTTTTGGCTTTTGCAGAAACCAGCAACAATTTTACAACTGCAATTTTGAGCTGGCTGTTGTTCCATATAAATGGCATTTGTTCAGAACGCGTTTAATAATGTAATTTACTTTAAAATGCTGTATGATGCTGGTCGAGATTTTGAATATATCGCAATGTGCACTATATGCCTGACTTTGTGTTATCTCCAAGCATTGCAAAAACCTTACAATTTATATCGCACTTTCTAATGTGTTTTGTTGGTGGAGGTGCCGGGTACGGTGTCAAATATTCTCCTATGAACATAAAAAAAAACTCGTTGATTCGTTCAAATAATAAATTTAACACTTTTTGAGTTCAAACTTTTTGTTATTATTTCATTCGAAAATTTAGTTCTTTCTATTTTCGTTTTACAGTGTTTTTGTTATATTTTCTTAAAATAGAATTAAATGGTCCTAAATGAAGTCGCGTGATAAGCCAGTTTTAGTGCATCCTCTTCACAGTCAACCTTACAATACCAAAGAAAACGATTACGAAAGTTTGTTTTGTAAAAGCTACGCACCTAAAGGTGTTTTCAATGTTTGCTTGATAACTCTCTCAACTCCCTCAAACTAAATCTTGAACTCAAGAAGTTTCACTCCAAGTTGGACTCTCTGAAACAGCTTTCACACTGTTGTTTGCGAGTGTTACAAGACGCGCCTTCTTCTGGTATCTACCACTGAATATTCATCGAGTTAAATAGACAAGAGAAATGAATTAAGTCTTCTCGTCTTTATAATGAGATGAACCACTTTATAGGGGGGTTTCTTTAGCGCCTAACCTAGCTGGCATATTGCGGCTAATGCAAGAAAAGTAGACAGCGCGCACTAATTGACGCCGCAAACAGGGAATGCAACGCAGGCGTTTGTGTAATTTGACTAATTGCTTTTCACCTAGGATGAATACTTATACAGTTCACGCTTTGGGGTGAATATCGTTATTAGAATATTCTATTTGAGTATTTGAGTATATTTGAGTGACAACGTAATGCAGTTTTCATCGTCGATTGTGGTTCAGCCATTATCTTTGGTTTATACTTGCGAGACTGTACTGACCAGAGATAATTTACAGATGAAGTATTGTGAAAATATAATCTATTTGGGCCATTGCATTATAATGAGGCAGATAAAAATCATTGGAAAACATAAGAATGAAATAACAACTTTATGTTAGTCCATGGAAATCCACTCTTGGATTTGATAACCATTCTCGCTTGCCTAGAACACCTCTTAATGATTTACCCTTAATTTGTCTATGGGATTTCTTACAATTTCGTAGTTTATAGGGTATATTTGTTACTTGTAACGTCTATCCTGTTGAGTTATATGAATTGGTTTACAAGGGAGGACAATAATCACAACTAAATAAGCGTATAAATCATGATAAATGCTTATTAAGCGAAGTGTATCTTAGCTTAACATCAGTAAAGTGTACTTGGTGATCTGTGGTATGATCTGTGACCTAAAACTGTATTTTAACTATGAAACAAGCATTTCAATATCTTAAGATAATTGTTGTTTCTGTTTAGTTATTTTCAAATATTTATTTGTATTTATTATTATTCATTCGAGTACGTGTTAAATTTTGTAATTGCCTAATAAATACATTTTTGCTCCGTTCATGTTTACCACATTGTATTTCACATGCTCAATAATTAAAGGGAATCAATGAGCGTATGTTGTGTACGCAAAAAAATTTACTTTTTCCCTTAGGCTTAGACGTTGATATATTCAGGCGTTTCGAGAAAAAACACTGCTTTATTATTCCGCGGGGGTTGTCTATGTTTTGTATGTCATTGTCATGTATGTCGTGTCGTGTACAGTTCGTGTCAATTTGCGATGGGTTACCTTCTTATTATGAAAATATATATTTTGATTTTGTGTTATGTTTTATGAGTTACCACTAAAATGTTACTTTCCTTTTTCTTGCAGTGGCCACCGAAATTAATGTTACAATAGCCTAACCTTGTGTAATAATCAAGTGCTCGGTTGCGATACACTCTAATGGGATGCAAATTGATACGAAGCCCACTTGTACACACGAATGATACACAGATGAGTCAAAACGTAAAGCTGTTTGATGTACTTAGCTTTGCGTGCAGGGTTATTCACACGTGCAGTTGATGTGTTAACTGTTTGTTGTTACAAGCTCGTGTACCGGGTGCATAATGTTTAAATTGTGTCTGTTGTGAATATCGCTTCACCGTCATCTACCGCTTGCGCATAAAATGTGTATATTTGATACGGTATATAGTATGTTTAAATATTCTTTCACATTGGGTTGGTCTACGTCGCGAGAAGATTACTGACTTAAGAGTTGGATAAATTTCTTTTTACATTAAGTCCTCTATTAATCAATGGTTTTGAATTTATATCCACTCTCATATCGTCAAACGAAGCTTTACAAAGTAAATCCTAGTCAGCTTACACCAGTTACCGACGCGAGTAAAGCTGGCTCATTGAAGCCGAACACATTGGTCGTTGTAAGACGCCTATATAGTTCTAACCGACAACCATTAACACATTGCGGGTACACATACTATATTTGTTAGCCAAATTGGTGAATTGAAAATGTAAGCTTACTGCTGTTTTGTGTTAGTTGCTTAACTTCCACTTAAAATCCCAAACAAACAATGACCGTAATTTGACTCTGTTCTACTTAAATTACACGGGTTTTATTGTATGTGTTCAGTATTATTATCAGTAGTTTTAGGGCGCTTTTACAGCTAAGATTATTCGCGTACAGGTAGCAGCACATCTTAAATGAGAGAAGAGTTGAAATTGTGTTTTGTATTTTTGTCAACTTGGCTATTAAAACTGATTTAAATGTTAAGATAGCGTGGACGTCCATCACGAAAATTACTCAACCACGTATAAAAGATTTATCACTAGATAAACGACAGCCCTCCCTCTGGCTGGATGAGGATATGGTGTTCATAATTATTGTACGGTGTCGTAAACAAAGTTGTTACACGAGATTGTAATTTGTCTGGCCATTAGTGCTGGTAATTTGTGTACTAATGTTTCAACGAAGACAAAATTACGGGTGATACATCTTACGAACTGACGCAGTAAAATTGAGGTAGAACATAAATTGAGTGCTTCAGCTCGTGTTCTGTTCTATATTAACGCGATTCTGCAGAATTGTAGTAATACTTTCACTTTATCTTCGAATCTCGTTGTAAAATATTATAGTATATTTTTTTATTATGGAGTTTACAATATCAAAGCACAGTTCGGAGGCCAACAATTAAAACAATATAGGTTAAAATAAATCATGAAACATATACAGCACATAATTAAGACACAAGCCACACAACGTTCCACAAAAAACGCCTCGTCATGGCAACATATCTTTGATTTTGATTAGTTTTATATTCTACAACTATCTCTTTTAAAATCAAAACTTCACAAGTATATATGTTTTGTTTGTAAGTGAATGACTTCCTTTTTCATCCCTGATATTATATTAATAAGCGAACGCGATTCTCGTGCTTATTATTATTTGTTATTCATTACTAGATTAAGAAACAGGCGTTTATAATACGTTATCAAATATTTTAAGCTATGCAAATATGTTTGATTACATACAACGATAAACAATCAAAATTGTCAACAAAATCAAAGTTTTTTAAGGTACACAGGTATACAAAGTTATTTTAAGTAGCATATATCGGGAGCTTTGGCTTACCAATCGATGTCAGGGAAGATTCCTCCACTACAGCCAGGGTGCTGTTATGAATGGTCAGATGACGGATATCCAATCCAAGGAAGACGAAGCCTTGAAGTTTGGGGAGGTTGTTGTGTCGGAGCTTTAGGTAGAAAATGATTTGAGAATTCGGTTTGCCCTTGAGAACTATCATCGCTTTGTTTATGTGATGGACGTCCGTGTTCTCGCATAATATATCCAGTCCATTCTTCTTGACGTTGCAAACACAGGGTGAGATCTCCGAGTGGGATGGACACGTCTGCATCTGCTGACCAGCGGCTTCCACCCAGAACCAGCACGCCCACAGGGCGATCAGGACGACGCTTCGGACAGCCATGTTGCTAGGTGCACTAGGTCATCATAGCACCCGCCTCGCACGCTGGGACTAGCAGCTCGCTACCGACTCCTGAACACACAGACAACACACTTGGTTATATTTTATATTTAATTTATGAAACTTGCGATAACATTGGATTTCTGGTCAGGTTTGACCATTATAAAAATTCTGGAAATCTAAATGTATTAAAATTTGGTTATCTGAAAACTGGACCCCGATTTAATTGCCTATTTGCTACGTGCAACAACATGAGATTGCAACATTGCTACAAGTTCGAGATGGTTCGTAAAAATGTAAAATAATTTGTACGATTACGATTGGATATTGCTTAACGTCTCATATTAATGCACTTTGGCTATTCGAGACGATGAGTGGTGATAGATGAGGATGAAGTATGAACAGAAGGGAGGAGGGGAAACCCGGTACCGACACGTAGCCTACTCCTTTCGAAAAGTACTTAGGGGACCAACGGCTTAACGTCCCATCCGAAAGGACGTGGTGTAACCTTGACAGTCAAATAGGTTCCTCCACTTACCCGGACTGCCGAGCAGAAGTCGAGAAGAACGATGCCGTTACACTAGCTCTCGAAACCCTCCATCTGCTCTAACCAGGGGTATACGTGAGTTTCAGGACAGAGCGGTCACCCACTCTACCCCTGACCACGCCCGAAGGCTGCTTAACTTTGATGATCGAGTGGGAACCGGTTAAACGACCTCGGCTAAACCGCGGGATAATTATTTGATAATTAAACAAATTTTACAAAGTTAACAGTTTTATCCTGCTGTTCTTAAATTTTCTATTTAAACAAATGTATTAAGAATGAAATGAATCATTTTCACGTAAGTAGCTTACTGCCTGGAGAGAACACTACAGTGCTAACAGCTACGTAGCCTACTACTTCCGTTGTTTCCACCGTCGCACGCTTCTCTCGCTATACTCGAGGGGAGTTGGGTCCCTCTCGTGTCACTTTAGAGATAACTGCTCACCTTCCCCTAGAAGTGTTGACAAACACAGAGGTGACTGACTGGGAGTTTATGACAAGCTTATAGAGCACACTCGACTCTCGAGTCCCGTCAATCAAGGTGATTGTCGGGGGACAGCTCTGGTTGACACATGATCCTGTGACACGTTATGTTGCGCACATGTATTGCGTGCATGTTTAATGCAGTGCGTTTAATAGAGTCAACGCGTGCAGATAATTGCCAAAGATCCGTTAATTGACCCTCACACCTAGTAAATATTCTAGTTTTAGCCTAATATCTGCCAACAGGAGTTGGCAATGATTTTAACATGTGAGGTAGAAGTTAGAACCCTTTCCGCTAGATGTGTGTCATATTGCTTCTCCAGTATATATTTTGTTGTTTTGTTTGTTAGGTCACATCTGGAGTATGTGCATGGGAAGTGTGTGCGAACATGTACTGAACTTGTACCTAAAGCGTTTTTATATTCTCCAACTCCAAAGTATAGTCGAAAACAGTTTCTATTAACACAGAAAAAGTTAAATCTTCAAATACTGTATGTTTGCATTTCATAATTTGACTATGTATTTTTTTTATCATACATAGGCCTATTATTATTCTATTTATTTTAATTTCTGTTTTTCCGAATGCAGATTTATGCAGAGTATGGCGGGACTAAATGCGCAAAAACGAATTAAAGAATAAAATAAAAAGGCACATAAAAATTGGTTGGTTCTATTTCGTTTTTTGCACCAACCGCAAGTTAGCAATCACTGAAATACATGTTGGTGGCTTGGGGGCATCAACGCGTTGGTGGAAAGTTTCCGCTGTTCAATTTCGTTTACAAGGCCTCTCCGGATAATCCGCTAACCCTGTCAACCTGCCCCCAGCTATCGTTTAGTTAGAGAGGTGTCGAGATGACAATTTTGTTGCGGTGCTTCTTTATACCTCCCGTCCCGTTTTTACTTATTTATTCTTTAATTATCGACATAATTTTAACCCTTTCGGTCAGAATTTTGTATTATTTAGAAGGCAGTGGAACTGTTACCTATAGTTAGTGCATTAAAAGACCTGTATGGGAGGGCATCATATACAAAGTTTTCAAAATTAAAAAAAGCAACTATTTTTTTCATTTTTTTTATGTTTTTGTGGGAGGTGTAGTTAAGTGTGCAGAAACACCCACGTCGGGGTAGACGATTTTTCAAAACTTTGTGTTAAGTTTTAGGGTGGCGGTGGGTTAAGTTTTATAAAAGGGATATTACACTGGGGTTAAAGCCAACTGACTACAGTTTTTTATTACAATCGGAAGTGAACAGAACGAATGTGCGCATGCTCAGTACCATAAAAATCCAACCAAGGATTACAGTTGGCAGTTTAGAAAATTCTCTATATAGGCAACTGTTGCCAACTGCGACTCAAAACCCAACCAATAACTGTAACCAGTTGTATAACCAGAGACCCTGCTGTATTATCCCCGTAAGGTTTGTAATGTTGTACTGAAATGCAAAACCATAATTCGTAATCTTTACGTGAAACTTTCGTTTATTTATTTTTAGATCTCGGGCGTTGATGAATACACATTGAAATCGTTACGAAGTACATAATCTGCTTTTTTGAAAATTTGTTTTGCAGTATGTTTTTCTTTGTGTTTATGTGTATCTATGTTGCCGCTCGTCTTCTCAGTGATATTTACACTTCTAAAGAATAAAATTAATGTTGCCTGTAGGACACTTGTTGTTGTTTTGCTTATTAAATAGAATTGGGGGACAATAAGTGGACGTTAATTATATTTATGAGTATGCACGTTAATTATTACATAACTGTATAGCTACCAAGAAAAAATCCATATCTCTACATCATAGGTTCTAGGTACTACTAACACAAAAACTACTTCCAATGGATATTTTGATCACAATACATAAGATCTCTTGGCTTAAAAAGATTAATAAATTACACTCCATGATGAAACTTTTTTATAGCTGATGAGGGTTAAGTATATTAATTTGTTATATTATATAATACGAAATAAATATCATAACCAGCACTTTAAATTTTTCGAGTAGTGTATAGTCCAAATAATGATTAATATAAAACTTTTAAATGTCTCGATACCCGTTGATGACATTTTTATTTATCGGGTTGTTCGTAGCGGCGGTAGTGATATCTTTCTGTCGACGTTTCGAAGACCAGTTATCTTCTTCTCAGGACATGAAAATATGATATGAAGTTTGTGAAATTCCTCTTGTTTCTTGTATTGTTTTTCTATTGTTATATTAAAGTTTTTTGATGGTTAACCGCGTACGAAACAACCCGAATAATAACAAAAAAAAATGTCAAAGATAATATACTTAACACTCTTTCAGTTAACTTGACGATATATTACAAATGACCGTGAACTTTATGGCAAACGTTTGAATCAAAACCGCTTCTGAAATTTTCACTCCAAACAAATTAAAGCACCAGCAAGTTGTAAGCACAACATGTAAAAAATAGATTTGATTTTAAACAATTTATACTATATTTAACGACGAAAAACACGACTTCTAGTACTTTGCACATACGTTTTTGTGAGCCGTCCCGAACCGTATGTAATTGCAAACACCAATTAATGACGCAGTTTATTATGAGCCTAGCAAGAAAATAGCAGGAAAATATGACCTCACCAGTATTTTGATATTCCAACAATGTGTTTCATTAATACTCAAGGTTTGACTGGTATAACGAATTGCCATCCACGACCATTAATCGTGTTTTACCGGAAGCTTGTCAAGATAAATTGAAAATGTCTGCGCCTTTTGTTCGAACGTAATAAAAAGTGAATTATAATATGTTATAAACGACAACATAAATGGAAATAGTTTCTTGACATACGTGTGTGTTTGTTTGTTTGAAATCGTGGTAAAGTTGTGATGTACGACTTGTTGGCGTGAAGGCGACGAATGGTTCAAGTCTTGTTGACTTGAATCGAAGCCGATAACGGGCTCAGGTGGAGGTGAAAGAGCCCTATCGCCTCGCCCCGTTGTGTAATCAAAGGGGATGACTTCTACCACATTCCACTATCACAACTCACTTTATCACACGACACTCCGTATAACACGCCAGCCGTCGACACACAAAAGAAAACACTACTATCTGGTCACACTGCCAACAAGGTCAGAGTTTAATAAAGTAACTATTATCTCATTCTGAAAACTTTCGCTCAAGTTCAGACGGTTAAAGCTAGAGCCGACCTCCAAGATTGCCTCTGTGTTGTGTGTGAGACGAACGGCTGAATGGTTCACTAATCGAGAGCTTCCTGTAGCTCTGTGCTATGACGCTAGGGTGTCGCTGTATCGAGCAGCGCTATGATACACATCCACGTTCCTGGCTATAGCTGGCCTGGACTTTCATCGGAACAATATTGGCTTCAAACAAACTGATTAGCATATGCATTTCAATAGTTCATAGGCTAATGATGGGATGGCCACAATTCTGTTTATGTAACAAGCTAGGCTTATACAACGAGTCGCAGTCATTTTGTTGAATTCTCATATATTTTTAGCTGTCAATTACCATCATATGATGTCATAATCATTACGTTAAAGAAATATATATTTATATAATTAATAAGCAGCTATTTATAGGCTTTACCGGACCGCAATAATAATATGAAACTGTTTTTGGGACATTACGTCGCGGTAAAGAGAGTTTAATAATACACGTACTTTAGTTATTGCAACAATTAATTCACAGGTGTGTGTGTTATTGTCTATAACAACACGGATTGTTATTACGATCAGTCTTGGAAGTTGCAATGTCAATTTAAAAGTATTCAAATGGAATTCATGAAGCGAACGTTGATTTAAATTCTTTGACTATAGTGGCAGATTCAACGCTAAAGTAATGCTTCGATTAACTTATATCAAACAATAGATTCGTCCGTTTACAACCGGGATAACTTGACGAATTCAACATGGTTTCCAGTGTATAGGTAATACTATAGATTGAATAGTTTCGATCGAAATTGGCGTTTATATTGAGTTTAATTTATGTTAGTACTTTAGTCAGAAATTAAAAAAAGTGCCTCCACCGGGGAACGAACCCGGGACCTTAAAGGCAAATAAACTTTTTTAAATTACGTTCGTGGGGTCAATTTATATTCACCACAATTCACGACATCGATTTTACGTCATAAATCGTCTTTGTCGTAATAATTGTCAGTACGATGAATTGAATGTGCAATTACTTTGGTTTTAATTCTAGGTCTAGAACATGCTAACTATGAAGACAATGTGTGATCAATTTTGTGACAAACTGTTATTTCAAGTAATACCCGAAAGCTGCTATCTGGTAACTATAACAATACATATTTGGTCCAAGACTAAGCATTAGAACGAGAACAAAACATCATTCAGATCCGTCGTTAGGCCGACACAATAGCTATCAACATAATATTCTGCAAGTTGTATCTTGTCGAGCTCTCCCGTCCCTGTAGGAGCAAGATCATCCCTCAGGAGAAAGCACGTCGTATCTTATCATGTCTGAGAATCAATTACTCCACGCACCCATGCGTTCCTCGCTGCACCCGGAGAGGCAGCGTAATGATCAAGCGGTAACCTTGTTCCGAATGTCGGAGGTTATCACTTGAAGCGCAAGAGCAAGAGCACGTGAAGGAGCGCGATTCTAATTTAAAAAAGTCGAAAAATGTGGTTGTGGAAAAGTAAGCAAACATCATTTACGCTTCAGACTTCTTAGAAATATATAGATAACAAGGATCTTGGGTAAAACCGCGTCGAAAATAAGATGAACCAGGGCAGAACCTGGGCGTCCACCGACGTTTCGTTTGTACTTCGTCAGACATTCTCAAGGTTGACTGTGACTCTACGGAGGTTGGAGTCACAGTGACTGGCAAGCACGCAGCGCCCGCCTTATATAGCCTCGGCTGAAGGTACGGGGCGGCGAGGTCATATCGTGAAAAGGTGCGGGGCGGCGATGTGATATCGAAAAAAAGGATGGTGGCAATTGAGAAACAAAATAGCACAGCTTACTGTAGTGAAACCTTTTTAGTCCGGCTTCTTGTCATAGGGCCTGATTGGTTGTATGTTATTCGTGCTTAGTATTATAGAATCTGAAATTTGCACCATATTTGAGGGATTTGGCTGAATAGATCGACGGACTACATGGCGAGGCATGAGTGCAGGTTTCCAAGCAAGAGGGAGACTCTGGCTATCGTCTATTTGTTCATGTTATTCGGCCGTTTCTCAATCTTCACAGATTCACGGATAACACGTGGCTTGAGCTGTTGTACAGGGCAAATAGTTTTGGGTTTGTCAAAATACAAATATAATAAATGTAAAGCTTACTCGCATGTGATAGATTTTTAGATTAGACACGATCACGTTAGCAAGATGAAAGTCCGAAATTGATGATGCCAGTTAGTTTCTTATAACTTACTCAGTTCCCGCTAAAACAGAACTTTGATAAACGTTCATGGAATAATTGCGAAATGTTATGAAAGCTTTTAGTTGGTAATTATTATAATGTATAACCAAACCAAACAGTAAAAAAAATAAAACGGTATGTAATGTAAGATTATCTTTGTTGCCTGTTTTTTTTGCAGCATTGCGAGATTATACGTTAAAAATAACCATTTTTTAAATTTTGTATTACTCTTGATGTAAAATGGCAGCGATGTTGTTCATAGTGCAAGCGTTTCGGTCATTATAATATTCACAAGAAAATTATAAAACAGATACCGAAGTGTTAACACGGCCCTTATCTTTATACACATGTTTTAAATTTGTTTAACTGAGTATGATAAGGTTTAACACACCGCCACAATCGTTTTATTCTGATTAGTAGGCTAATTCGCTCTCAATTAGTTGATAACTATATTGGGAATGCATGTTTACTTGACTTTGGCCTAATTCACGAACAACAATAACTGAACAATAATTGAAACATTTCTTATTGTTCCAGTACTCCATCTACCCTACCATCATCAGCTAATCAATAGTGATAAATATAATAGCTCCAACGGAAGAATGCAGATGCTTTGTAGTGGTGGGGTAATATAAATGAGCGGTAAAAGGTTTAAAAAAAGGTAAAAAGTAAAAGGTATGAAAGAGAAATATCTTTTACCAACGCAAGCAAAAATTATCTGTGCTACCACAGAGTTCCTCCGTGTGCTAGATCCACGCTGAGCTAGAGGCGACAAAGTTGTTATGTTGGGAAGGAAAACAATTTCTAGCCATCAGCATTTTTCGTTGGAACCACTATTATCATCAATGTTATTCCAGGTACCCTGCTGTTCAGCCCAATACATTGTTTTATGTTTATTATATTTCCACACCCATTATCTTATTCAGTGAGAGTTTTGACTCTCTTTGTTTCAGCAATTAGTCTCGTTGTAGATCTACATGTCGTGTGTGCTTAGTACTAGAGCTATCTCGCTGTTGTAGAAGCACCAGCAAACATGATTATATACTCGAGCCAACACGCTGAAATACATAATTGTAAGAGCTGGATGGTGTACTAGCTAGCGTTCGTTTGAGCTCTTGTTTGTTTTGCAAACCTTTCCGCAGTCGTTCTTTCCACCACCCAGCTCACTAAACGAGGCAGCGTGCAAGAGTTTCTAGCTCCCTGCACAGTCTAGACCCTAGAATAGTGTAAGGAAGCTGCGCTATCCGCCACTGACACCGGTGTTCGTGTTACTCTTGTTGATAAGACATTGGCATTAATTCCTTACCCGATTCAATTGTCATAATAATAAATTTAGATTTAATTAAAACCAACGTAAATAACAACGTATTTGGTTCGCGTAATTAAATTTAAGTTTTGCCAGCAACTACAATAAATATGCGTGTTGTACCCACCATGTTAAATTGAACTATATAATGTATTCTTTTTAAATACTCAGGTTTAATTAGCTGATGTCACTTGCCGACAAAGCATCTTCATCTTGAAGAATTCAATTCTTGGTTATTACCTTTAAAAACAAATTGTATCAACGATCAATTAAGAGCTTCTCCGAGTTTATGAAGTGTTTCGTGCTTATTTTTGTTTCATCATTATTATTATGTATGAATGGGATGAATGATTAAATAAATGGATGGATGAATATATTTTTTAATCTTCTTTGTTAAATATGTTTTATTTATGCATAACTAATATTTATCTACTAGGTAGCTTCGCAAACGCTTTTTCAGGCGCGTTTGGTTGGATGAGCATAATTGGTGCATTGAGCTGCCATGTGTTATGCAGATTTTTCTGTGAAAAAATCATTACAATCGGATAAAGCATGTATACTCAAACCGTGTCTTACTTGGCCCAGTACCTGAGCGAGACCCTTCTTTTAATTACATCCGGTCCAGCTTGCGGTCAATGAATAATCCCTAGAAAATACTGGTAATTGAAATAATGAAAAGTAGTCAATAAAATCACAGTTTTTATAAACTATATTTTTATAAAAAAAAAATAACTTGAAATTGTGTTTAGCTGACAGATAATACATACACAAATATACCACTTTGTTGGTTTTTCTTGTAGCTCAATTTTAAGCCATTTATTTTTGCAACGTGGATTGAATAAAAGTGGCTAAAATTGACCTACAAGAAAAACAAAAAAAGCAGTAGTTTTGTCAATGTACTATCTGTCAGCTGAACACAATTTAGAGTAAGACTTTTATAAAAATATAGTTTATAAAAAGTGTGATTTTATTGACTACTTCATTATTTTCATTATCAGTAGTTTCTAGGGATTATTCATTGACCGCTAGCCGGACCGGATGTAATTAAAAGAAGGGTCTCGCTCAGGTACTGGGCCAAGTAAGACACGGTTCGAGTATAGGTGTAAAAAGTGGAAGAAATTTAAAAAAACGTAAAATTGCGATTTTCATGAGAAATAATTTTTCAATTGCGCTCAAATTTCACACGAACATATAAAGTCACAAAATTAAGGTTCTGTGAAATAATCATAACAATCGGATAAAAAGTCAAAGATTTTTTGTTTTTAAAACGTAAAATTGCGATTTTTATGAAAATAATTTTTCGATTGCGCTCAAAAACGTGGCAGTTCTAAGTTGAGATTATGAAGGCCTCCAGAAAATTTCATCGCAATTGGAGTATCGGTTTAGCCGGAATCGTGTTAACAAACACACAAAAATACAAACAGAAAAAAAAGAAAAACATTCCGGATTTTTTCTCCAGTGTAGTGGGTTGGGACATTGTTTTGCAAATTTCAAAACATGGATTGAAGAGAAGATATTACTTATCTTAATCCCGCCTAAATAAAGAGTATAATCAATCAACCAAACCACTGCCAAAGCTATGAATCTAGAACGTAGAGTGTATAGACGATGAATTATCTCCTGTCGCCGTCTTACGCCCTCAGAACGTTACAAATGAGACAAGGCGACGCGCAGGAGAAACTATAAGAAATCGAGTTTCACAAAGAGAACGAAGTCTTATTGATCGTCGCCTTCTTTGTGGGTGTTTCATCTCCTTTCACGTAACTCTGGTAAATCACTTGAGACCCCACGTCGCTACTACACAATACATTTCAAAATCCGTTAGATAACGTTATTACAACTTTCAATTGTGATTTATAAGGGCTCTGCATGGTTTGTTTGCGTATTTCCGACGATTATTAGTTTTTTAAATAAGTATTTAATTTGAGCGAATACAAGCCTTCAGGCAAGGTGGATAATTAATGTTGTACTGCTACCTCTGAAATGTTTTAATCGCACTTGAAGTCAGATTAATATGTCAGCAGAATAAAACTTTGCACCTAAAGACGGTAATCATTTTCCTACCTTTATGGACCTTGCACTTAAATTTGTAAATTACTGTGGCTTGACTTTTTATGTTGGTAAGGCCAAGACAATCACGTGCACAATCACAGGACCTACGATTACTATCAATTTCACATAGCTTTATCTTGTAATTCACACGTTTAATACACTAGTATTTTTTAATATATTTAACGCTTCTACGTTGGGAAAGTTTTTCAACAGACGATTATCAAGTATTTTTTCTGATAATGTCTACGATAGTGTGCAATCCGTTTTAGTTTGATAATGATAACATAACACGTGACAAATAATAGGTGCATGACCATTTATGAAACCCATTGCGGCAGGTTCTACTTTACTTATCGTTGTGTGTGAGCTTGAGCTGGCTTTGTCCTCCTTTGTAAATCACTTTTTAAACTAAATATGATAGACGTTAAATAAATAAAATAAATAAAATTTGGTAGAGACAACAGGGAATAGTTGTCGGAGATTTAGCATACACTATATTAGTAGACCAACATTCAACAAGCTCTTCGCATAGCTTCCGAAAAGCATAGGTTTATTCAAAATATCAATCACTAAGTCACAAATTGAATAATTTGATAAGTTTTGATTGATGTTTTGATTTACGTCTTATCTTTATGAATTGTCACCAATCAAGGTCATAAATAACTAGCTATGTGACAGGAAAACGATAATGAAATTATGTCATAAGGAAATCTGTTTTTGGGTTATTTTGGGCGCGTCAACCGTTAGGTCATAATTTATTTATTTATTCATTTATTCATGTAAGAGTCTATACAGCACAAGTACCATTTTACGTAGACAATCCTAATAAATATATAAATAAAGTAAAAATTAAAATTACATTAATACACTTACAAATTAACAAATAATTATATGGTGATGAACAATAAACAAATATATCAAAATTATAAGTGCAACAAAACATAAGAGTAAACTAGGAAAACGCTAAAGTCCCGCCGCGTTGATGGATGAGCTTTTTAAAGGTTTTAGTTTGCGTGGGATAACTTTACTTTTGCAAGTGCTTTGTTTTGCTGCCTACGCATTGTAGGTGAATGTTGTCAAGTTTCTTTTGTTTCTTGTCAATTGGTATTATTTACCGTAAAAAACTTATATTAAAAGCTTTATTTCTATGGATTCTGGCTAACTTTTTCAACTTTTTCTTTCAAAAGGTACTACATCACCATAACCTTAATGTCCGTGTATAATATAACGTTGTAGCCCCACCCGTTTGGTCAGAATTGGCCCAAATGGCACGAAAAAATCGCCCAAAAAATCAAAAAACTTATATTAAAAGCTTTATTTCTATAGATTCTGGCAAACTTTTTCAACTTTTTCTTTCAGAAAGCAATACATCACCATTACCTTAATGTCCATGTGAAATATGAACGTTGTAGCCCCACCCGTTTGGTCAGAATCGGCCAAAATGTGACGAAAATATCGCACTAAAAATCGAAAAAATCGTAAAAGTACGATATTCATGAGAAATATTTCTTCGTTTGTACCCAAAAACGTAGCAAGTCTAAGTTCAGAGATTTCGAAGGTCCTGTCAAATTTTCATCAGATCGCATATGCCGTTTGCCCGGTAGAGAGCGAACAAACAGACGAAAAACAGAAAAAAAACAAACAAAAAAAAAAAAACAAAAAACAAAAAAAAAAAAAAAACAAAAAAAAAAACACCCGAGCTAAATTTTTTGGGGGTCAGTGAAATTGAAGTCTTCGCTTCACTCGCTTCGCTCGCTACGCTCATCCAATAATGTTTAGAAAATAAAAATATTGTTATAGAATAGAGGGGGAAATGCTAATGACCTTCAACTGCAGTCCAATCACCATATCCAATATTATATCCATATCCAATCCAATGGGATGAGCACAATACCTATGGTACAGACCCAACCCCAGGAGACTACCCGACACTCTGGTCGGGAAAAGTATGGTAGGAATGAGGAGAGAGTTGTATTTGTAACGCTGTTCGTCTCCCAAATGCCCTAGGCTTCATGGTTAGCTATACTAGGAAAACGCTAAAGTCCCGCCGCGTTGATGGATGAGCTTTTTAAAGTTTTAAGTTTGCGTGGGATATCTTTACTTTTGCAAGTGCTTTGTTTTGCTGCCTACGCATTGTAGGTGAATGCAGGGTCCACTAGATACCTAACAGCTGCTGTAAGGTGGGTCTTCGCTTGTACTTCCACAATGTATAAGCGCCATCTTAAATCCCTAAGTCAAGGCCTGCTTGATAATGTGTCTACTGAGTGCGCGAGCACATTATCCAATGGACCTTACAGAGATTTTGTAAACAAATAGCAGACTGCAGCTGGACGTCAATTTCAAAAGTCGGTTATACATTTGAATGCAATAAATACATAAATAGGCTACCACCTGTATAATCTTTGATTCTTATGTTGGCAGGTAACATTATGATGTAAATAATTTTCATATCTTTCAACTTCATATGTCAATTTTCATTTGCATAATGGATATTAGGACCCGAGGCAAACTGTCCAGATACCGGTAGGCATAATGCCTATTAGCATTGATGATGTGGTTGGTAAGATAAAGATGAGTCCAAGCCATAGGCCTACTTGCACCATGTAGGCCTATAAACCAAAACCAAACTTGAACTTGAATCTGATATTTCTAGGGCCAAGCCCTAGGCCTAAGAACGCGAGACCTAAGCTCTAGGCCTACGACGACTTCTACAAGGTCTAGGCATTGTCTATGAAAAAACCACACAAAGACGAGGGCCTAGCCTAGGCTTATGCACATACAATCTTTTATCGTGGAGTTGTAACTACATTTTAGACACAAAGGTAGGCCTAATATCAATGATAATATTGATAATAATCCACAATGCCCAATCTTTGCTGTCCATGATCTGTCAAAACAAAACAAAAACATAGCACATTCTGCTACGGATAATATTACAGAGCGTGTTCGGAGCGCTCCAGATTATTTTTAAAACACACGCAGGGATATAAGATGGTGGTTTGTTTACATCAGGTGAGAAGACCCAGCTAACAGCAGCTTAGCATAAGTATCTAGTGGACCCTGGGTGAATGTTGTCAAGTTTCTTTTGTTTCTTGTCAATTGGTATTATTTACCGTAAAAACTTATATTAAAAGCTTTATTTCTATGGATTCTGGCTAACTTTTTCAACTTTTTCTTTCAAAAGGTACTACATAACCATAACCTTAATGTCCATGTATAATATGAACGTTGAAACCCCACCCGTTTGGTCAGAATTGGCCCAAATGGCACGAAAATATCGTACAAAAAACCAAAAATCTTATATTAAAAGCTTTATTTCTATAGATTCTGGCTAACTTTTTCAACTTTTTCTTTCAAAATGTACTAAATCACCATAACCTTAATGTCCATGTATAATATGAACGTTTTAGCTTCACCCGTTTGGTCAGAATTGGCCCAAATGGCACGAAAATATCGCCCAAAAAATCGAAAAAAATCGTAAAAGTACGATATTCATGAGAAATATTTCTTCGATTGTACCCAAAAACGTGGCAAGTCTAAGTTCAGAGATTTCGAAGGTCCTGTCAAATTTTCATCAAGATCGCATATGCCGTTTGCCCGGTAGAGAGCGAACAAACAGACAGAAAAACAAACAAAAAACAAAAAAACAAAAAAACACCCGAGCTAAATTTTTTGGGGGGTCGGTGAAATTGAAGTCTTCGCTTCGCTCATCCAACTAATATATCCTAAACAAATGATCTTTCTATCTAGCACAGACAGCACAGGAAAATACATGCGTTCTGGACTAAATTACTTGTGTCTTTTTTACATCATAAAATGTTTTTGAGTAGTGTGGCCTCTAACCTTCTATAGTCATATGTGTAATTATACCGTAATCGCTATACACTCGCGCAATACTGAAGTCGGATCCCCCATATTATAACTTTTGAATGTAAACTTATAGCCATTAAGGTGTCGAGTACCTAAATTACGAACTTTAATCTCGACCAGGAATTGAATCAAGTTTTCACAAAATATTTTCCCCCGTATTATAATCAAACATAGGATTGTGATACCTCATTTCAAATTAAACAGCTGTTTGTCTCCCCATTCATATTGTATCAGATAAACTCTTGAACAAAAACAGTCGGAGAATTGTGTGTCGTGTGAGCATGGTGTGAGCATGGAGCTGATTTAAGTCCATGGTGTGTGACGTATCTCGTTCCACCGCCTCCTCGATGTGGTTTTCTCTAACGTTCTTCTCGCAGTCACCGCCTTGTCGATATCCCGTGCGACTGTCGCCTACTTTTCACCCGACCAACGATATCGTATTTTCCTAAACCTTTCAGGCAGCCTGATAATAATTCTATATATCTCCCCGTAGTTCTTCTACGTGTCAAGAAGGTAAAATGAAATTGTAAGGCGTGAGTGTTGACATAATATATGGATAGTGTTCGCTCTGTGACAAAGAACGATACTCTCTTTCTTTGTAGCCTGCAATATTGAAGAGTGAACCATAAACGTATCAGACAATGTTCTTCATCGTGAATTCGACCTCTTTTGATTAAAACGTGTATGACTACTGCTTTTATGTCGAGTCTCGATGTGTTTTGTGTCTTTATGTCTTCGTCGTCTTTGCCTCAATGACCTGACCGTTCTATACACAGTGATAATACCATGTTACGGGCTTTATTGGTTTGAGAATGGGACTTGTTACGAGTAGGCGGGCATTATTTCACCTATCTTATACCATCCTCTTAGTTGTCGTACAACGACAAGACTCCGTTCGTTCTGGTAAGTTTCAGACTCTCGGGAACTCTCCGGAGATGAGTTCGGCTCACTTCGCTGAACTCCGCCCAAGGCTGACCGATCACGACCGCTCAGTTTTACATCATTAATGTGCCAGTCTTGTCCTCCTCTATATCGTTACCCTATATGAATCAAATTATATAGTAACATTTTATATATATATATATGATGGGTTATTCTGCCTACACGTTAATTAATTATGATCGTATTGACGAATTCTTATTTAGCCACCTTTCAGCGTTATTAGTAAATTTGATATCCTTAACATTATTGTCAAACCCACGATCTATCTTGCTCTCCAACAAAATCCTTATAAAGCCTTCATAATGGAAAATATTGAATATCAATGGATTGGTGGAAATAGAAAACTTACGTAGGACTATTCAGAAGAATAAATACAATAAATGCCACCCACTGCAGGCCGCAATACTTCTAGTTACTGAGCTGGAAATCAATTCCTGTTCTGGGATGCTGGTGTGTGTTTGAGTCTGTATCTTTACGTGGGTGTGTAAAGTAGAAAAGTCGGACCTTCTTGGTGTTTCCGTTCTCTGAGATCCACTGGGACAGAACGTCTAGTGATTTATTCAGTATGCCCAATAGTCGAGATAGAATTGCGTTTGCATGGTAAATTCATTTTGTTGCAGGTCATGCCGTCTAGGTATTGGACGCAGACGCTGCCAGCTATGTCTTTTGGAATAATATATCACACCTTCATTTATTGTCTTGTGTTATCTATGTTTAGATTATAGTTGTCTTTGTTATTCAAGCTTCGCTCAAAATAATCGTCCCCTAAGAATAATCAATCATGGTCATATTGGCGGTGGTATCAGTTTTAATTATGACATTTGTATCGTCATTGTTTTGTTATACAATCATTTGAGTTTTTCAAGATTCTTGGCATTTATTATTTGCTACGTAGATCTGCCGTCCATTTACTTTATGGCTTGTACGAACTAAAATATGAAGGAATACATAGGGCACAAATCTTACAGAATATCTCGTCTTCTTTGTTGATAATGGAAACAAATTAATAAATTTATATTTATTTTATTCGTATACATCGAAATGAATGTGTACCCATCTATCTGCACAACAGTAATACGTAATCTATGAGCATGCTAAGATGGCTGCTGTCAGATAAAGTCTTTAATATTGATACATACTCAATCAGCTTTAAACCGTGCCGAGTACTTTCATGTTGAGCCAGACGTGTTCTGAGAGATGCAATTTGAAATGCGGACGCACCAGGCACTCGAGTTTTGACGACCTATCCCTTTAGCGGTACCGTGCACGTATAAGTGTGCAACACGTAGCCGTTTAATTTGCCGAAAGCGGCTGGGGGTTATCCGCAAATTGTTTCCTATCCTCCGAGACCGTGCGGTGTGTGTGTGTCAATGCAAATATTACTTACTACCCTGACGATAAAATTCAAGTGCGCGAATGTTCTAGTGAGGTTGGAACGTTCGCACACTTTGTTCGCGCACTTTTAATAGTGCCCTTCATAGAAAATATCACTGAAATATTATATCACTTCACACAATATCACTTCGTTCTTTCTAAAATACTTTTGAATAATATAACTATCATCTTTCATAGAACACGACTGTCTAGTGTCTAGTCCAACGTTGGTCTAGACTCTTCAAAACACGCAAGTCCAGAATAAACGTATTTCAGTTAACAACAGAATTCAAGAAACCTATAATCACTTATCTAAATCTATTGACATTGACTCAACACGGGATTCCACTTAAATAATCAGTGATCGAATTTTAATGCTAAGTAATCGCCAACATAACTTGTTATGCTATCATAACTAGTCGTCAGATCATCGCTGTATAATTAATGCTAATATTGATGTGCATTTCATTCTTGTAACCTAAACTTATTATTTTTATTTTGTCTTTGTTTGTAATGTGAATTTGTATACTTGCTATGAGTATTTGTTCTAATTTCTACATAATCTTGTTCTACTTCATTCACTTGTAATGTTCTATTCTGTATTATTCTGGGCCTATTGTATTTGCCATTGTGGAAAGTTGTACTGTTGCAAATAAATACGACAAACAAACAAATATATTAATAATTTATGATAGAAATGTTCGTTCGTAAAGGATTATCATTAATAGACATATCAAAGCGTCAAGTACATGTAGCAGGTCTACTCGTAACTTTTTTTTAACACAGGATATATTTTAGAACTGACAAAAAACACACGCGCTTTTAATTTTACGAGATTTAGTAGGACGACCTCTGTCTCGCAAGCTGCCCTTTGCGCGCAGTTTATTAAATTAAAACTTGCCTCGCAGATTGAATTATCGCGCCCCGGTCTAATTTGTCCCGAAAAGTTGATCCTCACTCTCTGAAAGTGACGTGACTCGCGTAATCCGACACCCAATCAAAGTGTGTTGGTTTCTACTGTGACGTCATCTGTCGTAGCTTGCAGCTTAGAGGATTATCCTGGGTGGGCACGGTGTGACTTTGCCAGGATGCTAGTACACCTTCCCGGGGCCTGGGACGTCGGACAGACGTGGGGTCGATGATAGTTCAACTGTTGCATTCATGTATTGTTAGATAACGAGAAGCTGAAACACATTTCTTTTCTTCACTTTATTTCGTTCATTACTTCGTTCATTTCACGTACAGGAGGTTCATACAAAGACACTTATGAACATTGTAGAGTGTTGATTTTTTTTCCACACACTGACCGAATACTGACGAAATAATCAAGAGCCCATAGGCAAAAGAGGATGGGCAACCCTACACTGGCCACCAAACCAAACTACCAAAAACCAAACCAAACCCCATTCTATCAAAAAACCACCCATATATAAAATAAATTGTTGATAATAAGTCGTAGCTGAGCGGATTAGATGATCGATTCGGGGTTTTGTGATAGAAGCATGAAATTTTGCTCATTTGTCCAGAAAAATTAACTGAGTTCAAAAAGAAAAGGAGGCCAGAATAAATCGACTCCGTTTGGCATCCAGGGGTGTCCAAAGTTCGAGTATAAATATTTTTAAATAAAACAAAAAACACGCTACAGTCAACATTTTACCAAAAAAATGGAATGTATTATGTATAATATTGTTTTCTTACATTAATAAAATGTATTTTTTTAACTTTGAAAAACAGTATATTAACATAATTGACCTTTGACCTGAATACAAAATAACTGCGATATATTAATCAAATATAGGCTTGTGACTACTCGTTTGATAGATAATTGAATGAAGAAGTCATGTTTTCTCTGCTTTTACGACTATGTGTAAATTTAATTCGGTCAATGAGTGACCTTTGACCTGAATTTTATTAATATTGTATAAAAATCAAATCTAGGCTTGTGACTACTCGTTTGATAGAAAATAACACAGAGAAAGCAAGTTTACATTGCTTTTTGAGTAACAATAACTGTAATACACAAAAGGTTGACCTTTAACCTTATAATATATGGAAACATACATTTTATAAAAGCCACACATCAATTTTCCCGGAGTTAATTTCATCATCAAAAGCATACTGCAATACTGCAATTAGTGTTATGGACAGTGCACATGCAATGTATAACGATGTATAAATGAATTTTTACACAAATATTAATAAGTGTTTAATTATTAATACGTTTGTCACAATGCTTTTTCATTATTGCACGTTTAAGCTCAAATCAGCGAAATTTATAAGATTGACTTGATAAAACGTACAGTGTAATATTTTACATTTGCTAGGAGATTACCTTACAAACTGCATTCTCCTCTGCACTTGCAAGATGCACAATAGGGTTGTCCCGTTGCATAGCATGAACACATCTCCTTATTGCAATCGTTCTTGCACTTGCACACTTGAACTTCATCACAGGAAGACATTGCGTCTGGCAGTGAAGTCCATTTTCGGTTTCCACGTTCCAGAAGGTCCTTTGATCCACCCCCAATTTGATTGATCTGGAAGTTGATGTATAGCGATGTGTGCCGAGCCCCATTTGTGTCCAGCTTGAAGTGTTGAGCGCAGAATACGGTGTCTCAATGCGTCTTGGGTAGGTGGTAGCGATTCCATTGTTTTACTCTTCTGAGTGAACAGCTCTTAACGATACGCGTTTACAGAGAGAAATGTACTTGTTCTGTCGTACATCATCACTTTGAACTTTTCGAGTAATTCGTAAATTTGTTCGTGGATCTCAGTTATTGTGGAAGAAAGACTGTGAAAAATAGGTGTTATTTCGGGAAGGAGATTTCATACTTTCCACAGAGACTTCTTTTCTTTACCAGAAAACGATGAACAAGTGTCACAGCCCGTAAATGCATGAGAGAATGGCATTGCGGCTGATTTTTCGGGCCCAAGAGTTTGAGCAATTTTATGTGCAGTAATCAACCGAACGTTTTTTTCAGCACCAAACTCGATCCACACCTTTTTTGACACGCGGCTCGCAATATCAATGCACAGAACAACAGCTACGTCTGAATCCACAATTCGCACAATAACCTCACTGCCCTCACGTAAGACTGCTGATAAATGCAGAATTATATGGGTGTCGGCCTCTTCATGGTTACATGGAGCTATTCTTTCTAGCAAACCGTTCTCACTATTACTGAAAGCAAGATTGTCGTCGGTAACGATAATAATTCATGTGGACTCGTCAATCGACAAAACAAAATGTCCCAGCATCCTGAACAACTCAGTTTTGTTCTCATTAGTCCTTAAGAATTCTTGCTAATTGCTAGGTTTAGGAATTTGATAGCTAAACCCGACGCTTTACCCCTTGACCTCTTTTATCCCTGGTTTGACCTTTAAGTGAGTCTGTACGATCATATTAAATCAGCTCGAGGAGCTTTTTTAAATTGAGCTGTAATGAAGGGGACAAATACATGAGCTGCATACTCTTCAAGCGTCTTTAGATGTTTAGGTGGTTTCTACATGTTCACAATTGCAGCACCATCTAACAGGATGGCATCGACATGTAATAATGGTTCGCTTGTGTAATCAGAATCTTCAAGACAATAAAGAATGTCCGATTTCTTGCCGGTTCTAAGGTAGCCATCTTGCGAAATCGATGGAGGGCATGAGTTATTCTCATGTTGAAAGAATTTGTCCAGATATCTCATCCTCATTTGACAACCTATATGAAAACGTGAAAACAGAGCACAGTCATTTTCCAAGGTCTTGATTTGTAGCTGTTGCTTAGTTTTTCTCTTACTTTGAGCAGTTTCGACGAGGAAGAGTTTTTTCTTTTTAATTACGTCGGACACGTTTTAAGCTTGAAAATTTAGACGTTCATTGATGAAATCAGGCATTTTTTCTTCACCTAGTTTCTCGTTGTTTTCTTTTGTATGAAGCCGATCTTTAAAAAGGTTTCTAACGGCATCAAATGAATTAAGTTTACAACATCAGATGCAAAGTTTTGTTGAAAACTTTTGTTCTGTTTATGATGGTGATAATCTATTTCTACCTTGCTTTCGAAATCGGTTTCAATCTTGGCTATAGTTATAATAGACGAAATATGTGTAATAATACTGATTTCATCAAATATCAATAAATATATAAATAATCTAATAATCTTAATACAAGTACAACTATTGACTTCAAGTAGTTTCATTAAATTTCTGCTTCCGCGAATGAAATACAATTTTAATATGGAACATGATTCAAACAACAACTAAGACGAAAAACATTACACTTGGCAATATGTCAATCATTTTAATTAAAATATCGCACGTACACATTATCGAAAATACAGATAGCATTTTTGAGATCAAATTACATTTTGAGCATAAATATAAAAAACAATCATAAACCAATGAAATCCTCACTCGATCACCTATTACATGAATGGTCACAAGCCAGGTTTAGGTAGATATCTAGTAATAAACTGTTGTCAGGTCAAGGGTCAAGAGTCAGCCATGTACTCACTCTTTATCACGTAACGAAGGAAAAGATCAATAAATAAGCTCACTGTTGAAAAGCATGGTGTTAACATTATGTTATGCTTCCAGAGATCAATTAGTTAAAAATACCTGCCTGAATGAAACATGTTAAACTATAATGGAGGTCAAAGGTCAAACTTAACATGATACCATTAATAAAAGTTCATACCATGATCAAAATTAGAACTCGACATTTATTTATCAATGAAAAAAGTAGTCGCAAGACGGGTTTTGATCAATATCCGCATATTTATTGAGATCAGGTCAAAGGTCAATATGTATCAAATCTATTGATAATTGCAACAGCACTTATATTTATAATGTTAAAAAAAGTATTTTCCCAACAAATAATTGTAGATTTTTTATCAAATGTATGACGTAAATACATTTTGTGTCAGTTTTTAAAAATATTTGTGCTTTCACTTTGGACACCCCTGGATGCCAAACGGTTTAAAAATCTTTTGGCCTCCTTTTCTTTTTGAGCTCGGATATTTTTTCTTAGTATATGGTCAAAATTTCATGCTTCTATCACAAAACCCCGAATTGGTCTCAATATGGACTTTAATCCGCCTAACTGTCGGTCGTGTGGTGAACAAAACATTTTGTTCGAATATTCATTTGCAGGATGGAAATTTCATTTGACGTGCTCGCTGAAGTCATTACCATGAATTTGCTTTTATTTGCCATGTTCAACGTTTTATTAGTTTTTCACTACTTTCCAATTTATGAGACAAACGATAGCTGATCAAAATCGCATAGTTCCCTTTAGGAATACATTTTTCCTAAATTGGTTCTAGAATCAATTTATGGTTTTCAACATTGTTGAATACTATGTAAGCTCAACTTGTATTCTTTTATTTGTCAATGATATTATGACAACGCTTTGAATGTGATTGCTAAAATTCATATTACATGTTGATCAACTTGTCGACTGAGTTAGTGACAAGGGGTGAACGCTAGTTCATCTTCCCTTTCCTTGTTACTCTGGAGGTAGATCTTTAATATCATAACTTAGGCTCGCTATCAATGCTTGTGTTTGCGCTTTTTATTAATAACAATATGTCAAATCTTACTTCATTTTTTACCGCAAATGTAGTAATCCAACAACAAATCGTTTAAACCGTAATCGAAAACGCCTCGCACAATATAATGTATATACCACTAGGAATCTGCATGCAGGGGTTCACCGCGCATTAATTCAGTACGCATTACGTTTAATAAGCATTAGCCTAACACCACAGGCGTGGGCCACGTCTGCTTGTTAATAAGGGTGCAACGCGTTCAACCGGCCTAGATCCTCGCACCCGGGCCGAGCATTATTGCGTACGATAACACAGATTTACAAGGCAATTGCTCGCTCTAGTATCGTGAGTTTACTAGAATTCATTCACGTGGTGTGCTAGCTGTTATGAAACTCTTTTAGTATTGAACTCATTCATTCATCCTTAAGAAATTCCAATTTTACTTAATTTTCGTTGCAAACAGCTTTAAGTGAGGAAAACAACTCTATAGAGAAAATGATTTTGATAACATTTTGGTTTAGTGCTGAGGCTGATCTAGAACATCCCGAACAAGGCAAATGAACAGAACGTACAGATATTCGGTGATTCCCTCCGTCAGCGTGATTCAGCCCTTCTTTTGATTAGTGGTTGGTTGGAGTCGGGGTTCAGGCGCAATCAGTGCTACCTGCTGGAATTTCGAACCAACATGTTTTGGGGGTGGGGTTAGTGATTAGACTCAAAGTTCTGACGGGTCGTTTGCACAAAGGTAGACAGAACAAATATACACACAACATGGCATGGCTTACACGTGATATACCATATCACAGTAAACTTCAGATTATAGGCATGTCCGTGTGCAGATAGGTTTTTGACAGCGGAAGACCAACTAAACTTCAGGTTATAGTAAGCATAGCAAAATATATATTTAAATTGTAAACTTTTGTCGGGGGAATTACCTTTTATAGTGTGCAATTTGCCCCTCTTCAGATGAGCTTGATATGCTGCGGATTGGACAATTGTGAAGGAATGTCCTAGGGCTGTTTAAGAGGACTCAAGCCCTTGCATTCGCATGAACGACTGAGAAAACCTCGAAAAACTTCAGTCAGTATATTGCCTGTCTCGACGGGATTCGAACCCGGACCTTCCTAATCAGAGTCTCGAGCTTTACGCTCGAGCCAATACTATCGGTAATATATAATTGCATGTCCGTCTGTAGATAAAGTACTTGGCAGCGGAAGACTTACTGCCCCCTAGGTACTGAAATATATTGCATGCATTTCGTAACCAACGTGAAGTATGGTAATTCAGATGACGTGAACTGCATATATTTCTAAAAGAAGAGTGGTAGCAGAATTGAGAGCACTGCGGTCGGCCATTTTGAGACAGTTGCTACTTCCATCGCATCTCATTAGCTACGTCGTTATGATTCATAAGAAAAACTGTCCATGTTGCCTTTAGGGGCGCCTTGTGTAAGGTTAACTGTTGATTCTACCTGTTGTTTGAAAGTATGTTGAAGAGACATTCAAGAAGATTGCTCCAAGACATTCTCTACTACACAACATTTAGAGTTTTACATTTAAACGTAGGCCTTAGGAAGACAGCTAGACCATTTACTCTATTGAACAATATTGCTGTTCCGCGGCCGAGACCATTACGCCCACAGTATGCTCCGACTTTCTTGTTTCGTCTTTTGGGGTGTGAAAGCGTGAACGACACCGTGCACCCTTGGTTAATCCGAGCCAGGACGCGCTTGAGGTTACTCTAACGCGAAAACCCCGAGACCAGCATCTAATTTAATCCCTGGTCCGCTCATTAGCAATCAAGTCACGTCAGGGATCGATCAGACGGAGGTTTGCAGTGTTCGTGTGGCTTAGACCGGGGATCCCTCGACTAACCTTGTGATATGTGGACACGCCTCCGGCTAAGATGGATAAACGAGCTGCGATGTTCTTGCGCGGTGCGGAATTATTTCTCGTTAGATGGGTTGTTGGATGTCAAGTAAGGGATTACAATAACGGTCTGCGTCGGTACTAAGCAAGAAATAATCTCGATGAAGGCGAAACAAGAAGGGAGTGAACCGTAGATGGCGACACTTTTCGACAAAATGAGTTCCCAAATACGTTAATCCGCTATACTTTCTATGAAGAAAAGTTGGAAGTTTTCACATGGGAAATTTAAGTTTAATCTTTTCAGAGACAGCTCGTGAGAATTAGGGATTAAAGAAAGAACTTTGGCTTGGAATTTGCATTGCAAGAAGGGCACGAGCTTTTAATAAATATAGCAATTTTGTTAACTAAATGTCAAAGTAGACACTTATGCTAACCAATCGTGGCAACTTTTCCATGTAATGTGTTCTCTGCATTGAGTGAGTGAGAGTGTGCATGCTCTGACTCATGAAGTCAAGTAAATGTAATGATAAAAAAAATTAATTTTTCACAGTCATGCATGCTTCATACATGCATACAAGTTTCTTGCTGTAGTTTTATTTTAAATGATTTTGAAAGGTAATTTGCATGCAATTAGCATGTAGTATTCAACACGAAAGTATAGGCTATATGCACATTTTTAAGCTACTTTTCAAAGCGACACAAAGCAGTTCTTACAGTTCAGCATTTTTCACCTCTTTTCACCGTATTTTCATTGACCTGTATTTTTTAATATTGTACCTGTATAGAATGAGAAAAGTACGTCAGAGACCCAATTTCAGTTCACGTCGTTGTCGCTGATTTGAGCACAGATCGTATTCTTCGGAGTATTTAACTTCAAACTTGATACTTTCTGGGTAGTGTTAAGCACTTTATATCTAATCTCACTTCTTCGTAGTTACTGCTAGCTCTCAATGCGCAATTTAAATTATAGTTTGAATAACGAGTGCTTTTAAATAAGCTGTATAAGAAATTTATGTAGTCAATATTTTTTGTATTTTTTATTTATATATTTATTTTTATGTTATATTGTAGAATTGCGTGATTGATATGTCTTATGTTTATATTTGGATAGAAACTGCGTAGGTATATCGCCAAGCAAGTGTGAGTTGAGACCTGTCACGGGGCACCACGGAAACTATTAACGTTGACGACGTAGGCAGCTTCAAATGATTGACAGTGCTGTAAGTGTGGCTCTTTGAGCCCGGGCATCTAGTTTTAAAGTGAAACTCGTGGTTGAGCCACGTTGATTGGCAGTCTAAGCCTGTATCACCCCCCGCCTACATACACCCCGTGTCTATCACGTGGCTTTAACATGAGTAACCGGGGACTCCCTTATAGTCGGCTCGGCGTCACCACCTCAGAGTGTACAGTCCCCACCCGACATTTTATGGTTGAATATAGCGCAATACTGAGGGCTCGCTAGATACTTATAAACATTTTGGTTATATTTTTTTTACGTGTTAGCGATTTTAGTATGCAGTGCATTAATTTACAGTGTTGTAGTTCAACTAACTAACTTAGGCTACTTGTTAACGGTTGTAGCGAGTAGTTTTTTACATCAGTGTGCAGTGCATATTAAAGCATTTTTATATCGTGAATGTACCCTGCAATCGTGTTTTAGTTTTCCTGTGCGTAACTCGGAAGTACATTCGTAATTGTGATTATTACTGCCAGAGTGTTGCTATACTTGTGTGCAATTCTTACACCATCATGATAGGATTTCGTTAAGGTCCTTAATACGACTAGCGATGGTAAATTTGCTGAGAAATCAGTTTTGCAATAATTCGCCTTGATAAAATAATCACTACGATCCGAATAATAAAGATTACATTTAATGTGATAATAATTATTTATTGTATGCTTAGTAGTTGTGTGCATAAGAAATTATTTCAGTCTCATCTAAATATTGTTGTTTTAGTTCTACTTTCTACACAGTATACACGCACAATTCACTTGCACGGTAGCACTAGTTCCATATTCCCCCTTTATTTCTCAGGAAGGTCAAAAGTTTGTTCTGCGTTGATAAAGGCGTACGTCAAGGGAGTACAATTTTCTCTGATTGCTTATTTAAAAAAAAAAAAAAATAGTATTTTATACCACAGGTACAATTCCCAAAACTAGCTACCTTAATTAAAGTGAATACGACTTGGCTTGGACCCACGAGTGTGTATTTGCTTGTAATTACAACGCTTGATTTGAATAGAATCTCGACTGTTTCGACACATATACATCCTATATAATTGGCTAGACCAGCAGTCGGTGGTCCACTTCCGGTACAATTAGAAGCCATCTTAAAATGACAGTTTACATGTTAATCAAATGGGAGCGATTTGTGGCCAATCAGTTCTCAAGATTGCCGCCAGGTTGACAGGTAAGCATACTAGCCTTTAACACCAAATGATTACTAAATTCCCTTATGCAATCACTTCGTATTGTTTCTTTTGTTTAATACCATGCTGCACAAGCTAAAACCATATCAAACAATCCAGTAAAATACTTTATTGCATTAAAAAAGCATAAATTAAAACACCAAATCGCCATCTTGAAATGGGCCGGTTGAGTCTTCAATTTGCTACGCTCGCGCCTGTGCGGAGGTATAGGAGACTGCTAATCTAGCCTACTATAGGGGTTTAATATCAATGGTTTCGACACATGCTAGCTGCTATCTGACAACAGAATTGCTGATTTTCCATTGGCCGTGTGTGATCCTAGCTTGTGCTGTATAAGTAAGTGAATTACTGGACGAGGTCCACGTCCATTGACGTGCTAATGAGTGTTTGCTTCTCAATTAGGCCGGTGAATGTGCTCATTGTTTGTACGTCCACGGAGATTGAAAAGAGGCGTGATTACAAATCAGGACTTGGATCTAAAGTGATACTAATTGTGTTTCACGCGTATGCGTTTTTGGATTCAATTTGAATTGAACGTAATTTGATTTTCGTAAAAAGCGAAAATCAAAATCGTCGACAGTGTTGTTTATGCTATGAAGTCGTATCAAAACTCACGCTTGTAAATTTACTGGTTTAAAAGTAGTATTTTCACACTAACAATATTCTTCCTGCTCTTGTAATTACCATAGTCAACTTCATAGCCGATTTATGATTGTAATTCCATAAACTTCCAATACTTTACCGCATCAATTCGGAATATCATTTGAACAACTGTGTTTCAAAGCTCGCTTCGTCTCTGTTATTGAACGTTTACTTCAGCCCAGAGGGCTTTTCATTTTATGAACACAAATACATTGGTGCTTACACGCACATACTGAAATAACCCTAAAATATTCACCCAATTCACGTATAATTTTCTAATGGAAATGCCAGATTACAATCACAAATGTTCAATTGGTATTTCAACTTTCTATATATTTGATTTTAAGACGAACTGTGCCTTCAAAATGTATACACATTGAGCTACAAGACCTCATTCCGTGACGTCATCGCTACCTGTGTTGTATACCAAGCGCACCGCTCATCGCCCCCTCCCCCCACCCCCACCCCCGGCTGACAGCGATAATATAACTATATTACTTCGATTCTACACACAAAGTCTCGTATAACCACGCAAATACTTCTTACGTTAATCTTTGAAATATCAGGGGAAAAAATACCCTATTTTGATTCCCACTATATTTATTATTTGGTGATAGGGACGGGCGTTAATTTTCTCTCGTCAATCATATTTAGCCTTTTTGTGTACTGGCTTTTGCGTGAATTTCATGAGAAAACAGGAAGTAGGGATGCTTAAAGAGCATCTCCCGTCTTTGAGTCTTTGATGTCGCCTCTAATCGCTAATTTGGTTCTTTGTATTCACTTGCTGGATAACGACGCATCCAACTACGAGGTCATATTATAATACTGCTTTGAGTCTGAGTCGCTACGAGCGACGAAGGCTATAGTCTACCCTAGACCATGCTAAAGGGTGTGTAAAGGAATGTCCATAACCCTATACATTGGGCGACCTATCCGATCATGGGACAAGATATTTCACAATATTTAATTCAATCCAGAAATTACACAATCCAACACGACGGGGACTCGAACAATTGTCTTTCAAATTCCACTTCTGAATGGTTGGTGCATTTTATCTAAATATCATGGTCTTTGCGAACCTGTATATTTTTACTTTGAACCAAATTTGAAGTTTTATAGGAGTTGACCATCGCATTTAGAGCTTCTGTAAAATTTGGAACCGAACCTAAGCGATATTATTGGTTAAAAAAACGAGACCAAGCTTGGATGACCCATACAACTGTGAAGGTTTAAATTTGCGTCCTCCAAATCTCGTACTTAACGGCAAAAACCTTCTAGAAATAATTTAAAACAAGTTTATTCTTAGTGACCAACGAGTATGTAAATTTAAAACTGACTCTTCATCATGTGTGTAGTAAACATGACATCAAAGTTAAGTTAGTAGGACTGTTCGGGTAGAGGTTTGGACAATCGCTTCGGGTTTTTGGGTCGGGTCAGGAAACAATACGATATTTTGATTGAATATCGCCATTAGCTTTTAGGGTTTTTTAGAATTCGATTTTCCTCAAAAGCATAATTCCTTTATGAAATTCCAATCCTTATTTTATATGATTTTTTATTTTAAGTTGTGTCAAATCTGGATTTCCCCCTCAACAAGCAGTCACGTGATCTTGTATAAACAAGCATACGAGTAATGTTAAGTCTGGACCGGCACCTCCACCAAGAAAGTATGTAAATTCTGTATATTCTGCAGTCATGTAATCTCGCAACATTTAAATTCTTTTATTTTTAAACACAGAAATCGAGCATTATATTTTGACAGTTAGAACGGACCCATACGCAATTTTTCGGGTACACGCACACCACAAAAAAAATCGAACTCGAACTTACTTCAAACTTCTTTAAAGTTCGAGTTCGAATTTCAAACGTACGCAAAACCCTACTAAATAGTGAAGGCGCCCACTTGGAATGTGGGAGACCCAAGTTCAAATTCCGGTCGGGTTGAATTTTTTAATGGGAGTTTTTCCCGACTCATCCAATCCAGAAATAAACTACCGGTATATGTCACTGTAAATGTTTTATATACGTATTCGTAATTTACCTTCGGGTTTTGTTGCTAGTCTTATTTATTCAAATGATAAGTTGAAATTTTAGGTCGTCTGACTAAAAGCAGCATTGCAAACTTTTGTATTTCAATCTGTGAATTTTGTCAATCTGTTGAACTAAAATTAAGCCAAAAGAAACATCCCTTGCGTATCGTAAGGTGTTGGTTTTTAACTAATTAGAAATGATACATCCAGCTCAATTCTCGTCGTTTATACTCAACACATTGTAAGTGGGTGGCGTTCTTCAAGTGGGTGTACTTTACGTTTGCATTACGCATTACGGACATGCCACTTGTCATGCGATAGCGAGTTCGTTACAAGTATAATATTGCTGATAAAAGAAATGATATATTTTGCGCAAACTAGAACACGAACTGCAATAAAGGATATTTATGGCGCGCAAGTTTTTGCACCGGAGTTGACGTGAACTCGCACGGTGTTTCCTACAACCACTATACGCTCTACTGGAACACACGATTCTCGAGTATCAACACGACAAGAGGAAACGCTCTGAACACAGGTTGAAGTTTGTTGTTCCGCGCCTGACTCCGACACGCGAACAAAGTTTCTATGCAAAGTTGAATCCTTGCAGCTTTGTGAACGACAGTTTGTACCTAGTTATGACCAAAGCCTCACCACAATCGAGCGGTGTTATTGTTTGTACGGACTGCAGCGCGTACGGGGAAAGATGGATTCTAGTTGTAATTCGACCCATGGTCACATCAAAGTTAATCAAACAATAACAAAGGATCTTGTAAGCCCTTACATCCAAATTACCGAATTTCTAACTACCTCTAACAACGGACTTGTTGTTGATGAAATTAGCACATGGCTCGAACTGATTCCGCCACACCACACACATTAATTTATATTTCGTGTAGGCCTACATGTTTTTATTTATTCTTTTATTTACGTTTTGTGTTTTACTCTGCTTAATTGTCTACGTGTATTTTTATAATTTAAAACTCATCCCTGATTGTAAATTACTCTCCTTAAAATACATTAATTCCGTCTGCCTCTTGTTTTTCACCCTCGGCCATGCACTTCTCCCAAGCAGTTTTCTCCATGTGTCCAGTCGCCACAGCGGCCATTTTCAGTGTGTCAAAGTTTAAGTTGGTCTTAGTTTAAGTTAAACATCAACCCCTCTAGGCAGAATCCGACCCAGGTGCCCCATTACGCCTGCCGGCCGGGAGCCTCTTAGTCCAATCGACCTCCTGGGCTGCAGCTTGAACTACTTACTTGAGCCGCCGTCGGGGGTTGTTCTTATATGTCTGCCTGGTACGTTGGTTGGAATGGGAACTATTCCATGGGTGTCTGAAAATGTAAATCGTAAAAAATATTTTTGCTTTGAACTAACTACACCTAGTTTTATAATACCCGAACTTTTCCCCAACAAATCTAGTTCCTGTAACCGATTTTTTTCTTACACAATTTGAGGTCATTTAATAAACGAAACAACCAATCGTGTTCAACGCTTCGCAAGTGAGTCCATGGATCGAGGGATGTGTGTTGGTTTGAATCCCGCCAAATGTCACTGATGTCCCTACACTTATTCCCTACACTTATTAAACTCTCTTCGTTCCCAACTTCTCACACTCGCTGCCCTGCACTACGTCTTCATTTATGTATTTATTTATTTATTTATTTATTTATTTATTTATTTATTTATTTATTTATTTACAAAGTTGTTTACCTACAGCATTTTATGCCATTTTGCGCAAACATGTTAAAACTTAAACAATCAAACATACTTGGGAATAGATGACAAGAATACAACATAAGATGAAAGTTAATAAGTACCGGTAATTTAACAACAATTCAAATTAAAACGTGTCACTTGGAAGGCAGGGGGAGAACGCTTGGCGGAAGTGATTAAGGTCGACAGAGTCGGGCAGAGGAAAGAGAGCGCTTCTCAACGTCGGTGCGCCAGTTGGATACATGATAAAGATTATTTTGCCTCGTAGGACGTCACTCATATTCAGGGTCGCCGATGCCCTCTGCGCGTTCTCACGATGTCGACGATTTCAGCGACGCGAGTTGAGAACACAAATTGTAAATTCGCACAACTTTTTATTGTACGTAAAGTAAATTTATCAACTATAATAAGTTTGAATTGAAATTACAAGTATGTTATGTATATCAAAGATCGTGTTGATACATAGATGGGACATTTATTTTTTTTCTCGATAATTCTCGATACATTATATGTATTTGATTTGTATTATCCTTTGAAACTTGGTGTTATTGTTGTTATGTGTTATTTGAATATGCTATATATATTTAATTTATAACATTATTGCACTTATATAGAATTGCCCTGTAGCTCAATACACACCACTAGCAATTTCAGTTAGTGACAGCCCTAGTCGTAAAAGCAATTTATGTTTGAGTTTCTATCACAGTTTTGAAATAATAAACATTACGCAAATTGCTACTGTTTATCCATTTGTTTGTGTTTGCACTTTATTCATTACTCTTTTTTAGGAGTATAATAACAAACGTAGCATCAAATGGTCACGGCAAAGGGTAAATAACATTAATGAAGGCTTCATAATTGCTTTATTTGCCGTGTAGCTCAGCTGGACACAAATTGTTTTCATGCGTTTAATCGATACCACACACAATTATTTCGAAGTTCCTGTTTACATTTTCCGTTGATTAGTGTTTGTCTTGATGTTTTTCTAATAAAGAGCGAAATGAAAACTACTGTACACATTGTGTACCCCGCCATCGACCCGTGTCCTTTATTACGCACCCCCTGTAGTTTTCTCCGACCGAGGAGGCGTGTCGCTCACTAATTGTTTCGCCTTTGTTGCTGTTTTTAATTAATCATTCGCATTTTTAAAACGCATTTTAATTTCCCTCTGAATACGAGCGGAGTTAATAAACGGAAGCTCTCGTCTCCGGTGTTCAGCGGCGCGCACTCTTTCCTCGGAGGAACCAATCAGTGGTGGGAGCCACTCAGTCGGGCTAATCTCGACCGCGGTGGCTCGATCAGAACCTCCTCGCTTCTCCTGGTCGTCGTGCACCCCCGGCGCTCTTCGTTAGTGAGACGCCCGCTGCTTTGTCTCGAGGCGCTCGGGAGCAAAGTATGACGGAGCGACGGTCATAAACCAGATTTATGGCGCACGGAGGAAACCCATGAGAAACTCTATTATCTCTTATATGTGCACCTTGGCAATATAAACACGGATCCAGGTAACTTGATCACTGACATGACTTTAATATGTCTCCATGATATGAAAATACAAAAACAGAATGAACCATCTTATTTTGTATTTATTTATTTTTCTTTCGAATTTGACTTCTTTGGTTTGGTTGGTAAAGTGATTCGAATTTAACGATAACTTTCTTGTACATTCGTCTGATATGACTAGATCGGCGTCGCTGAACAGAACTTCCAATACATCTAGCCATTCAAACACTTTGCGTACATCTTCTTCACTGCATTTGCTGCTGCCAGATTCTACTTAGCAGATTTGTGTTACTGCATAACTCAATAGTCAACATTTCGTTCTGAGCTGTTTAGTTATGTCTTCAAATAAATACGTTTTGGAATTGAAAATATATTTCCGCTTCGTCAACTTTCCTATATTTTATGTTTTGTTTCGTTCTCTGTTGTCTGTAAACTCACGAAAGTTTAGTGTCTGAGTGCATGTTCGTGTACATTACATCACTATCCAAGAAGCCTCCCTGAAAGAAGAATATCACGTATTGAGAGCTCACTCTTCCCTCGATGTCCTGTACGCAGTCATGTACTCGTGTCAGAGCGTGAGTTTATCCGACTCTTCTTGCAGACTCCGCCACTTCTCGCCTCGTGATGGTATTCGTGACAGGTCGGGCGTTGCGTATAACTCCTTAGGTATAACCTGCCTCAGTATAAAACTAGTTGGAGTTTTGGTGGTCTTCGTATCAAACGCAGAAGGTAGCGTGCACCCAAACCTCTTTGCACATAATCCTCCTCAATATATTTTGATTTTGTCGAGATGACCCTACCGATGGTCTTAAAGATAAAGTTATGTTGAAAGCTCTACTGAGGGTCTCAGCACATTACACTTCGGCCTAAAGACACATGTGGTCCATGTATAATTTTGATCGAAGACTATCCGGGTGGTCTAGGTATAAATTTTGAGCAAACTGACGAAATATCGTTAAATGCTTGAAGAACTTATCTATATTATATGCATATATTATGCACGGGCATATATATATGCCCGTGCTACTCTTTATATGAGCCTGGCCTCAGCATAACAGTTATCTGCTCGTTCCAAGTCAAGTTAGCTGGACATGTATTGTCTTCTCGGCTGAGGCCAGTATTTTAATTGTTTGAGCTTTTCCCCTGACATCGGCCTGACAGTTTTGTATAATCAGACAATGACAGTCAGACGAAGTTACACGCCAGGCACTTAAGCAATGATGGCGTTATTTTTTAGACGCAATATGATTTGTTTGTTCACCAACCTTTAATCTATAAAAAGCTAAGTTTTTTATGAATTTTAAAAAATTTATTCTTCTACATGAATCCTTTGAATTTTATTTGCTATATGTCACTTGAACATGCATATTCCGAATTATTGATGTTGATAATACAGAAATGTTGCACTTTGTAAGTACTAATTCAAATATACCTCCTAGTCGCAGTACAAAGTTTATGCTTCCTGTCAAAACACTCGAGTTTTCTATCTCTATCATAAGGGAATACTAGGGAATACACTTCCCTTCATTCGGAAGCAATACAACAGTGCAACTATAAACACATCGCACACAATGAATATATTAATTTGTAATAGCCAATCAGAATAGTTGCCACTGCATGTATAATTCAATTGCATCAAGTTCCGAGCAGAATAATTAGTATTCATGCCTCCATGTAAACAAGGTTAATTTCGCCTTTCTTTTGCTGTTATTCCGATGTGGCGGTGGTTTGTGTAGCTCTTGCTTTAGCTTGGGAGTACACACGCATTACGAATATTCATTCAGGCTAACTAGTAACTATGAAGTTAGAAATTAGAAATTAACAGGAACATGAACTATCTTTATGCCCCGTGACCTTGGAGGATTTTGATCCAAAATAATGTTGGCCAATATTGATGTACTCTACACTTCTACAGCCTTTTCTGTAAATCTTCTATATTTTGTTTTGTAATTTGGGCAATTTGTTCTGTCAAAATATGCTGGTTACCAAGAAGTGGTGTGATTTTGGAATGCATATTTTTGTGTGTTTGAGTGTATATTTGTGCACAGTTTTAAGACACAGTGTTTTAAGGGGAATCCCTAGACCCAAATATGATTTATTAAGAATGCAGTAAAGACGTCTGAAAAGTAAGTAGAATGTAAGAGGGGTTTAATAAAAGAGCAGATTATTTTTTTGACATTTTTTTGACGGGACATAACCTCAGAATCACAATTGTATTCAAATTATGGAATCAGTTGCTCAAGTTCAAAATTGAATTTTAGCACCGGTTTTTTGTTAATTATTTCTACAATTTTTATCTCAACCTAAATAAAAGGATTTTTGGAATTATATGGTTTGTTGCGCTGCACAATTTTTTTCGCATGCCGGTACAATTTCAAATTTTGTACCGTTTAACGGAAAAAATCTTGCAACGCTTGACACCATATAAAACCAATAATACTTATATTTAGGTTGTAGATAAAGGAGTGTAGAAATAATATACAAAAAACCGCTGCTAAAAATTCAATTTTGAACTTGAGCAACTGATTCCAGTAATTTGAATACAATTTTGATTCTGAGGTTATTCCGTCAAAATTTCAAAAAAATAATCCGCTCTTTTATTAAGCCCCTCTTACATTCTACTTACTTTTCAGACGTCTTTACTGCATTCTTTAGAAATCATATTTGGGTCTAGGGATTCCCCTTAAAGTGTCATTTTATATTGGTACGATGCTCTAGGGTCTATGTGGAACAAAAAAGAAACAGGTTAAAGCCGATTTAAGAAATTTCCCAAAACGCCATTTGTCACAAATTTCTGGACTTAAAAAAATTGAAAATTCGGGTAAAATCACAGTTTCAAGATATAATTTTTAAACGGTAATTTTAGTGCAGTATTATGCTCTAGATTATGTCGCAAAAAATATTTATTGGGGGTAACAGCCCCTTTAAGATCATCACACGTGTTCAAAAGATTAAGCTACGATTCATTCAATTGAGTATCCATTTAGTATTACTGTGTGCACCGATCTAATTGATATATCTAAGATTGCTCTACAGAAAACCACTCGTTTAACATGTAAAATATTTAGGTTTGTCTGGATACCTTATAATAACAACAGTTATAACGTTAATCGAGGAGAGTCCTTCAAATGTAAAAACTTACAGCTCACTTAATGGTGTATGCAGCACTCATTTCGTCTACCTATCTTCCGAGACCACAGAGGCAATTAGCTGGACGCGTACCGGGTGGAGAGGACGCTCTACGCGTCGTCATTGCACCCGAAAGGGTTAATACACGTATAGGTTATGTGCGCCGGTGCGTAACTCACTCTCATTAGGTTTAATTGGCCATCAATCCGCGCGTGGTGTACTCTCAGCGTGTGCTAATGACTATGCAACCATATATATCAGCTTGTGTAGTCGGTACAACCCTAGCTTGCGCCACCGTAACTAGGCCGCAAAACAAAATGGCTGACTAGGTTCGTAAATTGTCTCGTTATTGCTACACTTTTAGTATCGGATGCAGGCTATATAAAAAGCTTAAATTTTAAACGCAGTACAAGTCTGTGCTGGTACAGGATAAAGAACTGCGAAGGTACTATATATGCAAGACGTTGAAAGTTTCATGTTGTTTGTAGTCGCATGGAATATGAATATTAATAGAAAACGGAAACAATCCCAAGGAATGTAAATAATAATCGTTCTCTACGAGTTTTTCTTAACGTTACAGTTAAGAAAAATTTTAAAAAAATGCGTCTCCTTTAACAGTTAACTAAATCTTAATAAGATATTACAGATAAACTGACTGACGCGTTGAAAAACTATATATTTTATTATACTTTCGGATGGCGTTGAATTATGTTATATGGGTTCTAAATGCTATTAGAAGTATATAAATCAATTGCACATTACACACAATTACAGTTTACAGATTAATGAAATTGGAAATACATTATGTACTTATTATAAAATGCAATAAAATAATATTCCTATTGTGTCCAGCTTAAAGAAGTTGTATTACTAATTGCCATAATACGTGCTAATTGGAAGGTTGTTCGTATAACATATGGTGTTAAAGAAAGTAGGTCTCTCAAACCCTTGGGTTATATTTATTTCGTACACGGCACCCGCACTGGCACTAGTAGCCCAGGTTATGTAGGCGAAGTAAGTAATTAGACGTGATAAGGTAATTCCAAGGCGTACTGCAGTGGACGAGTTATTGACCCGTGGAGATATGCATCACCTGTTGTTGCATGCACATAACTATACAGCGGGCTTCATTTACATGTTGGTGGGAGACTTGATAATAAATCATAGGCTAGAAGCTGGCGAGTTCACTCGTTTAACGTTAGCACGGTTCACTTTCATTAGAACCATGATTGTAAAGATTGTCAGGGTTATACATTGTTGGTGGTTTAAATAAAATAAATCTAAATAATAAATGTGTACCTAACACAATTAGACTAAAATTATTGGTTTATAGTGGGAGACTCTCGTTTAAATGGAGTTGAGTTGTTTTTATTTATTAGTTATCTGTGACACCCACATAATAATAATTGTTACTCGTCGGGGTTTCAAAATTACAAATAGCGATCAAATTAATGGGTTCAACTCACCCGCGGGGCTTTCACTTCATTTTTCTCCGTATTTTTAGCTTTTTAATTTCATAAGGTTTTCCATTATTCGAAAAATGAACAAGAGTGAATTAATTGCCGGTAGCTCTAAAATGGCTATGTGCTTGGTAACCCGTTTTGAAACGTGCCAATAGAAACATCGTATAGGCATTTCCAAAGCGTCTTATTCCCCTCGCTTACTTCGTTTCGTGCATGAGAACATGAGGTTGAAAGTGCTGACTCTGTCTCGGGTTCGGCATCTCTGTTTTCTTTGTCGAGATAAGACGACCGGCGAGGTTTACGATCGTCATCTCTCTAGATTTAAAATCCTCACTTTATGTCGTTCGTATACATCTCTTAAAAAATACCATGTTATTATTACGTATAACCAGTGATTGCAAAGAAGTACAATCCCAAACCGTTTGAGTCAACGCAGGTGAAAACAAACATAAAATGTCCTCATTATCTACTATTATTGGTTTATGTAGGTGTTACCATCCATTCATAAATGCTCAATAATTCCTACAAGTCTTCTACAACACATTAATGGTTTCTCATCCACGTATTGACATACAATCTAAATTCTTAAATGATAACGTAATACTTCACTTCAAGTGGAATATTAATGAAGCATTGAAATATTATTTATTTTTGCATTATCAATAATAACTTTGTTTGTAACTCCACGTATGTTTGTAAAAGAGCGTAAATTTCAATTAAATACGTTGGTTGAACGGCCCAACCGTATGTTGCAGTTGGTTAATTTCAATTAATTAATGGATATAAGGCCACAACGTAACACCGCACAAGCACTAGATAATGCTAGGCTAGAGTAAGACAGTCCATGTGCTAAGTAGACCTAGCGACCTGTCACTTCCATGCGCGCGTAGCCATCCCCAGCACAACGGGTGAAGATTAACAGCAGGGCTAGCACAACAAAGGCCGTCACAATTCTCGTGTACTTGGTGTAAACACAGTACTTTTTATAACTCCATGGTGTAAACACAAACGGAGTTCTGTTTGTTTGTGTTGCTTGAATCGGTCTAAGTACAAGAAGATAGATACAACATTAATAATTTTAACTAAAAATATAGCATTAAATAGTGAACCCAGCACCTCCACCAAATGTGAAAATCTTTATTTTAACACTTAAAAGTATTATTTTAACAGATGCAGCCAGTTGCCCCTTATAATTGACGCTTTTCTCATCGACGAGAATGAACATATTTCTGAGTTATTATCAAAGATGAATCTTAATCGCGATCCGGATACTTTAGCAACATTTAAGGGGCTATTACCCCCAAAAAATTTTTTTACCACAAAATCTATATATAATACTACACTAAAATTACCGTTAAAATTTTCTTGTAACTGTGATTTTACACTATTTTTGTTTATCATGAAATTTGCGAAAATGGGTGTTTTGGTCAATTTCTTAATTCGGCTTTAACTTGCTTCTTTTTGTTCCACATATATACTAGAGCAGCACACCAATCAAAAATGGCCCTTATATCATCGTGCCTTGAAACTGTGCACAAAATATACACTCGGACACGCACAAATATGCATTCCAAAATCACACCCCTTCTTGGTAATCAACATATTTTGACCAAACCACTTGCCCAAATTCCTAAACAAATTTTAGAGGATTTACAGAAAAGGCTGTCGAGTACGTCAATAATGTCCAGTAGTTTTTGGAATCAAAATCCTCCAAGGTCACGGGGCATAAAGATCGTCCCCATGTTATTTCTTATGGGAGATCTTTGCCGATGGGCGACCAAGCTCGAAAAATACCAAGTTTGACAAAAAAAAATCGAGCCATGGTGGACCCAATAATTTTTCTGGTTAGCCCGAATGATTTTTTTTAGTTTAGCTGGTGAATACCCCCGGCCTTTAAGTACAAGAAGATAGATACAACATTAATTATCTTAACAAAAATATGTCATTGAAAAGTGAACCCGGCACCTCCACCAAATTTGAAAATCTTTATTTAAACACTGGAAACTATTATTTAACAGATACAGCCAGTTGCCTCTCATAATTGACACGATTCTCATCGATGAATGGACATTTTTCTGAGATGTTATGAAACATAAATCTTAATCACTAACCGGATATATAAATTATTTAACAGTTACACTTAATTTTGCAGTAAATTGAAGCTTGTAAGGCGAGATTTGGAAATTTCAGACTACACTTATTACAGGATGTAACTCAAAAGACATCGTACAAAATTACTTTGTGTCGCGTAATTGCTTGCCTGCTTCTATCCAGGTGTGTTATTAAATGATCTAACAGTTTAACCACGGGATTTAGACATGTCAACCCAGCATGAATTCTGTGACATCTTCGTGCTGTTCCTTCATATACTGTTGCCCGCCATTACCCAGTTAGTAAAGCTTTGACGTTAATATCTGTTGCCATATCTGACAATTAGGATAACAAGACAAGCGAAGAAGCAGAGAAAGCAGGAACAATATTTACACTTTGGCTTTGGGCACACCCTTAGACAATCACGGGCGAAGTTTTGTGATGTTTTGTTCCTATCTCGAAGATGGGTTCATCAATAGTGCTTTTTAGTTTAAACACATATTATGTGTATCGTAAATTAAGATTTAATTTTAAGAATACATATGTATATAATTATTTTATAAACACCATTATTTTTAAATACACTTAACTTTGTTAACAAAAGCAATGCATCGCAGCCAACTAAGTATAACTTCAATTGCTAAAATAAAATATACAAACGAACACGTTCATTTTTAATTTTCCAGTTGTTTGTGTGGATAATCATTACGTATAGTAGTCCTACTGCAGATATCAATATTTCATAAAACCCTACATATAAGAGATCAGGCACAAATTTTATTCACGCGTATCTGTTTGTTATGTATAAGGCCAGTGTCGTTGAGGTATTCCACGTATTCGTGGCGGGTGAGGGTAGGGTGAGCTATACGGGGACGCACAGCCGTTGCTCGACCATGAATATGAGGCCGCGTTGATGTTCAACCAACATGACAGGGGTGATATTGTCTCAATATGCTAATCAGAACCAGACTTAATAAAACCACCACAGGAAGGAAGTTGTATCGTATTTCGTGTTTTAGACAGACATTGCTACTAGGTCTAACGAGTTTTTTTAGATTACCTTTTTGTCGTTGAATCGTACACGTTTTTTTTCACGAATAACGTTTTTTATGTTATGCTGCTTTATCTCGATTTTTTAGAATTTGTGTTAGGATTATGTTTTAAAGCAGTTTCTAAGCTTTAACTAGTCAATTTGTTTTATGCAGTTTTGCACAACCACTTTTCCCATGAAAATTGCATTACTATCGAAAGTTTTGTAAATCTACATGTATTAGCATACACAACATACATTTCCTAGATATATTTCCTTGCATTTTGTTTTTGCTTTTTGATCTCGATTATTATTGTTATTGTTATTAATTTATTATTACATTGTTTGGACTGCTCATTTGCATCATCACTCATTTCAACGTGAGTTCCGTCTAAAGCTGGTAAGAAGTGCAATCTAGATAATAATGATAACAAGTACGAGCTTGGTAATAAAGTTGAGAAATACGATCTGTACAATGCTAGTAAGAAGTACGGGATGTATGTAATAACGGTTATTCGCGCAAACCTCGTTGTAACTAATGGGCAAGTTCGTCTGCCAGTCTCACGACGAGAGTTGAGATAATCTAAAACTCCGACGGGTGGGCTATCAATTATGTTTTGCGCCCTGTGATCACGGTCCTAGCTGCCGGCCATCGAAACGTCGTGTTGTGCACGCGTCAGACGAGGAATACGAGATAAGGGCGGCAATTATTAACCTCATTCGTAAGAACAGTTTCTGACCTTTGTGATATAACCTACCGTCATAATGCATTTTACAACTTATGTTCAACTTACACGATATTGATGAATAGTTAGCAAACTCATGCTATTATGTTTGGTATGGTCGTGTATGTACCATGTCGTTCCTGTCGCACACTGATACGCGTTTGTCATAATCTGCCTTCTTATGAGTTAAGTAATTGATGTTTTCTTTCTTACACGTTAGGTCAGCTTATTATTATAGGAGACCCCGCCTCCCCCCCCTCCCTCTCTCTCACCATGCCGCCAACCAACCTCCCTCAACATGCAATGTGCAAGTGACATGTATACAGTATGTATTTTATGCTCGAGATACATAAAGTGGTGTTTAATCATATGTTTAAAGACGTAAAAAAAAAAAAAAAAAAATAAAAAAAAAATAATAATAATAATAATAATAATAATAATAATAATAATAATAATAATAAAATAAAAACACAACTATTAATTTGTATATAGACTAATAACGTTAGAAAATAATTCAATGTATTTAGTGTATCGTCCGTGGTTTGAATATTATCACTCTGTGTGAGATGTATTGAAATCTTCTAGCGTCACCTTTAGAATTAAACTAGCCCTATATTATATAACTTAGGCTTACTACCCACCCATATTTATTTACGTATTATGATACGAATGATTTTAATTTAAATATCACTTTTAACATTGTCTATGATTTAACAGGTGTTGCTCAAAATGTGGAGATCTTTTCGTAAATAATTGCTTAGCAATTGGTGAATAAACTTATTGCTAAACGTGCAACACACACAAAAGTGCATATTTAATATTGACTACTAATAAATGAATATTTACTAATGTATCTGTTGGCAATAACCATTCTGCTTGAAATAGCTGTCGGAATTGCATTGAGACGCCGTGGTTGTATTTTCCTCCGGTGATTTTCGAGAAGCAATTTCAATCGGTCTCCGGCAAGTTACTTCGAATAAGCTCGCCTCCCTGCGATGGAATTAGATGTGTGCGGGTGCGGGTGCACGGGGGGCCACAGAAAGCTACGTGCCCTGACTGTGGCCCAGACTCTCCTAGCCCGCCTAAGCTGCGTTATTGCTTAGAGAGATGTTCATGATTGCTTTGTAAATTTGATTATACAGCATCAGGTGTATAAATACAGTTACATTCACGTACACAGTAAATAACGCCAATCGTGCTAAGCGCTGCAAACTAGATATGCAACTAGAAACTAGAGTGCAAGAATGTACTTTAATGTTCAGCAACGAAGTTAACTTTTGGTGATAAAAATATACGAGGTAACTTTGTAGCATGCACGACAGTTACAAACTCAGAATTGCTCAATAGAAAATAATTTATTGTTATTTTGTGTTTCCGAGTAGAAACTTGTGTCGATCATTCCAGAAAATAAATGTAAAAACTCAACTCGCACATAAGTAAAACATTTCTCTTGTTAACCGTAGTAAGTTCTACTGTAAGTTCAACTGTCTGACTAGATCCTTACCTAGACTGGGCAAGGCAGACAGTTCAGCGAGTCTTCAATTTTATGAGCTGCCTTCGGCTTGTATTTCTCTTACCTTTATTGTTGTTCCCCATTAACTCATTGTTATTTTAATTAATAACATATCGAATAACTTCGTTAGTAGTTGTGTTCTAGAAGTTTTATCCAATTATAATAAAAACGCACGAAATGATGATCTAGGCCAAGCCTACAAGTCAAGATCATTTTACATCATTAAGTTAAAGAATGTCTTGTTATTTTTTATACTGTGAGATAACTTTGGAAAGTCGCAAAACTCAGCTATCAAACTACTGAAAATATAGGCACAGTTCTTTTAACAAGAGCTATGGTAGAAAAGTGGATAGAGTAGGAGCTTCTCTTGTTTCACTTTGTGTTTGTTTGCAATTGATAAAAAGCTTACACGATATTTGATATCTCTTTATTAAAGCAGTCACAAAACATGTTAAGGCCTAGGCCCTCTTCTGACTGCCCGGCATCGTTCGTTGACCTGCATCTATTATTTATTATTATAAGTAAATCGTTCAGAGTATAAGAGAAACTTATCTTCGACACGCTCGTATCAACTGATAATTTCTCTACCATCACCTAGACACGTGTGTGAATTCTACACAAAACGTTCCAAAAAGTATTGCTGCTATTTACTCAGAATTGATTTATCTCGGGAGGATAGCTGTATCGCGTTTCCATGATCTATTGTGCTACACTGGCCTCTGTACATAAAAGATTTACCTTTGTTATTGCTCATCCGTGAAAATAATGATCTCATTCATTAATTAGTTATAGCTAAACGGGATTGATATCCATCGCCGGATAAGCTGTGTCAGCTCGTAGAAACAGTGTTAAATAGCGTCTCGTAACGAAATTGTGATGGTTCACAGTAGTAGGGTACGTTTTTGTATAATCAATTAAAAAGATTGATACATCTGGCTGACCTGTCCTGTCATGAGACAGGTAAATTACAATAAAATCAATCAATCATGAAATGGTGAATATTATGTTTGATTTATAAAGTGTAGAAACATGCGTTATTATAGGGCCGACTAGAAAAGCATTATTCCCTTCTAGTCCTGTACGTAGTGAAACCCCTTCTGGTTATCTGTTATTCTCGAAAGTGAGGCCTCTATCACATTCTGCCCACGATTATCGGCTTGTATTTTTACCGGATGCCCACCGTATACGCAATGCGTTTTGTTTTCATAATGTTATGGGCCTTGGTGTTCAGACAGAACCAACTTCACATGGATGCCAACCAACAGAATACATGATAGTCACAGTGTCGTGAATATAAATTCAATATTATAGGCCAACTGTATTAGCCACGTTTACAAGTCCGTTCTTATTACTAACTCGAGTAATGCGGTAGCCAACCGTGGGTACAACTACGACCGTATTCGAATATTTTTTTGAATAGGGAATTATTAGAACACAACATTTATTTGGATCGCGTGTTTTACAGGTTTTGGTGGAGGCGCCGGGTCGAGGAGTAGTAAATGTTAAATTCGTATTGTGGGTTTCTGGTTTCTGCTGTCTACATTAACCCGTGTATTGAACTTTGTTTCAGCATGAAACTACTTTATCTGACTTTCTATTTGGTATATATCTATATCTAGGAGCTAGAGTAGAGCTAGTAGACTTGAACGGTACGCCCATTACTAACAACACTAGTTTAGAGGTCGTTTGTACTGGTCCTACTACTATAGAAGTCATACATCAAAGTCAAGGTTGAGTAATCAGCAATAGTAGCCTATGTTTTTGTAACACCATGGAGTTTAAATATGGTTACACCTTGGAAAGTAGATTGTTTTGGTTTTATTTTGTTATTGTTTTGTTTTAAAAAGGTATTTGACTTGAAAAAGTGCTATGAAATTAGAACGAAACGTTGTCTCAAATAAATAACTACTATACACGGATAACCGAAAGCCCCGGTGATACGTGTTAAGGTGTAGATCTATGTAGTACCGGGTACAAGAGTGGCTATGTCCGTTCTTATCAATTATTCTCGAGTTATGCGGTAGCCAACCGTACGTACAACATTTACCGTATACGAATCATTTATTTTTTTCTGAATAGGGAATTAGTACAACACAACATTTTTTGTGGATGAAACACTTCGCGTGTTTTGCAGGTATTTGGTGGAGGTGCCGGGTCGAAGAGTAGATAATATTAAATTTGTATTTTAGGTTTCTGTTTTCTGCTGTGCACATTACCCGTGTATTGATACTAGTTTCAGCATAAAACTACTAAGTGTACTATTTGGTGTACATATATTTTTCCTACACGCACCAGTGATACGTGTAGTTGTAGTACAGGTTACAAGAGTGGAAACACTTCGCGTGTTTCGCAGGGATAGGTAGATAATAAAAATAAAAATAAGATCATAAAAGCAGATATTATGTTTGTTTGTGTTTCTGATATTTACATTCATTCTTGTATTAATACTTAGTTTCAACATAACTACTTTATGTGGTTATCTATTTGGTGCATATTTATATATTACTTGCACATTTTGGTCCAATGATATGCAGGCCGACAACAAACGTACTGCTTTCAGATATTTTTGGATGAGCGTAGCGAGCGTAGCGAGCGAAGCGAAGATTCCATTTCACTACACTGGAGAAAAAATCCGGAATGTTTTTTTTTTTTTTTTTTTTTTTTTTTTTTTTTCTGTATTTTTGTGTGTCTGTTAACACGATTCCGGCTAAACCGATACTCCGATTGTGATGAAATTTTATGGAGGCCTTCGAAATCTCTGAACTTAGAACTGCCACGTTTTTGAGCGCAATCGGAAAATTTTTTCTCATAAAAAACGCAATTTTACGATTTTTTTCGAATTTTAAAAAATTTCTTCGACTTATAACTCCTACATGCTTTATCCGATTGTAATGATTTTTTCACAGAACCTTAATTTTATGAATTCAGATATTCGTGTAAAATTTAAGCGTAATCGAAAAAATATTCCTCATGAAAATCGAAATTTTACGAGTTTTTTTCTTTTTTAAAACAATTCTTTGACTTATAACACCTACATGCTTTATCCTATTGTAATGATTTTTTCATAGAACCCTTATTGTATGAATTAATATATCTGTGTTAAATTTGAGCGCAATCGAGAAATTATTTCTTATAAAAATCGCAATTTTACGATTTTTTTATTTTTTTAACAATTACAATTTTCTTAAAAAAATTAATAAATTAAAGTTAATTTTTTATTTAATTTAATTTAATTTTTAAAAAATTCAACTTAGTAATGATTTTTCCACAGAACAACAGAAAATCCGCATAACACATGGCAGCTCAATGCACCAATTACGCTCATCCAACAACGCGGCGGGACTTAAGCGTTTTCCTAGTACTATCTCTGTTTTGAAAACCCTTTTAAAGTTTCCAATTCCCCTTTCAGTGAAACGCCATCTTAAACATGATTGGAATCTCTATGGATGCCAATAAACAAAATGTTCCTTTACTTTACTCAAAGGCATTCAGTCGTGAATTTAATTTATCAGAAAATTACAGACTTTATATAGTTTACTATCATTTTATTTTGTTTTTCTTACTTGATCTATTAAATGTCTCGAGGCGGTATAACTAGCAAGTTGAGGTAAATAATGTTAGGCAATTCTCAGACCAAAGTGATTCAATGCCATGGTAAATATTAGGAAATGTGACCGTTCGTGAGAATTAGAATATAAGGAGTAAAACGTAGGAATGTAATTTATTCATAATTTGGATTCTCCCTGCTAAAGTAAATTCTCTTTTCGAGCCACTTAGTGTTGCAAATTACACAAATTTGCAAAGTATCTTCAATGCGATCCAATAGGGAATATTCCACTTCCGCCAAATACTGTACGAATAGATTTTTTAGAAGAAGTATTTCGTCCCGATTACAAAATGTACTTGTTTTTCCGTGAAATAATAATAGAGTGATTTATAGCCGTTTTAAAAGCAGCAGTTTTTTAAAGCGGCAAAAACGACTGTGACGTCAGAACTGTGTTGATCCAACGCCGTCTGGATAAACATACATTTAGACCAAAGATGTTGGAATAGTATTATAGTAGGATCGAGATATACATCAAGACGGCGGTGTTTTAAACAAAGCAGCGCCTAGCGTAGCCTACAGTAATGTAAACAGATGGCGGACATTTTACATTTAACGCCTAGCCAGAAAACGAGAAAAGTTGACATTGCAATCAAAAAACAAAACTGAAACAGTCCTAGGTCTAGGCCTAGACGTAGAAAATTATTTATAATACAAAAGTCTAGGCCAATCGTTCCTGTAGGATATAGGCATTGGTATGTGAATACTAAAATTTCTCACTTGACAAGCCCTAGGCTTAACTTGCCGACCCTAACCTGCACTTTCGTGTTCTGACACACACCCCGCTCAAAAAACTTACTTTGATGACTAATTAAAGCCTATTGTAGATAAAGAATACCATGATAGTCCTAGGCTATGCAAAAATTCAATACCAAATGCTCGTTATTCTTTATCACAATGATCTCGCGAAATCTCCTGTCACATACAAAAAAAGAAAAACAAAAGACGGTGAAAATGTACATCCTTGTGGAGTTGTTTGTGTTGAGCGGATGGGCGAGCACCGCCGTCTGTATGTAAATATGTACAAATATACGTACATTTAGTTTCCAATTGGCCTTGACTCAGCACAGTTATGACGTAGTACCGTCCAAAGATGGCGCACGCTCGTTTTTGGCGCGCAAACTGGGGGTCCAATTTACTTCTCGTTTAAATTACACAAAAAACATTTTTTTTAAATAAAAAAAAGTGCAGTGACTATTAAGACATGAATAAGAATTAAAATAAAATATAAAAATTAACTGGAATATTCCCTATTAGACGAGCTTCTACAGCGTTTCAATCGTAGCAACAATGTATTCAATTACGCTTTATGCGTTGAGTAAATTTGTCAGAACGAAGATATCCTCTTAAGTCCTTGCCATCCTTAGTCTGCATCTCCCGATCTTTGTTTTGTTATTTTGCCCAATAGCGATCTTCACAGTTTATAGTATTTTTTTTTCTAAAATTCGTTATATCAAAACTTTGTTACTGAATGCTAAAATCCTGTTGTTTTTCACGCATCATCTCATTTTTTTAAAATCACTAATCTGACGTGAAAACCTCTTTTAACCTCTTTTATACCTAGGTCTAGGGACAATGTAATTTTTATTAAAACTAAATGCAACACTTTCAAATCGACTGCGTTTTTGCACATTCATAACAATGTTTGCGTGATACTTAAAAGCTTTAAGAATTGGCTCTTGAGAGGAAATGAACCGTAAGAAATACACACGTATGCCATTATGTTTATTTTCTGCGTAGCCACTTCATATCTCAAGGGTGTCTTCGTTTCAATTTTACAACGTCTGACGACAATATCCTGTCGCCCGAGCTCCCCCACCACCCACAGAGTTCCTGCAGCAACCCCCCCCCCCCCATGCACTCAATCCTGATTAGGTTCACCACGATTTGGACCAATATCAATTTCTTATCTCTAGATAAGTCGTATTGAGTTAGTTCAAGTTTTCAAATGCAATTTGCCTGAGTGTTCCCGTATATTCGGTTTCGTGATCAAAGGAAGTATAAAATATAAGATTGAGGGTTCTTTCATTTTTTAATTTCACTCTGTCACTGTGGTGATAAAACCCCGCACGTGTGCGTGGAAGTGCGTGACCGGGCTACGCACTGCCCCCCCCCCGGAGCTTTCTTCTCAGAGTTCACGCCTAATGCAGAAGTGATTAGCACGCTATGCCGGATTCTCGAGGGACCTCTGGAGGACTCTGAACACACGTTTGCGTGCTTCACTTTATCGCGATGAACATTTTAAATTCAAATTGTACACATAATGTCCTCAATGAATAACCAGAGACTGTCAGTATGTTCGAAAATATTTGTGTTGTGTGGGGTAAATAGTACCGCAATCTCAGTTGTATACGTGTAGACCTGTGGTCTTATACAATCGTGTTTTATCACCCCACCACCGACAGTGTTGGTTATACAATCGTGTTTTATCACCCCACCACCGACAGTGTTGGCTCGAGCGTAAACGCTCGACTCTGATTCGGGAGGTCCCGGTTTCAAATCCCGACAAGACCGGCAATCCTGATTGAAGGTTTTTTCCGAGGTCAAGGGATTGAGTCCTCTTAAACATCCCACTGACATCCCTTGACCATTATCCAAAGTCCTAAAATACCTAGTTAGACACCTGGAAAAGGGGCATGCATTGCACTCTGGGCAGAACCCACGAAAGATTATTTTTATTAAAATTATTATTTATTATATTTGTTTAAATATTTATTTATTATAAGATTATTTATCACTCCAAATTTTTGGTATATATTTACCTTTCAGAAGGGCTATTTTTGTGAGTTTGGTCGCGATGCAAACGGGACGGGACGAGTCGCCTCACAACTTATATCATTCTTAAATGCTTCTTTTAAATCGTTATTACTATAACTTATTGTCTAATAATGTGTATAACTTAATTGTTACTTGTTTACTGTAACCTCAAGATTATTACAGGATTAAACATTTTATAACACGCTTTTAGAATGAAATAAGTTTGGAAACGATTCGTCTCGTCCCGTTTGCTTCGCGAGCAAACTCGGGAATAGCGCTCCTTAAAAGTATTTCTTCAAACGCGAGCATTTTTATGATGTATCTTTCTATACACACCGCTAGAACGCAAGTTCCTAACAGATAAACGACTCACATGATATTACAAATGTTTAGCACGATTTGCGTGGTATTACTTTAGTATTTACCCAAAGGTATTTATTTCTAGTCTTAAATTAGCATGCGTCGATGTTATTGGTGTAGTGTTATGCTGTGAACCTAAGTTTATTCAAAATATAAAGTTTGGGGTACGAAGATGTGACTTTCTCCCCCACCCCTTCCACTCACGGCGCCGTCGTCAACCTCCGCAGCCAGGGGGAATTCGAGAAGTGTGCACGAGTATTCGTATGGACTGTTATTGTGTTTCGAAAGTCGATAACCCTTGGTATATCCTCATTCTTGTGGAATATAGAAATGTTTCGTTTTCACCCCTTGGTCGTGTTATCGCAGCTTATTGATCGTATCATCAAAGAAGATGGGCTTAACTCAATGGGAGTTATTGGTTATGTCCCTTTAGACCGTGGCATCGCCCACATAATCGAGTGGTTTTCATAAGACTCGGTGATTCTGGGCCACATCCTGATAACCGCTCCCTTTGAGTCATAATTTTAATTGGACGAGATTTGCTCAAGCTGCAGAGGGACATCATTTGTGAACTTAATATTATATTTTCAAAGATATCTTAGAACTCAAACTATGGTAGAAGTCAAATCAAGAAGGCCACCGCCAATATATATAAACCCAAAGAAAGACTTGACTTTTGTCCATGCCATAAATGTCAATTTCTCGAGCGCTCACCTCGCACCCTACTCACTGCTCGGCCGTATCATATTCATTGGGAAGGATGACGTGTACAATCCTAGTTTGTTGAGATGATCGACGTTTACAACTCTCTACAAAGAGATCGAGGGATTAGTTTATCCTTGTGCTAGGTGAGCGCTCTTCAGAGGAAATATTATAATGATGACATTATTTTACCGCCTGAACAAAGTATGAACTTTCCTTCAGATTGCATATTTACCGTTACTTTGATGATGTTTAATTTGAATGGTCGTGAATTAATTTGGTGTACATAATTAGTTTGTCAACACTTTATTACGGACTTTTAGAAAGAGTAGCAGTTGCATCACTTATCTGTCCGTCCGCCTGTGCGTGTGTCACGTCTCGCACGATAAAAACCGAACACGACGTCCATTGACTGGCGTTTTTCTTTTGGCATGACTCTTCGACCCTTTGACTACCTCCCCGACGCGACGACAATGACAACACGACGGATGACACAGACAGAGACGACCACGACGTGGGGGAACCTTTGCCCTCCCCATATGCTTGTGGCTGTTCTGACCAGCACAGGCCTGTCCACCCCTTATCCCCCCGCGTCATCCCTTACGTCCCTCCCTTCGTCTCGATTAGCCTAGTTGCACAAATATGAGACGTTAAGCAATATCCAATCATAATAAAACATGACTCTTCGACAAGGATGTTTTTGGTGACCCTGTGGGTGAGGAGAAGTGGCTAGCCCCCACAAAATTTGAAATGCATGACCCGGCGCCTCCACCATTTCCAATGCGCACACTATCTCGACGGTTCATGTTGTGGGTCACTTGTTATGTGTAGCAGCAGCAGAGAAGCGCCAGTTCTACCGTACTTGACAGACCCGTCAATCTATCATGATTTATAGCGTGAAACTTGTTCATATTTTATGTTGTTGATATCTGTACAAATTGATTGCCTTTGAAGTGCTGTGTTGCAAACTATGCATCGAAGGAAATAATGTGAGAGCTGGAAATATATAAGTGACATATATTTTTAACGACTTTTCCGGTTCTAGTGGACAGCTCCTCGGACTATATTCACGAGATCCAACATGTCTATAAAGTATAAAGTCATATCTGCTCTGGGGAAGCGAGCTGAGTTAATTATTTATGTAAGCCGTCGCCGTCAACGTTATATCGTTAAGACTGTTACTTGAACTCTGCTCAATTTTTGTTCCGGGGAAAAAATGTGTGTTGAAACGATTGAAATTGTAGAACTCGTTAAAATTATTTAATTAAATCATCCTCCTATATGCCAAATTCACCCTCGAATATAATATTTAAACTACGAGTGAAACTTCAAAAGTACAAAAATAATTGTTAATCAATTATTTAGCCTTCAGTGAAATTAAATTCAATATATCCCTAGGATATTTAGTATAGGATTACACACGATGTAATATACCGCGTATGTCAAGTCAGCTTTTAAACCTTTCTAGATTAATTACGCCGCCGTAATGAGTGCTGCTGGAGACGTTTAAACGAGAACTTCCGACATCTCGGCTGTGCTATAGAAATGTTTTTAGTCAAGTTTCTGAACAAGTCGACGATATAAAAGTATATATTACTACCTCTAATATGGCATTGCAACAAGTCAACCGAGCTAAAAGTGCACACTCTATACCTACTTTTTAAAGCGGTAATTTTTTTTCTGCACAAATCCAATTTCCCGTGTAAAAACACGCGAGTATTGATGTGTATGATTTGCATTTCAATTACATGTGAAGTGAAGCTAATTAATTACCAAGTCTGGCACAAATATGACCCGCGGGGCATGTTTGAACGTACATCCATGCCCATTACGGCCAAACTACTCGGAGCCTAAAGGCCCTGCGGTTTTAATGCAGGAAAAGATAATGAATAATTGATGTTATCATGACGTGATGGGCATTTCGTACTGCGAAGCGTGATACTATTTTTCGGAAATTACTCATTTCCGATAATCAACACTATTGGTTTATTTTGGCTGCTGACTGGAGTTTTACATAAGCTGCACAGGTGGTATGGATAGCTTTTCATAGAATGTCAGAATATACATACTTCGCTAACATTGCGGTACTATACATAATAGAGCTGCTTTTGAACTGTTTTCCTTGTAGGAGGGATGTTTTATATTTTATTTCAACTCGTATTGTATTTGTTTTGCCTTCCATACAATATGGTATACTTTTTGTCCATAACACACTCTTTAAAATCTTTATTTAAACCGAGTTCGAAACGAATAATCAACCACTGCCAATTTGAATTATGCTACAACGAAATTATTTTAAAATATAGAAAAGTCAAACTCCGAAATATTGTTCCATCAATTAAGATTTCCTATACATAAAAGCAGTGAAAAGTTCTATTAATTATTAAATTATGACACAACGAAAGTTGAAGTATAAATTTAGAAAATGATTACTATAAAGTTTCAAAGATTTTCCATTTCCGCGTACAATAATTATACTGAGATCTTGAACAAATTGAAATGCACTCACTCAATCTCCCCTGCAGTTCTGACCTATTTCTCTGTCGGATTGAGTAATTTCCGTTACCTACCCTGATCGCATTAATATTTGAAACTGCTTGAGAGATGAATTGCTTGAGTGAATCTAGGTCACAAGTTTGTTTGGAGCTCAGTACGATGCCTGAATCGTGCCCATCTCGATACGATGTGAACAACTTGCTGGCGTTTCATGCTAAGAGTAAACTTAGTTTTTGAGAAGAATGGCGGTCAATGGGTAAATATAAATACTGAATAGAGTCTATTACAGTATTTGCTATGGACCCTGGTTCGAAAAAATTACTCATGCTAAAAAATCTACCAAAATATTAAATAATGAGGTGTGTCTTATTACGTAAAAGATTTGCTGCTGAATTGCGGTAAATTGAATAATGTGAAGAATACCGACAAGAGAACACAATTAACTTTTTGAACCAATTTTTATACCAATATTTTTATATGGTTTATTCTGTGACACTAAAAACTCATAATATCACTTTACAATCATGAAATATCGCATCAAGCTTTTCAAATTAACTAGCTTTGGGCCTGTGTTAAACCGTTGGAATTCAAAAGTATGTATTGTGCTGGTGTGGGAGCAAAACGACCCACTCCCCTCCCACCATAATCCGCCCCCGAGTTGAGCTCGAATGGACGCTACGCCCTTATTGCCCCATACACACAAAACCCTTTATGCACATGCACACGTCTTACTGTTCCCCACGTCTTCATATGAATCCCTCTTTGTGTGGTAGTCCTCCGCCTAACCTCTGGTAGCGCTCTCTTGCATTCAGTGCGAGCTTCCTCACCTCGTTCGATAGTCACGTATCTCTACCCATGCAATAATCGTTTATTGAATCCCGTATACGAGGAGAGAGGGTGGTTATTTCATATATCACGCAGCTAATTCAATTTTTTTCGATTCGTCGAATTCCTGCCGATATTTATTGAGTAAAGTAGATTATTGTGATTGCAGAGTTGTTCTAATTTTGAAATCTTCGAACACGTTCTAATCGAATGATTTAATTTGATAATGGATTTTCCGTTGAGTAACGAAAAGTAATATTTTTTATCTAACGTTATCAGTGTGTATCGAGTACTGTTTTCATGGTTTTCCCCTGCAAATGCACAATATAACAAACATTATATTTCCGATTCGTCCATCGCGTTTCAATTTCTATAAAATAATATTATCTCAATGTTTTTTCGATGGTTCTTTACCTAATGTAAACACTGACATGAAAAAACAGTAAACACAAACATAAACACAAAGTTAGAATAGAAGTATTTCGACGTTTAATTATTCATGAATAAGGCTACGTTGTATCCATTTTGTCGTAAGAAGATAGAATAAATACATTTCGGAGATAAAAGAGATCGTTGAAAGAAGTATACTTGTGTACAAGGTAGTTTACTGAGGTGTACTGGATAAAAAGATATATATATATATATATATATATACATATTTATAGTATATAGACCGTTAGGTGGCTCTTAACCCCCCCCCCCCCCCCCCCCCCTCGAACTAATGCTACCATATGTTTTCTTAAAGGAAATTAATCGATCTTTCCATTTCTGCCTGTTTGCCAATTGGCAGCTGGGGCGTTTAGACGGTAGGGGTGTCCAAAGTCACATATGCAAATTAATCTTCATTTTATAATTTGATTGCAAGACTTAACATCATACATGATGTCAAAACATAATACACCTACTGATTTGCTATATGTATACACAGGGTTGTCCAAAAAGTCACAAAATAGTATGAAACTTTTGGGGCCATTCTTTCATCTGTACGTATATAACCCCCTCGAACTTATAACAGTGTGTGTTTTCTCACAGCTGAAACTATGTTCTTCTCATGCATGCATGTTTGTCAGTTAACATCTGGGGCGTTTAGACGATAGGGGTGTCCAATGTCTCATATGCAAACATATGTTCATATATTTTTCCTAGGTAAAGTTTATCTGCATTTCATTATTTGTTTGAACGAGTGAGCGTAGCGAACGTAGTGATTTCCATTCGACTTAAACGGCCCTTATTGTTTTTCTGCGTGCGTGCGTGTGTGTGTGTGTGTGTGTGTGTGTACGTTAAAAATCAGCCGAATCGCTGAACAGATTGCGCTGAAATTTTAAACGGACATCCGGTACGAGTTTATTGAGAACTGCTAACAAAATCAGCAAGATCATTGCGATTTAAACATACAAGAAATAATAAACTGAAAAATAGACTTCCAATGTTATGAAATTATTTTAACGACAATGTTTTAGATTTTGAAAAGATATTTTTTGTTTTTTATTTACCTGGCAGTGAAATGCCGTGTCCATTCAAGGTCTGTCGAATGTTTTAAGTCAAAGTACCCCCAAATTCCGCTCGTAGATTGAGTAAACCTTGCAATGTTTTCACGTATTTCGTACTGGCTATGTTTACCATAGTAGGCCCTATTGCCACAGATGATGGACTTCACTGCGTTATATGCATTTCAAAACATGTTTAATTATTTTTTAAATACAACTTAGAAATTACAAAATCTTTCCCGACCAGGGGATTGAACCCACTTCTTTTCACATTTTGGCTACAAGGCGCCTTAGCCAACAAGACTAGGGAAACGCCAAAGTCGTAGTTAGACGAGTGAGAGAGTCATGTGGTGAGTACCCGGGAACATATGCATTTAAGTTTGATAATTATATTCGTATAAATAATAGTTTTTTAAAGTTTAGTGGCATACGGGGTCGGGCGCGTCAACTGTAAGGTCATAATGCGCCTCTCTAGCCTATGATAGGCTAGGTAGGCCTAAGGTAGGGGGAAGAAAAGTAATGTAATCGGGTACAATGTTTTAGATTTTGAAAATATATTTTTTGTTTATTATTCGCCTGGCCGTGAAATGCCGTGCCCATGCAAGGTCTGTCGAATGTTGCACGTCAAGGTACCCACAAAATTCGCTCGTAGATTGAGTAAACCTTGCAATATTTTCACGTATTTCGTACTGGCTATGTTTACCATAGTAGGCCCTATTGCCACAGATGATGGACAACACTGCGTTATATTATGCATTTCAAATCATGTTCAATTATTTTTGAAATACAATCTAGAAATTACAAAATCTTTCCCGACCAGGGAATTGAACTCACTTCTTTCACATTTCGGCTACAAGGGCGCCTTAGCCAACTAGACTATAGGGAAACGCCAAAGTCGTAGTGAGACGAGTGAGCGAGTCATGTGGTGAGTACCCGGGAACATTTGCATTTAAGTTTGATAATTATATTCGTATAAATAATAGTTTTTAAAGTTTAGTTGGTATACGGGACGGGCGCGTCAACTGTAAGGTCATAATGCGCCTCTCTAGCCTATGATAGGCTAGGTAGGCCCAAGGTAGGGGAAGAAAAGTAATGTAATCGGGTACTTAACACATGGCTCACTCACTCGTTTAACAACGACTTTGGCGTTTCCCTAGTTTGCACAACCTAACATTGTGCACGGTGTACAACCCTAAAACAACAATTACGGATTTGTTTATGGTATATACAGGGTTGTCCAAAAAGATATATGATGTTATGCAACATATAGCAGCCTTCTTACATCTATATGTAAATTATCCCCTCGAACTAAAAAAAAGGGCTATGCTCTTATAGCTGAAACTATATGCTTTTTCCACGAATGCATATTTGTCATTTGGTAACTGGGACGTCTTTATTTTAGGAGTATCGTGTAGGAAGTTACAATTATACTAAATGATTGAATATTTCGTGTGTTGCAAGTTGATCAACAATAATTATTCATACTTATTTAAATGTTTGAACTCCAAACCGCATGCACGCCGTTGCACGGTGAAAATGTTTTTCTATAATTTCATTGTGCATTTTACTATTTTCTGTTATTATTCACAAGGTTGTCCAAAATCTCCAGTAAGAATATGCAGCTTGTGGCTTTCTTTCCAGATGTACATTTGAGTATAATTTTAAAGCTAATAGGGACGCATAAATTGTTTTAGAATTATATACATTTATTTCACATCAACCCTGTTTATAGTATGCACAGGGAAACTAGTCAAAATAGATGGGATGCAGAAAGTCTGTAGGCCTACTATACGGCAGAAAGAACCATATTCGGAGAGTTTGCAATGGTTTATATTAAAAGTAAGTAGCTCGTTCTTATCCTCTTGATCACGTACACCCGAACAGAAGTAAATCAAGGGATGGTGAAGTCGATACATCTAGACACCTGATTACTTATGGTCGCTGATATGCATCATTGTCATTAGGAAATGCCAATACAATTCTCGTAATAACGAACAAGATTGAACATCTTGATTAATCACCGAGAAGAAGTCCCCTCATTGCCATAATTTAGATATACAAAACGCACTAGCGGTGTCAAATTGTAGATACGAATACAGTTCTACCTAGTCATTTTTGTTCCAGATAATGCACACAGTTTGGCTATGACTGCTGTATATGCTGCCTATAAGCCCTATTGTGCATTGTGTATAGCTAATTAGTATCACAACTCGGCCAATGGAAAAACTTTCTCTATACCTAAAATTATTTCTTTCAAATTTGTACAACAAAATACAAACAGTAAAAATTAAGATAATAGCATCGAGCTATAGGCTTACGTGCAGCTCTAATCAGTATTTATGGCTTCACCTTCATCACAAACTCCTTGGGTTATAGTAGCTGTGAAGGGTGATACTAATATCCTGCCAAGTCTGTAGGGTGTATATGTTTTGATGTATGTTGATGAGATGAGAAAGAGATTAGCTGTTCTAAATTAAAGATTATAGTTGAATATCACAAACATTGGGTGTACAATTATTATTACTATACAGTGAGTCCGTAATAACTGTACATATCTGTATGTATGTCTGTATATGTACATGTGTAATTCAATATAGTCGGTATAAGCACTTCTGAAGGACCATTAGTATGATTATTAGTGTCAGAAGTACATACACATTGATTCCATACATAAAGATTCAATACATTCCATTCTTTTATACTTTTGTCTGTGTGTTTTCTCACATATGAGAAAACAAATTTTTGTAGATACAGGTTCGGGGCAGGGAAGAAATGTGGGAATAATATTAGTGATTGTATTTTGAAAGATATTTGAAAATTTTACAAGAGCGAAGAGAACTACGGCAATATTAAAAACAACATTAAGCGACTTTGAATATCCCTGCAGGTCAAACGCCCAGCTGCCAAATGGCAAATAGGTGGATTATTAATCGTGATTTTTTTCTGAACAAAACTGCTATAGTGAAAATTAGTTCGGGGGGCCCCGGAGGGTCGCTTCCTTTGCACCTGACGGTATATTATGATCGAGTTTGACCTTATTCAAACAATTCTTTACAAGAACACAACACACTATTTGGACAACCCTGTATTAAAACAGCACATCATTATATTGTTTAGGTTAGAATATAAATTCGGTGATGACTGGGCCAACTAATACATTCATTTTGCCCTATTTTTATTGATATTCTCTCAAATTGCTGTAATTTGAATTCAAAATTTTGGACAACCCTGATAAAAATTATAATTCTTTGCTAGGCCCACATACAATACGTATTCTTAGACAGGTTTACTGATTTTAGTAACATGAACACATTTTTAGCACTTTAAAAAAATGTTGTATATTAGCAATAATATAAAACCCAGCATTTTGGACAGCCCTTAATTGTTTTCAATTTTTTTAAATACGGTAATTCTTTCATTTTATGTATAAAATAAAGCTTTAATGCGGATTATATGTCCAATCTTTAATGTTAAAGTGTATAAAACAGTAAAATCGATTATTATTAATTTTGGGCACCCCTTTACAAAAAGTGAAATCGCTTTTGTTTTAAAAAATCAAAAATAATGTGTTAAATGATAATTAAAAATAATTTTTGAATTTTATCAAAAACTTTGACCGTTATAGCAGGTCAAAGTTTCGCAACTTTTGACTTTGGACACCCCTGGGGGTCAAACGCCCCAGCTGCCAAGTGGCAAACAGGTGGATTATTAATCGTGATTTTTTTCTGAACAAAACTGCTATAGTGAAAATTAGTTCGAGGGGGGGGGAGGGTCGCTTCCTGAGCACCTAATGGTCTAATACCCACACAGTCACATAACTGATATTCAGTGCGGGGGAAGGGGGCGGACCAAGCCTACTCTGTCGGCGCCAACGCCATCGACACGTGAACAATGGACACCGGAATGTAGCTTAATGAAAATCTGAAGATAGGAGTATATTGCGTAAATATACAATAAATGCAAATTTGTCTCCAAATAATTGTGAGTTTCTCTGTGCATCGCATTCATGGCTCTCGTCGCATATATAACTGTTGCTTCTATGTCAACTGTTGCGCCTGCCATGGTTCCGTGGCTCGCCTGCTGGACGGTTTCATGCCCCCCGCACATCCATCACGCTATTCACATTTCGCATGTCCCGAGGGCCAACAATAACAACCACTACTTGTACTTGTTGCGCCCTGATTTGGCAACCCGCTCGACCGCGACGCTAATGTGCGTTGATCAAGCGATACAGGTGTGCTCAAACCCCTTAGCTTGGTCGGGGTTCGACTACCAAGTTTACGCGGTCGAACACAATATGGTGCAACACCAAAAACTACACCCTAGAGATATTATGCCTCTACTTAGAGTCGATAAAAGAGTCGATCGCTGAAAGTTTGATCTTATCTGAAATTTACCACTTTATATAGTTGAAATAAAAGTTTTGTTAAACCGGGCCTAAGTTTGAACTACATTTTCAGGAGAAAGTTACCATTCTGTCATTTCGAGGACCATCTATCTACCTCTGTCGAATGTAATGAATCAATTCGTATTTTTACATTTGTGTTGATACCTACCTCTGTCGAATGTAATGAATCAATTCGTATTTTTACATTTGTGTTGATTCCATTATTGTTGGCCTTAGATATATTTCTTCTCACTATTATATTATTTTGTAAGCAAAATGCAAAATATATTTTTGATTTGTATTTGATTACACGCAGTTGAACTTAGCCGAAAATTATTTCTCATGGTGTTCGTTTCTAAAGAGCTAAAATATGGATGTGCAAGTCCAATTAATTAGTAAGGATATCGATTCCAAGTGTGAATCATCAGTTTCCAGCCCGGCTATTGTTTCTACATCTAACAGCCGCCCAATAATTGAGTATCCACGTGCTTGAAACATAATGGGTTTGTCTTTACCCTGGGTGTGGTCCCTCCTACCCTTAAGGTTAATTAGTGCGTAGCTGAGTAGCCCACGTACTATGTTTTAACTACGAGTTCGTTCTCTTGCAATAGTCGGATGATGAAGTTGCGAGCGTTTGCCGTTCAATGGATCTCCTTTGTATCCACGTGTTATTCAATTCATTGTGTGTGGATCGCCTGACACGTGAATATGTAATCATTTTAGCCGCAGGTTGCCAGAATCATTGACATTGAAGTTCAATTTGCCATTTCCCAGTTTACTTCAGCAAAAGTTTATAGACAGGTTTTATAAATAGCTACATTTTGACACTTCACTATAGATTTATTTATAGAGAAATTCGTTTTGGCTGACATTTTGAGGCGCTTTACATTTAACCAATATTTATACCTAAAGCCATAACATTTTAATGATTTATTACTGAAAACACAGCCATTACTGGTTTTGTTTGTAGGTTCTTTATTCGTATGTGCCCCCAAAAATGACAAATCAAAGAGATAAATCAAAAGTCCTGCTGTGACGTTATTATACTTACGCTGCAGGTTTCTGTCGTATTTTGACGTCGTTTTTGTTGGCACTATTAAATAATTAAACTGTAGACGGCAATCAATAAAGCTGGAATTCGGCCATGCGCGAACCTTCCAATGGAGTGACCACTCCTTCATACACGTGATTATCCTAATACTAGCCCCACAAGAATAATACGTCGTTTAGAATTAATATTAGCGCGAATAAATAATTGTTGTAGTATAAAATGTTTAAAAAATACAACATTATCAAAATAACTTTGAAACGCTTGCATAGATCTAACCAAGCACTTAAATAGATGGTATTACATGGAGTGCGCTCTTGTATAATATTGCCTTTGAGCCTCCACGCAAAGCTTACTTTGTCGCTGACCATTACGCACATTCACAGTTGCGGTTGGAATTGTGAACGCCAGGTTGTGGCATTATTCTTGTGAAATGTGGGACCCCGGGCGATTCTATCTGGACTTGCCTGGGGCCAACTCTGGGACCTCGGCAAAGCGCGGGTTTTAGTTTCAACTCTGTCCGCGAGTCCAGCTCAGCGCTGTTAATGAATCCCTTGATGGCTTCAACAACGAGGGAGCACGACCGACCGTAATAGCAGATGACCTAAACTTCGCAATGGAACAGCAATGAAATCTTTAATGAGTACAATTATTTAAGGTACACAATTAGAAACGAATTTGTTGATGGTTTTCAACTAGCAATAGTCGCACCATTGGTTACGATATTGCCACTGCGCTAAATCATACTTTTGCCCTTGGCAATTTGTTTCTTAGCGAGCAACTGTAATGTTAGATTACGCTATCTATTTATAAGCGTGGATCATTGCTCGATAACAATGCAGAGTTTGCTATCAATCAGATGCTTACTAGATGCGGATAAGGTCAAACACTGGTAGAGTTGTTTGAAACGGAATCAAAGCCACGACTGGGTTTGTTTTTTTCCTGGTTGTTTAAACTATCACTATACACATTGAAAACGTAACAAAGTTCGCTTTTATAGATATCGCCGTGTTTGCTTTCGATGTCGAACACGTTGATATAACTTTTAGCTTTAGGACAGTAATAGAAAAAACGTTTCCAATGTTATAAGTTCTCGGAAGTCGGAACTACCCACATTATTTTCAAACTACCCACACGTAGAGCACCGTTTGGGTGTGTGGGTGTAATGTGTTTGGATCAGGTGGTGTGACTTGGCATCCTACGCTTTTCTTTTAAATTTATAGAAAACGAAGATAATATCAACCAACACCCACATCAGTACCTTCGACGTAGCGTCCTAGCCGACACGGGGGCGCGGGTGAGGTTGGCTCGGTAGACGAGCGCAGTATCGCATAGCGCTGAGGTCAGAACTCCCCTGAGAATGTCAGCCACAGAGCAGACGAAACGTCGGGGAACAGGTGCGGGAGGTAATGGTAACCTACACGTAACACGCGACGTGGCGGCATATAACGTGGGACTTAAAATTATCTTCATAGTATAATATATCGTTGAAGTAGTACACACTGACTGTTGATAAAGTACCGTCGATCGTTGAATTTCTCTCCAACATAACCATATGTTCAATATCAAGTGCTCATTAAATGATTATCAATCTATATTGATCTTCTAGGGAAATCTCAATCGCGTGGCAGCTTTTATTACCAGATCCCACGCTAAAATAGCATTTCATTTTATGTTCAATCTATTCCGTAGTTGCATAGACTTATTTAAACAACAGTGCAATGCACTTTGAACCTCTATTTGGATTGGATAGATACACAGCGATATTGCTTGACAGAAGTAACAGATCACATTTTCAAATAAAACTTGTGAATTGCAGTATCTATTAAATAGCATCCACGTCTCCCTCAAGGGCGGTCCAGGGGGAACTCTTCACCGAAAGGCGAAGACAAAGCTGTAACAGATCTATGCTCGTTACTAGACGATGCATATGTTTATCGCTTGGAAGTACTTGAAATACCAGACAGATAGTTGTAAAGTGAAGTGTGTTTGGATTGTACAGATAGGAATAATAGTGAACTCGATAGAGTAGGAATAGAGCGATGCAGATAGGGCTGTAACGAGTTTCAAGGAAAGGTGCATGAAAGTGTCTCCGTGGAGGTGATTTGACTCATTTATCGTTGTTGTTGTTGTTGTTGTTGTTGTTGTTGTTGTTGTTGTTGTTGACACAATATTGTAATTGGGTATTGAACCATTGCTTTCATAATCGAATCAATATCTAGGTGTGCGCTAGAGTGCCGCAGCCAGGTCGCGATTGTGTACCCGATACGGAGTTGGGACGTTCTCGAAGTGTCAACCAACCTTCAATGAAACCGTTCAAACTACTGCATTTAAAAAACATAGGCTATACTATAAGAATTGAGAATATAGTTGCTTGTTGGCTTGGTTTGGTGGCATTACATGGGCGAAGTGATTTCACGTCTTTTTCGTGGTTAAAGTAACATAGGTTCATAATTTTGGCTGTTCTGTTTGATGTAAATATTTTTGTATGTATAAGGCTTGGCTTTCTGTTTACTACTGTTTTGTATGTGTTTTGTAAACATACCTTTTAAAATGACCTATTGAAGAAGTGTATTTTCGTGTTAGATTTATTGAATTCAGGCGTGTCTGTAGTGACGCAAACATTGCGTTATTGGATTGTTTTTTTACAACCACTTTTCGAGAGTGGAAAAAAGTAAAGATAAGATTTTCATCGTTGTAATGATGTGTGAAGGTGAAAAAGCTACCACCATTCATAGTGGAAATGCCTGTTGCAAGAAAATAATTTCAAAGGAGTTGAACCAAACTAGACCCACTCGGCATGTATTTTACACGCACTTCGCTGTTGGCTTGAGAGCTGTTTTCAAATGCAAACTCCCTTGTCGCTCGAAATGTAGTTGGCATATTGGTATTCGAAAATTTACCGAAATTGCATTATATGATTCAAAAGTCCGTTGCGTTCTGGTAAGTGTGGACCCCCCCCCCCCACACACACAAAGTGCCGATTTTCCATGCAATTTTTACCTAATTATGACAGCACATTTTCAGACGACTTATTCAAATGCTCAATAGTATAAAAATTCAACATTTCCCCTTGATTTTGCCAGCATTGCTGAAGTAAACCTGTAATCTCTCGTCAACCATACATTTACCAATCAATGCAAAGCGCAACACTAACGGTCGCAAGTGCACCGCCTATTTACCCGACCCAAAGAGACTGTATTATTATATAGAAGAGCCCTGGAGTCTCCGTATCTCATAACATCACCAATGCTCCCGAATAATAGTCGTTATGGTAAAAATAGTCGCGTGAGATCTGTTTATTATTGTATTAATCTATTTAATTAAGAACCATGTTTTGCATACAAAAATATTATTATTTTTAATTGAAGCATAAGAGCCGAAAGTTTTATACATAACTGTACTCAAGAAACAGGTCGTGACGTTATCTTTGACCATCGATCCAAGTCAACTAATACAAAATGAGAATTACAAAAACTAGTTTTTACACATTCATTACTGTACTCTCAAATTATTTTAATATGTGTGTCGTAGGTAGTGCGCACAGTTGTTAACAGTGTTATTTAAAATACACAACGTACTAAGTGATAACAATATAGAATATAATAATAATATTACAATATAATAATATTATATTACATTCCCAATGAATTGTTTTACGGTAAACACTTGTTTTCAAAATGGCAAACGATCAACCACTATGTTAACAATGAACTTTTATTAAAATTACAATTTACAACAATCAAGTGGGCAAGTAGTTATTTTAAGGTTCCATTACCTGGTATGTAGCGTACTTAATTAATTGTACTTCTTTATCGACGAGGCGTTGTGTGGGTAAAATTCATTCGTGACATATTCATTCATTGCTACAGAGGGTGTGTCACGAGTGGTTTCTCAACAAAAGCGCGGGAAAATGAAAATTTGAATACTTCAAAATGAAGTTGTGATTTTAAATATGAGTTATATCCATGTGTCCTGTATACTTATTAATAATATCAACTAATGAGACTTCCTCGTCTCTGAGAAGTCTATATTTACCGCCCGCTTTCAACACCTCTATTCGCCTCTTTTAATTACGCGAGGCTGCGACGCCAAGTTATTCAGTTTCTTAAGCTGCAGCGACTCAACGAAGTTTGAATTATGAAATACACAATTATTATGCCGAGTACAGCACCCTCACTAGGGGTTGCTAAGTTGTACGTTTAAAAGAAGCTATCCCCTCATTATTTCTTAGTTTGTACAGAACTAAGCGTAGACATTTGTGCAATTAGTCATCATTATTAGACTATATCTTACCTTCTGTGGAAGTCTCAATTTCTTCAATTTTCGATTACATTCGTTCTATTCGTGTCGCACGCTTACCTCTTTAATGATTGGTGATACCTATCTTAAATATCCAAGTTCGTAAAAATTAAACAATATAGAGTAAATGAGACGTTTCTAACTTCTTTTTATTTTTTGATGCATGATGGTATTTTAAAAAATGACCCCCCACCCCCTCCCTATCGATCCTCGTGGTCACCAAAAACATTCTGGAGCATCCTCAACAAAACTCAAGTCAATCGGAGGTCGAGTTTGATTTTTATTGTGAGACGTGGCACACGCACAGATGGACATATGGACTTACAAAAAAGTGCATATAGAGGGCCTTCCCCATTTAATTTTACATACTTTACATTAATCCAAATAGTTAAACGGATAAGTAATCGAGTTATAAGTACAAAATTTGAAGATATTTACATTGTATTCGTCCATTTTGTAGCAAAACAGGATGTCTGATAAAATAACAGATTCCTAAAAAAGATTTTGGTTTTCACTATCTCTCGTTTTGGGGGTCAGACATGTGAAAAAGTAATGCTAACGTCGACAAATCCAATAACTGACTCGAATCGTCGGACTGGAAAGTTCAGGGTTTCGAGTCCGTCCTACCGATGAACAATCGTTAACTCCTGCCTCTCTGACTTCTGAAGATGAAGTTGTGTCAATATTATTTTAAGGGGTTTATTGGTTCCTTTTTAGATTCCAAAGGGTGGATTCTTCGTGTTTATTCTCATCACAAAAACGCAATTTAAAATCATTTTGAATCAAAGATTGTTTCTCGATTACCCGCGTTTCGTTGATATGTCTATTAATCTTATTACCTGCATAAAAATAAGAAGTATTTTATTTCCTTATCTGCTTGCGGAAAATAATTTAATTAGTTATTTTCTAGTGTTAAGTAATTGTTTTAAAAATTCTTCGTTAACGCGCTTATTTACACAACTCTTAGGTACAATTTTAATTTTCACAATAATACTATCAATACCTACGATGGTATATATCCACATATTTCTAACGTCAGGTTTATTGCTCATTTAATGGTGTGATTGTATCCTAATTTGCATAACACTGGAGCTTGCATATATAATATATTTCGTTTAGTTTAGTACACCATCCATGTTTATTTCTTTCTCAACGGTTGGTGATTCGGAAAATGAGATTCATTAATTCTTCGTTTCGTTCGCCGCGTGGAAAGTAATTTCCTTGTTGTCGAAGCCAGATTCCTAATACACACCGACTTGAGTATCCAGGAAGAGAGCAAACGAGTTCTCCAGTCGTAATGTTACACTTGACTTCACGTTTAACATTCCTCTACGGTTCTGTTGACTTACCTCTTCAGCTTGATGTTGATACAGTGATGTTCTTGTCTCGGAGTAGAAATAATTACAAATCATCACCAGTAAAGGAATATCATTGAGGTAAATGAATTGTAAAGTTGAGAGAGAGCTTCATTCCCAACTTATAGTTCGCTTTTTGTATACTGTTTACGAATTATTAGATTGAAGACAATATTTTGAAATTAATAATGTATGTTTAAATTAATAGAGGTTTCAGTCATACCTAGAAATTGTGTAATCGTAAAGCTGACATGATTGGTTCGAGTACTTCTTGACGATAGAAAACAAACGCGCTGGTATTTTGTGTGCATGATTCAATACACTTTAAATTTACATATTTTAAAGTGTTCAAATGTTGGCCTCGACTGTACTTATTAAATGATTATTAGTTGTCAGCTATCTACGATGCAGAATGTGATATTCAATGTAAAGAATGTGAAATGTATTTTAGCTTATTATTTTTATAACAACATTCTGCAAAAAAAAGTTGACAGTTTTATTAAAAAAATTATGGATACCGGTACGGATTATTGTTTTTAATGTTATTTCTGTACAAAGAAATTCATCCAAGAATTTTAATTTAACAATGCTGAAAAAATTATTTATAAAATTTAGATTTTTTAAAATGAAAATTAGAAGCGTAAATTTTATATGTAAGTTAATTGGTATGAAAATGAACACATTGAAGTGAAGAATGTGGAAAAAGTAAAAATGTACTTTTTACATATATTTAAACGTTTGTCCCTTTTCTGGGAAATCCATTCTTTTCATATTCCGCAGATCGAAAGAAGACGCGAAAACTATGAATACAAATATCAACTGTGAGTGTGTTAGTTGCGGAGATGCGAGTATGTAATGTAACACGGAGGTGGGTTGTATTATGGGGCTATTTGTTGTTGCTCGCAGTCGTCGGTGACGTCCCGTGTGATTCTTCCCGCTGGCCTCTTTCATTGACGTGCTGCAGGCAACGCGGGCGGGGATGCTCATTTGAAATAAACTTTAAAGCGGAAAATTGTGTAATTGCCGTAAAGGAAACGTTGTTTTAATTAGTTTCAAATTGAAATGTTCTCCTCGGCTGAGAGGAAAAGCGCTCTTTGATAGAGAAAAGTTTTGACTTAATTACTAACTAACCCCAGGCAATAAATTGAGGACCTAGTAACCCGCTGTCCGCGAACATGTCAGTCGACAAAATATTAACATGAGTACCACACGCTTTTCGTGCGTGCGTTCCTTGCCATTTCGTGAAATACCTTTATGTCTACTAGATTTAAATAATCATTAATTTGAAACAAATATACTTGCAACATCTAGAAATGGCATTTTGACATTGTAGTTGCTTATTTGCTAATTGGGTTAAATTATTATCGTCATTATAGTCCATCTACAAATAAATATAATAAGTATAACATTCTAATTATAGCTTTTACGGCAAGTGTAAATTTCCTCTCGATTGACTAGTCAAATATTATATATCATTGCTGCTCGAGCTATTTTATCGGCTGTGTTTCTTCTTTTCTGAAAAGCGCCTTGACATGACATATTTTATCTCAGACCCCTATCATCTAATACGAGTGAAAGCCATTTTTCCACATTTCTGAAAATTACCGTGACTTGTTACACCCCACAACCACAACACAACAATAGCTACAATTCATAGCACCCCCCACACCCACCCTCTAGACTTTAGAAGAAATGTCATTATACACATTTTCTCTCCCAATATTAATTAAAAATGCTGAAACCCTGCACACACCCTTCCACATTTCTGTACACAATATTGGCTACGACTAAAAAAAATATTTCCACTTTTCTGGCAAGCTCCCTACAATTTTAGCTAACACGGCTACATTTATGTTCCCCAACTTTGCGGTACTCACAACATAATATTATGCTGTACTAGATCTGAAAGACACTCGCCCTCCCCCCCCCCCCTCCCCTCTGCTTTTATCTCTCTGATAAAATCCTGACATACTTTATCTCTGCAATATCAGCAATCAGCAATCGCAACAATGAAAGTTCCTACCCTCACTGATAAGCTTTAACGCAAGTTCATTTCTACAAAAACATTGTTTGTCGGACGAATAAAAATTAACTTTCGACTATTTTGTTTTATGCTCCGTGTCCGAGCTAAAACTGGGGATATTACCATGATTGTGTTAGTGTGGCCATTTGATTCTCATTTGTTCAACATTTAAGCAGTGGAATTGCAATTTCACTTAATGTGTTGTCTTACTTTGAATTTAATAAAATTATTATTCATTCGTGATTCGTGAATATTGTGGGTTTCGATTAAACCTCGATACATCTTACATTGTTGTTTTATTTAAACGGAACACTTCCGTTTGAGATCAACAAAGCAGTGTAGCCAAATGCCAAATTATATATATTTTTTAATTTGCACTTCAAGTTGACTTCGTGATTCGTAATTTAAGTTAAGTCGTCGCCGTCCGGGAAAACTACCTACACCAGTTTATTTTTACAAAAAAATACTTTCGTAAAAGATGAAATATTCTTTAAAAACCATTTCTTGTTCTTACGTATGGTAACACAAAGGGGATGTTATCCTTTGGCTGCAATGAATGCTTTCATAATCTAACTTTCTAAACGCTCTCTATCGTGGTTGTCGTGTGTAGAGTGCTGAGTGACGTACCTGTTACTGGTAGACTCCGCGGCAGAGGTTCGAACTCTCGGCCATGAAGGTAGTCTCAGTGAGTGATGCTCTCTCCTCGACCTTCCTCCTCCGGACCAGTATCACCACTCACGCGCGTTGTTGCGGGGGGGTAGCTTCTATACGTCGTCGTGCGATCATCCCCTCCCGTGTGCGCGCACCATGCGCAGCCTGGCGGACAGTTGAATAACCTGCGTACACCTTGCAGATGCAAACTGGGTCAATACGGACGCATTCGTGAAACTTTGGCCCATCTTTCGGTCCTCGTTTTCAGCTAAGAGGGTGGTTACTTGTGGGAAAATTTCAACCCTTCAGATCCAAATCAAGGTCGTCTGGGCTTGAATGTGATTTTAAACATGGATGTGGATGAATGTTTGCATCTTCTCTCAAGTTTAGACAATCTGTCAGCCCTCTTTGTGTGCCCTGGAGCACCCTCATCACTACATCCTTCACTGAGCCGAATTGTTTCAAAGACTTTTTCGATGTTTTGTTCTTCCCTAAGTCTAAGGGTTTTGGTTTTGTTAAAATATATAACATCTCAAACTTGAATCGTGATTAAAATACTCCCCTCCCCTTTTTACCCCCTTGTGCAAATTGTTGTTGCGGGTAGGGGACTCTAAATTCCCTCGCTGCCGCCACTTGAACTTTCCCCACAAGTTCCCGTGCTCTTCGTTGCGATTCTTACAGGTTTGTTTGAAAGTTATAGAGTTTCCTGATGTTATTATAGTTTAGTTACTATCCGCCGTTGGAAATCGACTCTAAATGCATTGTGTCTATCTCACAATGAAATGTAACTATATCCTACGAGTTGTGTGGTGTATGGTACAATGGTGGAGGACTTCTTGTCTAGTTTATACTCCAGTTTAATGAGTTGATTCCTGACCTAAAATTCAAATGTTACAAGTTTAATACGTCTTCACACTATAATCACATTTCATGTGTTGTATTCAAGCCAAACCCAATATCACCACTATTCCACATTAAATGTTTCACCGGTAGATCTAAAATGATTTAAACAATGTGTTGCATTTATTGTCTTTCCGTACCAATTTTTTTGGTCGTTTTTGCCAACAATGAATAAATTGCTTGGTTTTTATTTGAGGACTTCTGGGTTAAATACAGCTTTTGTGCAAATCAAAGCTTCTTGTTACGCTTATATAAATAATGAGGCTGCCCTATTATATAGTACGTGTCAGATTGCCTCATTTATAAATTTTAATTATACATTTCCATGTATCTAATTGCCTGCAGCCAACAGCTCTACAGAGTTCTATAGGTTGAACCAAATGAAGTGTGTTATTTGTATATTCATGTTTCATCGATATTAAATGTATGTAAAGTTATACAGTTTTGTATATGAAGCAAATAATGTTGGTTGGTGAATGTGTGTACAAATTAACATGTTTGAGAAACGTATTAAACGATCGCGTGAGCCTACGTTAATAATAACAATAAATGTGTGTTTTGATTTACTTGCACAACATATTAGAGGAACTGAGTACATTCAAGATGAGCTTGTGAAGTGGTGGAGGTGCCGGGTTGTCAAATCCAACTAATATCTTGCTGCACTACACCTGTGAGGTATAAACTAGTGATAAACTAGCAAACCAACCATATGGTCTCGTCCAACAAGTCATTTGTAAGTGGAGTTGACCAAATGTTTTTGACGTCTCATCGTGGTAAGATTATTAAATAAAAGGGTTGTTTATGTATTTCATTCATAGGAACATGGTGAAAATGACCTGATAACACACGTAATAAATGAACGCAGCTTATAAGTCTGGTGTTTCACCATCAGTGACAACAAACCATTCATAACAAAATAACGAACGCAACTTTTGGTGGAGGTGCCGGGTCCAACGCCTATTTTAAACTTTGACAAAACAAAGCGTATTAACATAATTTCTCCTGCCTTTATTTGGTGTATTTACACTTTATATTATTGTACGCGTTTAACGGGCTGGTTTTGTCCCTGGCAACTGTATGGGCCTATACCCGAGGTAATTGCTTTTTACAACGTTTAATTAAGTAAATAATTGCGTTGTTCGCTAGACGGCTAGAAAACCCGAGTCCCTATTACCGGTGCTAGCATCGCGTTTCCTTTGATTTCCCTTAGTGCACGTACAGAGCCTCTTCTTTTTAATTGCTTTCGTCGCTTTGCGTGTGTGTCTCATTAGAATGCAACGGTTCTTTGACGCATGTTTGAAGGTGTTTCACTCTCAAGCACACATGGGAATATAAAATCAATACTGGTATGCATTGCTGGAGTACGAAACTTTAATTTTCTTACCGGTTATTTTTGAAACGACTGAAGATTTAACTCAAAACTAGTTATCAAAAAGGAACAAAACTGTGATTCCTAAGAAAATGAGGCTCGAGCCTGTGATTTGAAAGAATCTGTATGATGAACAGTTACTGATCCTGTATCTAAACGGTAATAAAATCTTATGAAAATATAGTATAGTAATATATTTACATTTTAGTTTTGTCTTGTAATATTCCCAATTAAATCTTATATATATTAATAAAGTCATTAATTTAATCAGTTTACCGTTTAAGATCTTATTTTCGGATATATTTGGAGCTGCATGCTAAAAACAGACCCCCCCCCCACAAAAAATATGTATGAAAGGTGGTAAGTGCCTTGATTATACGCAGTACGCACAATATTATTGAAGACCCCCTGCTATAATTATATTGTTTTTAAGTCACTTGAAAGTAGGTTAGTTTAATTTTTTGCTCGTGCCCTACTTTCTTTCATTTGTAGGCCTATGCTTAGTTTTCTAGTATCGACGATACACTGCGCTTCCCCCGGTCATCGGTGCTATACGAGTTACTAACGGATACAACCCCACGAGGCACTTCCGTGAGTGAGCTCGTAAACCATGAGAGAGCGGAGAGAGAATCAGCTCTAAAATATTCATACTCTGCTTGCTCATTCTTTTACGGCTTCCACCCATTACCATAATATCTTCATCCGGACGAAAAGTATTGTTGGATGCAGAACAAAAGCTAAGAGACAATGAGATCTGTATTTTATTCGTCCCATCTCGTGTATTTTTACGCGTTTTTTGTTTTGAAAATGATTCAAATATCAATTGGTTTGGCGCAGATAAAATATGTATTTGTTTAATGGCATTGTGTACGATGTGTTTCATTCATATCTGAGAATTCTTTCGTTAGGCAGAAGCAGTCTTGACACATTCAATAACAAGATTGGTTTGATTTTACACTATTGTTTTGCAAACACAATTACATGTGAGAATATTTGTCGGTGTTTCTTCGAGAAAAGTAATTAGAAAGTGTAAACATTCCCATAAAAATAGTGGTAATATATACATATTAAACCAAACTGTAGGCATTGAAAATTATTTCATATGGATGCCCGCTGTGAGGTGCACATCAGTTTCGCACTATATGACCCCCTTCAGAGTTTTTTTTTATTTGCATGTGATGGAAATGTCCAAGGGCTTTTTGAGAGTTTTTTTTGTAAAACGTTTTCAGTCACAATTGCCGGTGGTAGGATTCGAACGTATTCATCCGAATCAGAGTGTCATGGGTCAGAGCAAACTCAAAGCTGATTTTACATCAGTTGTTGTACAAATGTAGGTTGAGGACATGGTTTATATCCAGCTCGTATATTATTATAGAAGCTTACTTCGCGAATGTAATGGCGAATGTGGAACAGGTTAGCGCAGTCAACTCCAAATCCACATATTTAATAAAACAAAGCTCTTACAAGTGAATGCCTTTAGCAAGGTAAGCTCACTTCCATGTTGTTTACCTACCTACCTACTGAATTACCAATGCAACGTGCGTGTATGTAGTGCATGAGCCTAAGCCCCTGGTCGTGATTCGCTCTTGTTGTTCTTGGGGAGGCAGTTCCACTTGTTGTCCGTCCTACCCAACGCGTAACTAAGTTAGGGTATATTATTACCCGGGAATCCTGTGGTGTTGAATATTGAAGCATTCCCATAAAGTATCGGCGTCTAGATACGATGAGAGAATCACTGCATACACAGGTGTTTGTATGTAGGGCACCCCCATCTTATCGGCCGGCGCTACTGCAAGGCTAATCAAGCCGGCGGGTTATACGGAATACTAAATAACTTTTTCCTGGGATTGGATATCCGCTGACGAGCCATCCTCAACTTCGCCCCCTCAAGCCATGAGCTTGAGCTCAGGAATGAAACTCAAGCACGGGACGAGAGCGCAGCAGACGCAATTTGCATTTTATAGTTGGAACTTTAAGGGCGAAACTTTGAGGCGGTTTTAATCTTATTTGCTCTTCGCAACCAGTTTGTTTTCTAGGTGTAGTGAACAACTAGAAGCCGACGAACTTAAGTCAGGAGTTTCTAGAGATTGAAGCTTTAAAAGTTTCAACGGATTTATTGTTCGTTTTGGAGGAGATGGAGGTGCTAATTGAAAATACTTTGCTGAGGCGTGTTTAGATTTGAAGCCAAACTTAATGTTTCACTTGAAAACTTTACATTTACGCATCTGTCTAAAATAGACGAGTCGCGGAGAGTTTACAGGGCAATTGATGAATTTTAGAATAACCTGCGTCTCCCATATCGCGCGGAAAGCAATGGCTGCCATATGCTCGGGCCGGTGTGTGGCGGACTGAGTTACTGTGTGGGGGACGCATTCCACCACAGCGTGTTATTCTATAACGCTTGAAGAGCGGTGTGGGTGGCACTGGTGATACTGAAAGCGTACATTGTCAACTTACTAGGAAAACGCTTAAGTCCCGCCGCGTTGATGAATGAGCTTTTTTGTAAGTTTTTAGTTTGCGTAGGACCACTTTTCTTTTGCAAGTGCTTTTTGAATGCATTGTAGGTGATTGTTGTCAAGTTTCTATTGTTACTTGTTAATTGTTATTATAAACCTCAAAAAACTCATATTAAAACCTTTATTCTATGGATTCTGGCTAACTTTTTCACTTTTTCTCTCAGAAAACAATACATCAACATTATCTTAATGCCCATGTGAAATATGAACGTTGTAGCCCCACCCGTTTGGTCACAATCGCCCCAAATGTCACGAAAATATCGCATTAAAAATCGAAAAAAATCGTAAAAGTACGATATTCATGAGAAATATTTCTTCAATTGTACCCAAAAACGTAGCAAGTCTAAGTTCAGAGATTTCGAAGGTCCCCTCCAATTTTCATCCAGATCGCATATGCCGTTTGCCCGGTAGAGAGCAAACAAACAGAAAGAAAACAAAAAAAAACACCCGAGCTAAATTTTTTGGGGGTTGGTGAAATTGAAGACTTCGCTTCGCTCATCCAATAATTCTTGAGTTGGGTATGTGTATGTATTATGGTGACTTTGAAGCCGCCCTAGCAACGAAACACATAGTATCTTGTATGAAGTTGTTCCGAATCAGCCTTGTTGATTCTTGCGTCATCCGAGAGGAATCGTGCCCAACCACTTGATCGCACTAGCTACGTACTTTGCGTTCACGTTATTGTATATAATGATCGATTTGCAATAAAATAGCAATCATTCAGTCATAGAAAATTAAGGACACTGATGAACTTTTTAAATTCGATTCTTTTACCCATGAACAAAATGATACTAACATCTCAGTACCGAACACTGTTACTAAAAGTCATGTTCTTGCCGTTTTCTTTTCAAGGTGGTAGAATGATTTAATAATTTGCAGACCGAAGTTTCAAAGAAACATTTGGCCGATTATTTTACTCCAAATATTTGACTGCCTAACGTATCACGTTTGTGTGTTCATCTGCGTCAAGGTAATCTGTCTGGTTTGAGGGGGACGCCAACTGCATTGATTATTTGCTATTGTCTACGTGCAGACTTGAATGCCCAGTAGACAACCTTAACTATATTTATTATGTATATTAATATGTGTATACAAATACAAATGTATTCAGTAAACGTGACGATAGTGTAGAAGTATTATTTCTCTTTGTTCGTTCATTTAATAAACTCAATTAACTTTGGAAATGTAAAAATCAAAAACTTTATTTAGACTTCAAATGAAATAGTGTGTATTTATGGTTTAAATTACATATTCCTTTCCTAGAGCTGAATACATCTTATGAATATATTTCGCTGATTACATCTCTTTGGATTTTTCTGCTTTTTCAGCGCACATTTCCGAGGTCTTTGTACGTGTAGGAATGTTTGAACTGTTATGTAAATTTCACAAAAAACATATTTCCCTAACTATAGCTTATATATATATATATATATTATAGCTCGGGGGTGCCGTATTATTTTCCCGTCAGCGTAGATAGCGCTGCGAGCGATCCGGCCATTTTCACGGGCGGGAAAATGGTCGTACGGCACCCCTATACCTTTGTTAACACTGCAGCGTTTAATACGATACACACAACTTATTGTGCCTTTGTTTGTGGACAACTTTTACGATAAGTATATAAATATATGTATCAAATATTATTCAGATGTTTTACCAAACATGAATAAACGTTAATAAACATTCTTTAGTACCTCCAACAGTTGCGGTGGGGAGGCTTCAAGTTTATAAGGAGTTATCCGGGCTGAAAGTTAAACAAGAAGCTATCAGGGTGGAAGTAGAACACGCACTTCTAGAGTGCCGATCTCCAATAATTAAGTAACTCCCAGACGAGGAGAAGAGTTCATAATTGATGAACTAAGATAGCCAAGCTAATTTATAGTTTATCTTATCCTCGACACGAATAGGAAATACACCCTTGAGGATAGTATCTTCCCTCAAAGACAAAGACCTTCAACACACGAGATAGATGACTCTTCTGTCTTGTAGGAATCCTTCTTCGTCTAATGTCGCGTGGAGTTCGCGGCTTAGCCTCGTCTATTAGTCTCGTCCTGAGCAGACGAGCGGATTACCGTGAATATATTGAAGCGGTTGAGTAATTCAATGTTATATGTTCTCGGTTGTTTCAACTATAGATGGAGGGGCCTATCTGCTTTCCGTTCCGCCCGGTTGCATGGCTGCGCAAGGGATTAAAACGGGTTTTGTGTGATCGATTTAATTCAGGGGTTTGTTTTAGCTTACCGTGTTGGCGATTAAGAGATTTTCATATCGTACCGCAAAATTAGTTTGAAATTCTGCGCGGAAATTGTTGGAATTGTTGTAAACTGAATGATAGCCTTATGAAGGATCGTAAACATACGCGATGAAAGCCTCGCTCGTTTGTCAGCCTAGCGAAGAGCGCGGTGCTGTGGGGGCTTCAGTCGGTAACAATGGAATGTGGGAAGCGTCGCGACGAATGGGACCAGAAATCATGAGATTCATCCTGTTCGCTCTTTGTGCCAACTTACAAATTGCTTTACGCAAATATTACGACGAGACACGTGTTTTACAGAATGTGAAACCAGGTTATACACAATGTATAGCTGTGGCTGAAAGTCAAAATGGAATTGTTTAAAAATATCATATATGGGAATCAAACATTTACGTTATAGTGTGTCAGTAGATACTCAATTAATTTTTAAATGATTTTATTCTTTCTTGTGCAAACATAAAGAAATACATAAATCGAACGAATATACCAGAATACAATGTACAAAAGTAGATGACTCAATGTTGCAATAATGCAATAATAACTCGCTCAAATCCTTTGCACATGTATTGACGTCTGAAAAGTGAATATACAGCTCTAAATCTCACGAGTAATATGTATTCGCGTATTTCAATTCGGTTTATTCTTAGTAGAGAATATTGGCTTCAAGAAACGTATCTACATGCATATTGGGCTTGGCTGCCATATGTTCCTTTGGAGCGATGAGTTTACAGGAGTGAATGGCAAGAAGAGGAGGAGAAAAAAGCGATTCGGATCGTAATCTATTGTTGGAACGCAGCGTAAGGAAGAGATTAACTGGCGTATGTTCCATCCCAAAGGACGGTACAGCTTCTTCCAGTCGTGAAGAAAGGTGCCTAACTGCTGCCGTTCACTTGAGATATACAGTGGTCCTACGCAATCAACTCCTATCTATAGTAATCGCCCTTGACGACTGCAACCACTCCTTTCTCGTCAAGTCCAACCTTTTTTTATTTGCCTTCAATGCTCGTTTGTTCACCTGGAAAAATTTCAAAACTGTCAACAGTCAACACAATAAAGCATTCTATAGCTTGGTTTTCCTGAACGTTGTTTATATAATAATTAAGTAGTATCCACTAAAATGAGTGTTTAAAATTATATGTTATACAAAAGAGAGGTATTGTAAGTTTTGACTGTTAATAATATAGTAATATAGCATTTAGACACAAGTATTACATGACATAACTTACCCATTATGTTTTTATGGAGATACAGATAAACTAATGTTTATAGTGTGGATGTGCAGGGAAATGTCTACGTACGAACTGGTCAATTATAGATTTAATAATTTCGCCGATTAACACTTTTGGATTTGCTTTTCAACGCATATTTCCGAGGCCTTTGTAAGTGTAGGAATGTTTGAACGGTTATGCAAATTTCACAGATAAAATATTTCCCTAACTATAGCGTAGGCCTATATATATTATAGCTCGTATATCTGTGCGTACAAGCTTAATTAACACTGCAGCGTTTAATACGATTCACACAAATTTGTTGTGCTTTTGTTTATGGACAACTACTATCACGATAAATATACTAGGAAAACGCTAAAGTCCCGCCGCGTTGAAGGATGAGCTTTTTATAGTTTTTAGTTTGCGTGGCATATCTTTACTTTTGCAAGTGCTTTGTTTTGTTGCCTACGCATTGAAGTGATTGTTGTCAAGTTTCTATTGTTTCTTGTCAATTGATATTATTTACCTTAAAAAACTTATATTAAAAGCTTTATTTCTATGGATTCTGGCTAACTTTTTCAACTTTTTCTTTCAAAAGGTACTACATCACCATAACCTTAATGTCCATGTATAATATGAACGTTGTAGCCCCACCCGTTTGGTCAGAATTGGCCCAAATGGCACGAAAATATCGCACAAAAAATCAAAAAACTTATATTAAAAGCTTTATTTCTATAGATTCTGACTAACTTTTTCAACTTTTTCTTTTAAAAAGCAATACATCACCATAACCTTAATGTCCATGTGAAATATGAACGTTGTAGCCCCACCCGTTTGGTCAGAATCGGCCCAAATGTCACGAAAATATCGCACTAAAAATCGAAAAAAATCGTAAAAGTACGATATTCATGAGAAATATTTCTTCGATTGTACCCAAAAACGTAGCAAGTCTAAGTTCAGAGATTTCGAAGGTCCTGTCAAATTTTCATCAAGATCGCATATGCCGTTTGCCCGGTAGAGAGCGAACAAACAGACAAAAAAAAATACAAAAAAAAAAAAAAACACCCGAGCTAAATTTTTTGGGGGGTCAGTGAAATTGAAGTCTTCGCTTCACTCGCTTCGCTCGCTACGCTCATCCAATAAATATATTATAAAATACTAGGAAAACGCTAAAGTCCCGCCGCGTTGATGGATGAGCTTTTTAAAGGTTTTAGTTTGCGTGGGATATCTTTACTTTTGCAAGTGCTTTGTTTTGCTGCCTACGCATTCTAGGTGAATGTTGTCAAGTTTCTTTTGTTTCTTGTCAATTGGTATTATTTACCGTAAAAAACTTGTATTAAAAGCTTTATTTCTATGGATTCTGGCTAAATTTTTCCACTTTTTCTTTCAAAAGGTACTACATAACCATAACCTTAATGTCCATGTATAATATGAACGTTGTAGCCCCACCCGTTTGGTCTGAATTGGCCCAAATGGCACGAAAATATCGCACAAAAAGTCAAAAAAACGTACATTAAAAGCTTTATTTCTCTCGATTCTGGCTAACTTTTTCAACTTTTTCTTTCAGAAAGCAATACATCACCATAACCTTAATGTGTATGTGAAATATGAACGTTGTAGCCCCACCCGTTTGGTCAGAATCGGCCCAAATGGCACGAAAATATCGCACTTAAAATCGAAAAAAATCGTAAAAGTACGATATTCATGAGAAATATTTCTTCGATTGTACCCAAAAACGTGGCAAGTCTAAGTTCAGAGAAAACGAAGGTCGTGTCAAATTTTCATCAAGATCGCATATGCCGTTTGCCCGGTAGAGAGCGAACAAACAGACGGAAAAAACAAAAAAAAAAAAAAAAAAAAAAAAAAAAAAAAAACACATCGAGCTAAATTTTTTGGGGGGTCGGTGAAATTGAAGTCTTCGCTTCGCTCATCCAATTATTCAGATGTTTTACCAAATATGAAAAAAAACGTTAATAAACATTCTTTAGTACCTCCAACAGTTGCGGTGGTAGGCTTAAAGTTTATAAGGAGTTATCTGGGCTGAAAGTTAAACAAGAAGCTATCAGGGTGGAAGTAGAACACGCACTTCTAGAATGCCGATCTCCAATAATTAAGTAACTCCCAGACGAGGAGAAGAGTTCATAATTGATGAACTAAGATAGCCAAGCTAATTTATAGTTTATCTTATCCTCGACAAGAATAGGAAATACACCCTTGAGTATAGTATCTTCCCTCAAAGACAAAGACCTTCACACGAGATAGATGACTCTTCTGTCTTGTAGGAATCCTTCTTCGTCTAATGTCGCGTGGAGTTCGCGGCTTAGCCTCGTCTATTAGTCTCGTCCTGAGCAGACGAGCGGATTACCGTGAATATATTGAAGCGGTTGAGTAATTCAATGTTATGTTCTCGGTTGTTTCAACTATAGATGGAGGGGCCTATCTGCTTTCCGTCCGCCCGGTTGCATGGCTGCGCAAGGGATTAAAACGGGTTTTGTGTAATCGATTTAATTCAGGGGTTTGTTTTAGCTTACCGTGTTGGCGATTAAGAGATTTTCATATCGTACCGCAAAATTAGTTTGAAATTCTGCGTGGAAATTGTTGGAAATGTTGTACACGGAATGATAGCCTTATGAAGGGTCGTAAACATACGCGATGAAAGCCTCGCTCGTTTGTCAGCCTAGCGAAGAGCGCGGTGCTGTGGGGGCTTCAGTCGGTAACAATAGAATGTGGGAAGCGTCGCGACGAATGGGACCAGAAATCATGAGATTCATCCTGTTCGCTCTTTGTGCCAACTTACAAATTGCTTTACGCAAATATTACGACGAGACACGTGTTTTACAGAATGTGAAACCAGGTTATACACAATGTATAGCTGTGGCTGAAAGTCAAAATGGAATTGTTTAAAAATATCATATATGGGAATCAAACATTTACGTTGTAGTGTGTCAGTAGATACTCAATTAATTTTTAAATGATTTTATTCTTTTCTTGTGCAAACATAAAGAAAAACATAAATCGAACGAATATACCAGAATACAATGTACAAAAGTAGATGACTCAATGTTGCAATAATGCAATAATAACTCGCTCAAATCCTTTGCACATGTATTGACGTCTGAAAAGTGAATATACAGCTCTAAATCTCACCGAGTAATATGTATTCGCGTATTTCAATTCGGTTTTATTCTTAGTAGAGAATATTGGCTTCAAGAAACGGATCTACATGCATATTGGGCTTGGCTGCCCATATGTTCCTTTGGAGCGATGAGTTACAGGAAGTGAATGGCAAGAAGAGGAGGAGAAAAGCGATTCGGATCGTAATCTATTGTCGGAACGCAGCGTACGGAAGAGATTAACTGGCGTATGTTCCATCCCAAAGGACGGTACAGCTTCTTCCAGTCGTGAAGAAAGGTGCCTAACTGCTGCCGTTCACTTGAGATATACAGGTGGTCCTATGCAAATCAACTCCTATCTATAGTAATCGCCCTTGACGACTGCAACCACTCCTTTCTCGTCCAAGGTCCAACCTTTTTTTTATTTGCCTTCAATGCTCGTTTGTTCACCTGGAAAAATATTCAAAACTGTCAACAGTCAAACACAATAAAGCATTCTATAGCTTGGTTTTCCTGAAACGTTGTTTATATAATTAATTAAGTAGTATCCACTAAAATGAGTGTTTAAAATTATATGTTATACAATAGAGAGGATATTGTAAGTTTTGACTGTTAAATAATATAGTAATATAGCATTTAGAACAAGTATTACATGACATAAACTTACCCATTTTGTTTTTATGGAAATACAGATGAAACTAATGTTTATAGTGTGGATGTGCAGGAACTGTCTTGCCGTACGAACTTGGTCATAGGTAGGGATATTTGAATTCACTTTTGATGATTTGTTACCAAAATTTTTGTGTTTCATTGCATTGTTGTAATATTACTATTTCAAATATTTACTTAAATGTAGTTCATTTGTGTCTGCATCTATGTAATTAGATTTATTTAGTTGTCCTCCTTTGTAAATCACTTTTTTATAACTGCATAGGATCGACGTTCAATAAATAAATAAAAAAATGTTATTATGTTGCGAGTTTTGTCACAAGTTTGAAAAGCAGTAATCGTTATTGATAATTGATTCAATAATTCATGGGAATATAAAGTTAGATCATTTAACATCTCACGTATCAATCCTAAATAAAAAAGTACACATCATTATGACACAAGAAAATGATTATGTTGCGGATAATTAATTGGTATCGACTTATTGACACAAACGCATTACCAATTTAAGGTATTAGATACATTGTAGGCTAGATTATATCGTCAAAATTATATCATCGTTACTTTGTTATTTTAATTACCTATATTTTATTTATGTATACACTTACATTATTTATCCACGAAGATTTGATGGTAGCACTAAAATGTTCCATATCCATTCTTATGAATCAATGGGCAAAACACAAATTATTAAATAAATGTTTTTGTATCTAAACGTTATTTTTTACAATTTTTCTAGACTTTGGATGTTATTTTTTTTCTGTGTCCTTATAGCAATTTGCTCCTGAACAACAGAGTTTTGTTTTTTAAATTATATATATATATGCACACATTGTATTTTCGGGTAGTCCGTGTGGTTTTATTTTATTTGTTCCAACGTTTCTTTTTATTTATTTATTTATTTATTTATTTATTTATTTATTTATTTATTTATTTATTTATTTATTTATTTACTTCACGTATATCGTATTCGGTTACGAAACGCATCCACCAACATCTTCAGTTACTTGAATGATACATTTGCCATATTTTCGAAAAAGTTCATTGGACCCGGCACCTCCACCAAATCAGAGAATATTTCGATTAATGGTTTGGAAATGTTATTGCCTCAAAAATATTATTTGAGGAGAGTAATTTGCAAATGCCGCAATCTCTAAAATACTTCTAGTGTAAAGTTTTTTGCTTGCATGGGGGCTGACATAACTTTTTGTAAAGCATTCACTGTTGTTTACCTACCTTTAATTAGCAGCATAATTATTTTCTGCGATACAATATTTGCTATATCACATCAAAGCTGGAACTTGCTTTATTTTGTTTATTTTATGTTGAATGACGAACTATAAAAGTTGTATCATAACTTAGCGCCGGCATTTAAGGCGCCTCGCAATCTCATTTAGCGTGTTGTATGCACTTGCTTGCTTAGCATTTCAGCAGCAACTTGATGCTGTTACATTTCTTATTATTTCGCGTCAATCCCGTGGTGGTAATATGAAAGTTTATCCTCATAATTTTATAATTATGTATACATGGGTCTCTTTTATAAAGCTACTTACTTTGTATCTGAAAGTTGATTTCCCATTGGATGCGTTACCTTAGTCTTCATTTTAACAACAACGAGCATTTTAACCCGTCTGTTTACGTTTAACTTAGCAAAGCTTTAACAAATAAACCACAAAACACACATCATTAAATTGTATTCACAAATCTTACTTCTGTAAGTCAACACTCATAAAGCATACGAGCACCTCCCTCCTGAGTGTGGACATAAAATATGAATACCCTCGTACACCGGTAGATGGGGTTGTAAGCAGCCAGCTACGAGCCAAACAAGGGAAGCCATTAAATCACCATTAGCCCCCAGATTTGTCTCTCTCCGAGGCTGAGCAAACTGCGAGGTAATCAAATACCAGATAATGAGCCGTGGGTTTCACTCCCACGCTTAGAACGTGCCTGCGTTGGGACGTAGGATATCGAGAGCACGTGCGCTTTACAAACAGCCGATGTTCGATGGCTGACAACTATTATAATGGAAATATCTTGAGTGACGTAAATGGTGGATCAAATTTGTCTCGTTTTGTCTCGCTGGTTACGAGATCCAATGTCAGGATGAATGAGGCACGGGATGAAATACACGTGAGGTTTCGAACAGTTCCTAAGTATTTTTCCAATACAGATTTCGTTTTTGTTTCGTACTCGTGTTATTTGCAGATTGCTAGTGTTGAAGAGTGATGTGTTCAAGTTTTTACTTTCTGCAACGAATACGCGGGTCACGACTCGTCAGACTTACACCGTCGACGTGGGGCACAAGTTTAAATACCATTAAAATATCATACAAATTCATTATGAAGTAGTGTTTTCTTTTCTTTTCTTTTCTTTTCGTTTTTTTTTCTTTTGTGTTTTTCACTCTTTTTTCCTCTTTTATATATGGTTTGTTTTTTTATAACACATGTTTAATGATACAATTTTGAAATTATCAATGTGTTGGTTCATATTTTTCTAGATTTTGTAATACATTTATTTTTTTTCTAATTGGCTCGGTTTTTGTAAATTGTATGATTGAAAGTGATGGTAAAGTTTTGTACTTTTCTGCAAACGAAACAACATCACACTCCGTCCAACTTAGAACTACGTGGGCATGATTTTATAATATTAAATTATCTGAAAATTTCTAATGAATAGTTGTTTGTTAATTTCGACTTGCGGTTTTTTTTTGTTGTGTTTTTGCCTTTTGAAGTTTACCCTTTAATGTTGTTTTCATTATTTAATACATAATTTATAAAACATGCAATTTGAAAAATTATCAAACTATGTTTCTAAGATCTGCAATTATAAAATTTTATTTCGTTGTCCTCCTTTTAAAAGCTTATAATGATAGATGTTACATAAATTCATCATTGTCCTGCGTTTTGTTGATCTCATTTCACGAAAACACTCTTTCACACACAATAAATTACCCACGTTCTACGTACATAAAACGTGTGTTTCTATTTGCTCTTTAGAATAGTCTACCAACCTTGCTCGTGGTTCCCAGTAAAGACACGCGAACGGTTAACAAAATGATGTAGTAACGGGGAAATTCTCTGGAAATTAAATTATAATAAATAAATAATAAATATTCCATGCTGTTTTTATTAATTTATACCAAATGTGTGTTTTTACATTTCCCTCTGTTAAGAAGGTTCCTCTGTAGATATGATATCTCACACACCTTTAGATTCGTAATTATTCTCCTGTGAACCATCCTTCAAGCATTTGTTCTGTGAAACATGTCTCAACGAAGCGTAACGTTTTTGGAGTAATGTTGTGTTGTATTGTTAACAAAGCCTCGTTCAGTAGAGCAGTTGCCTCATGTTTTAACAGTTGCTCCCGCCAGTTAGATGTAGGCCTAATTGCATTTCATACTCGTGGATGTGTCTCGATTAGCCTTCAAACATGAATACGAGATGTGAAACTCGGCTCTCAAACCTCATAATCGTGACAAGTGGTGACTTTGACGGAGCGACGGGTAGGGAATAATGAACATACATCACGCCACATGTGTGTGTATGTGCTCTGCTTTTAGCAATTACCTCAAGTGTTTTGTTTTTAATATGCATTAGCTTCCAACAGCCGCACCCCTAATCAACAAGGTTGAGTGCGGGAGTGCACACATTAGTGACAAAGATACGTGGGCTCACACCTCGAATACTGGATGTGTAGACATCTCGTTCAAATACTCACATTACACACACATACACTGAAGTGTTTGCAGGATGTTATAGTTCTTACATTATTTAAAGATGTTTTTAAATCGAGGAATAGTATTTTTCTTAACTTTACATTTAACAATTTTGAAGGAATACATACACACATCTATAAAATTAAATTGTTTCACAAAAATAAAATGAAAGTTTGAATCCTTACAAAGTTGTCCAGCCGTATATGTATTCGTACTTTTATTATGGTAATATCATATTTCCACGCTTGAATCTTCCCTAATAAGTTACACCTTTAAAAGTTATCGTTTATAGTTACTGAAGATGTTGTCCCATTCACAAGTATTGCATTTAATAGTATTTCACTGAATCGACTTGATATATTGCTCTATTTTATATCGGTACGAAGTACGTTACCTGATCCCAGCAGTAACTTGACAAACAACCAACCACCGCTTGATGTTTGAATAAAATGGTTTGCTATTGCCAAAGTAAATAATCCACCGCTGAAAGGAATGTTAACATTTACATTAATTAGCAAAAGTAGGACTATGACAATTATATTAATTTATTTGCGTAGTATACAGAAAGATCATCCAAAGACGTGAGTCGCTCTTGTTTCCAGCATTGTCTCAGAGAAACGTTGAACGCCCTCCGGTCGGACGACCTCTGACGTACGACAGCCATATAGATCCACCCCTGTCTGTAGTTCACACAGAGAGTATTCCCCCACGTGGAAGACAGAGACATAATGTTAATTATGTAAGTTTTCATCGCATAGAATTACGTTCTTATTCGAAATACGACAATTGTACACTTTTATTTACAATTCGTATATTCTCTTTACCTATACTTTGTTACGACAACCCGTTTAACTTGGGAATAAGAGTTGCCGTGTATAGTTTATGTGGTTTCTTGGCAAACCCTTCTAAAACAATCCCCTCTTGGATTGAAACAGGAAAAAGAAAACAAATTTGTCATCAGACTTGATCTCTTGTAATTCCCTAGACGTCGGTTTGTAACGTATTCTCCATGCCCTGGTGTTAGTTGTAATGACTACATGCCCTCATTCGGTTTACTGTAATGCTGACCTTCTTTTCTGTGATCCTTACATGCGAATTCTCATCTCAATTACATCTCCAACCTAGAACATTGAATAAAATCAATGTTTTTAATGTAGATTTAACGTTTTTGAACTGAACAAAAAGCACCGAAACAATGTGAAACCTTTTTTGTTTGTTAATAATAACATTCTTCGTGAAATGAACACATAATTATAAATTATAACTCTTATCATAATTCAAAAAAGTTTCAATTTCTAGTTTCCTAGGTCTGTTAGATCATGAGTTGTCTAATTGGACTACAAGGCAAGTATATGACAACTAAAATCGCTCGAATTTCAGTGGTTCTGTGCTTTGGTGGAGGTAGTAATTGAGAGAAGTTGCTTGCATGTTTAGGTTTAAAGTGTAGTCCCTCGATCAACAAATAAGCTAAAGTAGAGACGGCGAGAAATATCGATAAATATTCGTCGATTAACACAAAACATATCGTGTAGATAATTCCAATACCCCAGATCTGCAACAGGTTGCTTAGTGAATCAAAAGCAAAAAAGCGAATTCAAGGTTGTCTCCGCTAGTATAAAAATTATGATCTTCGAAGTATGGTCAATTAAGCAGTCAATTTTGTAATAATTTGTGATGTTATATTAATTACGTCGGGGAACTTTCCCCTTCCCTTTGACTACTTCCCCGACGGCGACGACAATGACAACATGGACGGATGATGACACAGACGGAGACGACCGCGACTTGGGGGATCACCTGCCCTCCCCATATGCTTGTGGCTGGTTCTGACCAGCTCAGGCCTGTCCACCCCTTGTCCCCCGCGTCATCCCTTACGTCCCTCCCTTCGTCTCGATTAGCCAAGTTGCATAAATATGAGACGTTAAGCAATATCCAATCAATCCATTGTCTTACTTGTGTACAATAGCGTTTTATCCCAAATGCATTCATTTTACGTGTCGGTAATGTGAGTGGTTTTGGTCGTAGGGAGTGTTAATAATGTGATGGTGTAGTAAGTAGTGCGCTGGGGCCGTTGTTGATGATCAATTAACAAGACAGAGCAAAATATGAAAATTATTATAATTATATTATTAATTTTTATTTTCATATTACATATATGAAAATAATTATTATTATATTATTATATTATTATATTTTAATTTCCTGGAATATGAAAAAATAATAATTATATTATTAATTATTATTTTCATATTTTGAAATGGTGTTGTATAACCGAAGACCGAACACATATATTTTTTAATTTATATCTGCCATTTATAAACGTAAACAAAGTGCAACAGCTGCTACAATTAGCTAAGTTCAAATGTCCTCAGTGGATTCTACTACTGAGTTATGATATTGCCGTAAAGTGTTCCCTTGTTTCACCCTGGCTAACTGATTAATCTCTTTGTCCTTCGTCACTGTCCACGGGCCTCATTATTAGGGGCGGAAGTGTTGCTTTCAGATTAATTACCACCCCCTGACTTCTCAACCCTCTTAATCTAGTATCAAAATACGTCACGTGTTCGTTCTCGTTTCGTTTTGAAGGTGACCCGTCCTTGCCCAGAACTAAACAAAAACGGCTTCACGCTGTTGTCGGCTTCACGCTGTTGTTCTAAGGTTTCTTCCAATTGTTCGCCAGCTTCTGTGCATCAAATTACACGGCAATATAAAACTAATCTCGTTTGTAAAAAAACAAATGTTTTTATGTTTTCTCTGTACGATCGGAAGGTAAATGGAGCAAGATGCTTTCGTTGTGTTCAACTCACCGTTTGGCCGGTTAATCAAATTGCCTGTCGGATGTCAATAATGTATATTAATTACTTACCTCTCGGCTTTGATCTGATCAACATTGTTTACGGTCTGTTTAATTCAGTTTTGTTTTCAATTGCTTTTGATGGGAAATGTCAATGTTCAGAGCACACGTCTAATTTAATTTAATACTGTCTGAATTGCAATAATATTCAAGTACACAATAAAATTGTATCTCATCATTTAGGAAAAAGAAACTTAACACCTACATACAATGTCATAGTGAAACTAATGAAAGTTTCAAAAGTAAATCATAAATAAAAAATGGTTTGTCAACGCACGCAATTAATAAATTCTCATTTGTGTATTTTAAGCACCAAAATGTTGACTTTATTGTAGTATTTTCTTCAGTTTATCATAAGTAAATGTGGCGTATTGTATAAGTTATTTTGTGAAGATTGTCAATTGTCATGGTGGCACACGCTGTGTAAATGAGAACAAAATATAATTTGCGAGCTTATTTATAAATCGAATTCGTTTTATTGAAGAGTTACGTTCCATGTTACAACTTTCGTTGGGGATAGTCTTTTATTTTCAAACAAGATTAATAGCTTCTTGGTCTGGTTTGTTTGTTTGTGCTCTAACGTTTGAAAACAGCTCACCGTGAAACGATTCTCTCTGTGCTTGTTTACTTCTCTGGCTGCTTGTTACAACTCGACCCGGATAAAACTGTTCTAGCGTTAGGGGACCAATGGGATGAATACATATTACTCACATGCAAGTGCAACTCCTTGGTGTATTTTGTTTTATGGCAAAAAGTCATCTTTGAAGAATTATTCAGATTATTCAGAAGTAGCGCATTCTCTTATGAGAGATGTTTTCCGAAAATAAAATAGCCAAACATATTAAATAAACTCTATCGTGACTTTTAAAACTCGTAATCTAATACCACACTACATCGGACGACGTTCCGTAGTAATATTTTCATTAGTTTTTATTTAAAACTACGTAGATCAATCTGTGTAAAATTAATTATCTCTATTTTTTACTTTTATCTCTATCCAAAACTGTACGTCAAGATAAGTTATGCCATTTTTGGGTGTAAATTTTGAATGTTATATTTACTTTAAATTCGTATTTCCTTTCTCTCGGTTGAACCTGGCTGTGAATCATAGTAGGAATACGACAAAATAAATAAACACTTTCACACCTTTATTGTCATAATGTTCTATCCACAGTTCTGCCCCATGTATGTGGCTATAACAACTTTTTAGCAACCGTTACACATGTTTGAAAAAAGAAGAATTTGTTATAACACATTTGAAATATGTTTAACTCGTGCTATCTTAATGGTCTGTCAAGAATTCTTGTTCAACTAGCGCGAAGAAAATAATGTACCCAATAACGTGGATAATATACTCCAGAACAGACTGCCGTTGCACAACGTTAATAAAGAAAAATATGACAATAACAGCAAAAATACATGCCATAATTTTCCGTGCTTTCGCTTACTCCCAACCGTGTCACCATTTATCACAATACAAGCAGAATATATTCTCATTACTAGCATAAAATAACACACCACATGTGTGTCCTGGGAGACGTAACTAGTTGGTAAGCAGGGGTGTAATGTGAGAACCATAGTAATCTACGAAATAGTTTCTACACAAAGGCTAATTTAATTTACTACGGTTCTTTACTACTCGGGTAATAACTAGCAGAGTTACACATGAGCACACTTAGATTATCACGCTACCTTACAATTATTTACCTTTTCTCTATTTCACACTTTTACTAAGGTAGGCCCGGTGAGTTGTCGAACATAATTCATAAGATTTTATTTTATTTCTATAGTACCTACACAACTGTGCTTTCACACAGTAACCGCATGTCTCAGTTATTCGAGTGAACATCCAAAGTCCAGTCGGATTCAAAAGAGATTTGTAACTGTCAAGCGTTCACACAGACGACAGAGCAGCTTCTCGTAAAAGTCACGAAAAGAGAAAAAGTTTATCTCGCAAACATCAAGTAGGGGAGCATTTTAATCCCCAAAACTAGAAGCGAGCCCTGGCATTCGTCGTCGGGGACCTCTCGTTCGTCCCTTGACGACCTCCCCGACGACGATGACGACGACAATGACAACACGAATGATGACAAATACGATGACGACCGCGCCATGAGAACCCCTCCCCCCTTTCTCACCATACCCGTGGCTGTTTGGGACTTTCCTCCCCACATCCCCTAGGCTAGAGTTGCGTATTATGACCTGTTATTAATCCAGGTAAAGTTAAACTATCCTAGTCAAAATCCATATTAATGCCAAGTAGCTGTGACATGCCAGTCAGTGTGACACAGGTCGTGGCTAGACCCCCAGGACACTCATCGTCACGGCTTTGCCTGTCCACGCTCGGCGCTCCAGTCTTCACAGGGTCACGTGACGTCACCTCGGGGGAGTCCCCCACTGAGCGCGTCTATTAATCTCACCCCGCTTTAAAAGCCCCAGGTGGACCCGCCTCCTCTGACGTCACATCCTCTGTGTTTCAGCTCGTGAGGGATGCGACGACATCACTGGAGTCACCTTCGGCTATGATGTCACTGCCTCGTGCTCCTTCGAGCTGGAAGCCGAGGAGATAACCGACTGCAACACTTTGAGGTGGGTGAGCTTCTTATCGCAAGGAATGCCCGCTGTATGGTTCATATGTCTTATCCGCCACGACATTCTTCACTTGACTAACTTTATAGTTAATGAAACTAAGACGTTTTTGACCGGGGAAAATATTTAAATGAAAAACACCACATGAACTGTAACCATGTTCACAAAATAAAAATACTGACCAATAGTGCGATAATTTTCTAGATGTCTCTCTCTTCTCCTGAGACGCGAGGTTACAGTTTCGCACTTTGGACAGTGTTTCTGTTTTGTTTTTTGTTTTTTTTACCGTGGCTACAGTTAGTGGTGTTTTTTTTATTTTATTTTTTACTTTAGGTCATTTTAGTGTTTGGCTATTGTTAGGAAGATATGACATGGGTCCATGGGTTGTTAGTAGGACTCAATCCCAGTATTTGTCTATGCCTGAGGAGAAGCTTTCAGTCAGGACTGCCAGTAGCCGATATCGAACCCCGACGACCTACCGAATCACAGCCCCGTGTTTGAGCAAACCTCTGTCGGTGAGGTAAGTCACTCCCACCCGATGTCGCTCGTTGGATCAGACCGACTAGACGCTTTCTCCGGGGAAATCCAGGCCAACTACTTTATGTGAAATAACAATCCTTTAAAACGAAAGTAAGCCACGAGATGTAGTATTTTTATCTTTTATTTTAGTGCTCAGAACATAAACATCGGGTTGTTTGTTGACGGGAGTCGTATATAATCTGCGGTTAAGGGTAGAGTTTAATTATGCTGTGGCACGCTGAAGCTGAAGCGGCGCAAACAACTTAAAGAATGATAGCATTTATAAGCGACGTTCAACGGTACCATAGTCTAAAAGAATAATGAATACGTTCTTCGGACTGGCAATGAGGTTTTAATATTTAAATGAGCGTTCACTACTAATGAAGAGGTGAGTATTGTTTTTGCTGCCTCTCGTGTTTTTTTGTCGAGTTACGCTTGTCAAGCGGATGAGAAGAAGTCGACAATTCAGGGCAAACAAATAACATACCTTCCTGTTCCTGGTAGAATGGATGATTCGAGCTACCGTCTTTTCCATGTACGTATTTAGGACATTTTTTTTAAATCGCAGTTTAAAAAAACTTTAAAATTACTTTTCTCACTTCGATTATAAATTCCTCCTTCAATTACAATGAATGCATGTTTCCATTTGATAAGAAAAATTATGCCGCCAGTTTCATAGACGTATTTCGGAATCATAGGGTAGGGTTCAAACCAATTTTTAACAGATGTTGCGAAGCTAGGGGGCAGTACCGGGCTTCCACGGAAAAAAACTTCCTCAAGTCTTTTAGGTGAAAGTTGTGCGTTTTAAACCATCACAATCACGAGTTTTTAGTTCTTAAAATAAACGGTCTGAATTCGATTGTGCAGTACGGACTCGAATGGAGAAAAATCTTGACATTTTAAACCACACAACGTTTCAGTCTCTAAATCCGTTGGTTTATCAGAAGGGTTTCCTTAGGTCATTTTCACCGTAAATCGTGCGTTTTGAAACGCATCGTCCAACTTTAGTCAATAGAGTATTTACATTGTAAAATTTTCATCAGGTTATTTGTGAACATTTAGTCGTTTACAGCATCACGTACTTTTAATTACTAACGCTTGCGATGTGAAGCGAAAGTTAACATTTTAAGGCGACGTGAATCTGTGGTTTTAAGCATCGATAGTTCAACCACTTTAGCTACTAATCCTCCTTAGTTGTGTATTTGTACTTACTTATTTTCCTTGTCTATAACATTTTTTTACAAAAGGGGGTTTTCTCCCACTTCCCCCCCTTGGATTACGCATGCCGCCAGTCTACAGATCTATTCACAGTTAATTTGTACATATGGAAGTATTAAAAAGTAAATAATATATAAACAGCTCGTTTCGAACTAGAGCAAGAAATGATTGCAAGGTATTACTAAAACGCTAGATTCTTCAGTACGCTTACAATTGTTTCTCAAGAACCTTACATTTCACGAGGTGTTATTAGGTTTAAAATAAAACGAGTCTGAATTCGATTGTAGCCGAGTACGGAACTCCGAACGAGCGAACACTTCCCAACAATCGAATAAGTAAACGTGTCCAGCAGTCTGGTACCTTGGCACTGATTATAGAGGGGTGGGTCCCGCCTCGTTTCACCCGAAGTCGCTGGACTAGATTGGACACCGAGTTGTCCACGCAGTTCAGTAGAAATATTACATTGTAAACTTCAATCGGACTCTGTTATGGATATGTGCACATTTTAAAACTCGCTTTCAGCCGGGTATTCTAAATATCGTTACGCTTGCGGAGAGAGGCGAGTACGTCAAACAATTTGTTAGAGGCGACGTACGCTTGATATTGTGTCAGTCATCGTTAGTTTGCGAATGTTCAGGCTTTTCACTTTGTTTTCTTATATACCTATGCTATACACGTTGTGCTTCATAACAATAAGCGAAACAGGCAGAATGTCTAGAACAGTTTCTCACTTTTGTTTATTTTATTACAATGTTTAGGTACCGTATGTTGGTACCGTATGGTTTCAGTACCATCTACATTATTGCAATACATGAATGAGGGTCCTAATGGGAGAAAAAGGTATGCCACATGTAAAAAAATTGAGTTTAGCAGAGTTTCAGTTAGTCAAAACTGCTAATTTTGTATAAATAACTTCTTTTATGTAATCTTGAAAAAAGTTATTCATACAAAAATTCATACATTTAACAGTTTTAAATACAGAAACTTTGCTTAACTCAAAACTTTTTACATGTGGTATAGCTCCTTCTCCCACTATGCCCGTAGATTCTCCTCGACGTAAGGTACATCTCGGTCACTCTCTTCTCGTTTTCCTCCCACTCCTCACTTGATGATAGTATTTAATATTCCCTCATGTCTTAACTACACAATCTACTAACGTAAACAAACATAGGTTCCCTTCAACTTCCCACTTCAATTTACCTTCTATGTTTTACTTTGTCTACCAATATGATGTTTAAATATTTAAGAGCACTATCACATCGAAAAACCGTTCATGATTTGTCTTAATCGATAATTTTTTTTGTGTTTTTGTGACTTTTAAAACACAACAAACACTCACAAAGAGAGAAAGAGAGAGACGCATGTGTACACGCGCGTGCACACTATGTCGACCCGGCACCTCCACCAACGCTGGGAATAAATCCTCCGCCATCCTTCTCTCACTGATACAAGGCACACGCACATACACACGCACACACACACTCAGTACCTATACGTAGGTCGTTCTTCAATCTCAAATTTCAGCAAGCTAATGATATGATGAATTGGTTATAAAAACAAATACATGCCGTAAATAAGTTACTCTATTCCTGCTTCGCGCATTAACAATTTTCACATTTTGTTTTTCAAAATGGAATTCTTATCGATAAGTGCTGGCAGCAAAGAACCGGCCCGCTTTCATTAAGAGGCCTGTAAACACTTGTTGTTGCCACCCTTCGCAAGGTGTTCTCACCTGTATAGAGTTTACATACCGCTCGCCGCTTTCGGTCGATACTTCCTTATTGACTTGCAGTTCTCGAGGCCCCTCTTCGTCAGCAGGTGGTCTCGCTTCCACTAGACTCCTTCCGACTCGAGATCGCGTCTTCTACCTGGCGTTGTTTCGCTCTTGCATGCTCAGGGTGATCGGATCAAACTCTTCTAGGCCAAGGGAAATATAAAAAATCTTTCGTGACACAAAATGTAGATGCTTGTGTATCGATATTTAATTTTTATTCTGGTTTCCTTTCTGCTTTTGTTCCCGGAAAAATCAGTTACCGAGATATTTAATTTGCTTTATTATCATTCCCCATACATTAAAATTAGCACGTCATAAAAAAAAGCATTTTAAGTATTTCTGCTTGCCACCATCATTTGTTAATTAATGTTAATACAATAATAGGTGCGAGCGAACCGAGCGTTCCACTTGACTCTTAAGGGTCGAATGTCTGTTTTTTTCCTGGTTTCATTTTTTTTCTGTTACTGCTGATACAGGTCGCACCGTTTCTTGATCCGACCTGAAATTTGACAACATCGTATCATCCTATAGGCGGGTTGCTGTATAGTTTTGTGAAAATCGTTCAAAGTTAAAAAAGTTAACATTTAAAGTTAATCGAATTTTTTTTTACAACTAAAATAAGCTGACAAATCTGAGGTGCAAAATCATTTGTAACAAATTCCGGACATTCGATTAAAGTTAGTTTTGATTTTGATCCGATAAGTAGGTAGATGGCAATTACATGTAACAAATTCGTTACCATGGCACGGAAGTCGCACAGCTTTTTTGGCTCATGATAGCGGTCAAACGGAGGCTCGGATCGAGTTGAAATTTTGACCATCCGCAAGTTCGTTCCCGATTGAATGCCATTAGTTTTGTGTGCAAATCGTCAAAGTTATAAAGTTACATTAAGTTAATCTAAAGTTTTTTTTTTTAAACTAAACGGCGACAAAATCTGAGGTAGCCAAATCATTTAGAATGTCCGTCCGGTCACGAATATGTTAATTTTATTTTGATCCGATAAGTAGTGTAGATAGCAATTACATTTTAACAAAAGTAATGTTACCATATGGCAACGAAAAGTCGCACAAGAATTCTGGTCACTATGTACTGCCACCTAGAAGAAATCAAGAGTAAAATAGTTTTCCCAAAGAAATGATGTCAAGGTCCTCTAGATGGCGGTGGATTTTATCCATTCTCTCCTATTTTACAAATTTTCAGCTAAATCGGTCAAGACCTACAAGACTTATTGGTGTGTAGCATTAGCATTATGGGAATGTCGTACTCGGGTCGTGTTGCACGTACCGGTGCTCGCTCAACAACGCGTCCAACTGAGCGTTTTCCTAGTTATATAGATAGCTCAAAATAGGTTGCGCTGGATACGTGATCAACATATTGTCGAATAACTAAGAAGGTAACTATAAAGTAACATTCCCCCGGCATTCAATTGGTATTGGTGAAGGAGAAGGCTTGATCGAAAAGGCCTCCTCACCCAATGGTCACCAGAAACAATGGTCACCAGAAACATTCGGTAGCAATGTCAACAAAAAAGGTTATTTCATATAGAAGAGCTTTGCTCACTAAAAATACAAAAATTGTTTCAAGTTTAACTTATTTATTAATCGTACATAGTCTTTAACATATTCATTATTAATATCAGGTGAGGATTGTAATGCTATTTATTTGTTTAAACAAAAATGAAGAACATTTTTTGTTCTTGAGATGATTGGTTCTCCTAGGGGTGTAACATTGTCATTTCGCAATGGATTCATCATGTCCCAAGCGGCATTGGATAATGTGCACTACTACTCCATTTAGTGCATCCTAGTGTTAATCCTCATGATTTGTATCACGGGGTTAAGCAGCTTAGTGTCCCATGAGAATAGTGCTCATCGACCGAGAGCAATCCGTCATTGTCCGACCTAACCCCGGAAGATTTGTGATTGCGGGTTGTGGCTGCAAGGCTCGGACTCTAGCCTGGCTGTGGCTAAGACCCTGTCGGTGTCCGGACCATGAACCGCCACAGCTCGTCACCTGGACAGGCGCGTGCTTTACTTAGCAATGAGGAAGGGATTAAAACAATGGCAGTATTCACCATTAAAAATTTATAGATTTACGAATATTTATTTTAAAATGTTTGAAATACGTAGCACACAAGGGAAGGATATGTTTGCAAATAGTAAGAAAGGCATATTCTTGTTGAAATTCTAGCTTGAAGTATGCCCGACGTAGAGGTAGAGAGTGTAGTGTACTCTTTGTCTCGCCATATCCTGAGCCGGCGTTTTGTGGGTTCAAAGAGCGCAGGATGTGGTGGTCGCATTGTAAACGTATCACAGTTTGACAGCTGAAGTGGACTTCGCAGAACAGTAAAGTAAAGTCACGTCCAGTGCGACCTTGGCCCTATATCCTGTATGGGGATGATATTGATGGAGCGAGTGTAATTGAAACGTTGATCTTGCGCGGCATTATAGTAATGTAGGCGCAGCAAGAAGAGTAAACCACTAAACCCAGGCTTACATACAAGTGGTTTTCGATACTCGGGAGGTTGCAACCAACTTGCATCGGATGTGATTGTACTTTGTTATTACGGAGAGGCCCATCCTTCCCGTCAAATTCGGACGGGTTTACAACCTTTCATAATAGAGCAGGCAACATCCTAGTTTCTTTGAACCCTAAAACGCCGGGCTCAGGATATGGTAGTAGTGTGTATACGTACGTGTGCTCCGTCCGCATCAGTGTGAAGAGGGATGAGGGAGAATCCAGATAAATGTAATATTCCCAGCGTTGGTGGAGGTGCCGGGTCTACGTAGGATGTGCTCTCACGTATACCCATGCGTCTCTCTTTCTGTCTTTGTGAGTGTTTGTTGTATTTTAAAAGTCACAAAGACACAAACAAATTATCGATTTAATCAAATCATGTAAAAAGTTTTACGATGTGGTAGTACTGTTGAATATCATACATCTCATTGGTAGACAAACTAAAAGAAAAAGAAGGTAAATCGGAGTGCATTCATTCCAGTCCATTGACGAAGTTAAGTTTACATTTTAAAGGTGATTTTGATCATCTAAGCTTCCGTATGCCTATATTGTGTCATTTTAGATTGTGTAATATGTAGGGTTCAACTATGGGGGCTTTCGGGTTACTTTTGTTTTTAGCTTTTCAACGTCGCATGTGTTGGATTAGACTTTCGGTTACAACGTCTAGCAATCCAACAAAATATTATTGTGGTGTCAACATTATCTTATGTGGCTGAATTGTTTTAGTACGTCCAATAATCCCAAAATATATGTATTACTTTCCAGCTAGGTAGTTTATGCGTAATACGGGTAGCTCTGATTTGGGAGGTCACGGATTCAAATACTGCCACCGACAATCATAACTGAAAGTTTGTCCGATGTTTTCTTCAGTCAGTCAGTCAGTCAGTCTTCAGTGGTGGAATTGAGTTCTCTTAAACAGCCCTCGGACATTTCTTTCGCAAATACTATATATACTAAGAGGGTGATTGAGGATAAATCATTTGTATTTAGCAAGACGTAATACTACAAGCATTATATGTTTTTTTAATCGTATTCGCATGTCACGTATAAAAGAATAGTATGAAACTTTAGTCAATGTATATGAAAATATGAAATAAACTTTCACGCGACTAATTTTTAAATTTTGTATGTTCTCAGGGCTCAAGTCCAAGAGCTTCAGAGCACCCTCTCCGCTGCGCAGTACGTTGCTGCGCACGGCTCCCACCCTCACGGGCTGAACCTCACAGCAGACGCAGACACCCTCGTGCCCATCTTACGGTGAGTACCAGGTGCGAAGCTGCTCCCAGTTGACCAGTTGGGAGTTGTTTTAGCTGTAACCGTGGCCCGGATGTGAATTTAATATTGTATGATCCTATCGTTAAATAGCTCACTTAAAATAAGTGAAAAAGGGGCGGTTATAAACTTATAATAGTAGCAGAGATATTGTAGTCTACAGAAAAAAAACAATTGTTGAGTTTGGGGAAAGCCCAGTTGGCCAATATGCCTGATTATACACTTAACGTATTTTATTATTAAATAAATAAATATTGCCATTGCCTCTTGGTCGGTGGCAAAGCGATGTCTAAAGAGAACCATTCATCTCCACATTATTACGAGATAGATTGTTGGAGATAAAACCACATCGATAAAATAAAATAATAATTCAATTCAGACTTTTTATATACTTTGACATAATATTGTTTTATGGCGTCAGATTATTGTACCGGCTTCTGAAAATAATGTTCACAAATAAAATCATAATTTTTTGGCACCCAGTATTTGGCAACGGACTTCACACATTCAAGATATTAAGCCAGTGAAAAAAGGGTTTGAAGTGAACAATATGTTTTGTTTAATTGTAGTTTTTTTTTTGGTATCGTGTCAGTCGTGTTCTGCTTTGGAATACATACGTTTCTACCAATATGGCATTGCACGTAAACAAAACATGTGGGCAAACCCCAGGACCCATATTTTGTGCCTCTATTTCGTTTTTATAACTTTCGTACTTACTTAGATTAAACTTCTCCACGTCACTGTCCATTGGTTCAATTTGCTTAAACAGCTGCTCCCGGCGGGAACCATAATATGACCCATGATGTTGAATTCCGTGTAGTCTAAAAGTAAAGTCATAACGTTTCTCCGCTGTCCCCTTGTCGGCCGATTTGAAGCGAGCAACTCTTGAGCATCGGGCGTGACTTCTCCCCGGTGAGATAAGGGTGGCAAGTTACGACCGGTGCACGATGAGACGCAGATGCGACGCTGCCTCGGGGCCGTTTCGTTAGGCTCAGCGTCGGTGTCCTGTCTAGCCGACGACATCCAGACAGGACGCTCTCAGACACTATAGTGGATCCTGTCACAGCGTCGGTGTCCTGTCTAGCCGACGACATCCAGACAGGACGCTCTCAGACACTATAGTGGATCCTGTCACAGTGTCCTGTTTAGCCGGTTTTGGATAATGTGGCTGACGTACACTTTTGTGTTCGGGGCTATGCTCTTTTCTGCCAACCGTCACATTTGTAATTGTTTACATGTATGCATTGCAAAAGGGAAGTCTCCTCGGTCCTAGATATTAGCGCTGGTGTACAAAATCAGTAGATATTCACTTAAAAACAACATCGCTGTAGTTTATAACACTCTAAAGTAAAAACTGTCTATTCCATAGAGGTACATGCAATTTTTACGTTTACTCTCTCCCGCGCTTTTATTGTGAAAAGACGTGTGACGTCATGTCTCAGTCGACAAGCGATGTTTATGAATGAAATTAGCCACGATCTTCTAGATCACGGAGCTAAATTCACCTATGGCCGTTCACCTGCTCGTGTTAAAACAATAATTCATTGTTGCCATTTTCTTTATTAATGTTATCATAAAACCATTAATCGTTATCTAGGTGCCCGTTAGGGCGCCGCAGCCAAGCCGCGGTGCGCTACACACTCAAGCACCTTATACAGCAAGCAGAGTTGGGGTGATTTCGAGGTGTCACCCAGCCGTCATGAAACGTGATGTGAACTTAAAAACTATCAACATCAAGGGGATTTTAGTACCTGACAACACATGCCATATTTGGTTGGGGTACGAGCATTCCTTCTTGGTGAAAAATGGCTTGAAACATGCTCAAAATCACTTTAAGGATGTAAGCTACTACTGCTACTGCTACTGTCTAATTCGTCAGTTTCAATCGCCCCGCGATTCTGACCAAACGGGTGGGGCTACAACGATCATATTTTACTTGGACATTAAGGTAATAGTGATATAGGGTCTTTTAAAAGAAAAAGTTAAAAAAGTTTGCTGGAAGGCTTCCAAAAAAAGGTTTTAACATAAGCCTTTTACAGGCATACAATCAACAAGTAACTATAGTTACTTGACAATGATCGCCTACATTGTTTACAAAAAGCCAGTCTTTGGACCACTAAATTTTACATTCTTTTGTTAATTGGTAATACCATAGCAATTAAATCAACTTTGCTAAAATTATTATATTTTAACAAAATTTTGCAATGGAACTTGAAAAAGTAATGAGATCCCAACACATAACAAAAACTTGTAAAAATACAGCCAAACCTTATACACACTCAAAATAAATGAGATCTAAAAAAGGGCCAAGCTCATCTATCCTTTCACATTTGCGCATTCTTAATTCACAAACGTACAACATCATCCTTGAAAAGCTTGACAAAATAGAATTTGCATGATATAACGTTTAAATTAATTAGAAAAAAATAACTAAGATGAACTATTACGTTTGAATTTATAATTGCAAATTCTATTTTGCCAAGCTTTCAAGGATGCTGTTACGGGACACTGTACGTTTATGAATTAAGAATGCGCAAATGTGGAAGGGTAGATGAGCTTGGCCCTTTTTTAGATCTAATTTATTTTGAGTGTGTAAGGTTTGGCTGTATTTTTACAAGTTTTTGTTAAGTGTGGGTTAATGTATACACAAATATGCAAACATTATATCTTAATGGACAAATTGTTGTTTATTAGCATTTTTTAATCATTAAAAAAATCACTGGAGAAAAAAAATCTGGAATGTTTTTTTCTTTTTTATTGTATTTTTATTGTTTGTCCACACGATTCCGGCTAAACCGATACTCCAATTGCGATGAAATTTTATGGAGGCCTTCGAAACCTCTGAACTTAGAACTGCCACGTTTTTGAGCGCAATCGAAAAATTATTTCTCATTAAAATCGCAATTTTACGATTTTTGTCCGACTTATGTTGGAAACAGGTGTAAGAAATATATATATTAGAAACAAATTTCATTCTCAAAGATCATTCAAGTAAGATAATCAGCAAAAATTTTTTTTTTTCAATGACCACAGGGAGTTTGGTTGTACGGTTATGACGTATTGCCCTGTTTTTCCCGCCATTATTACGTGTAAAACTTTAAGCTCACTTTATGACTAAAAATATTTTATAAATAACAAAAATTTGATATTTATGTAATCAGAAACTGGCCCTGAATACAGTAGAATAATAAAAAAAAGTTGTGAGACTTCCCTATTGTGTAAACTAACAACAAATAAATAAGACATCCTCATCCCAGAATCATACAGTGAGACCTTACATGTAACTTGTTCCTAGATTTTATTAATCGGGAAACACTCCCATAGGTAGAATTGATAATATTTGATACAGTACAGAAATTAAAAGGGGTGTGCGGGTTCCCGAAATTCCTTGTCGGGTACGGAATTTAGAGCCGACCTAAGTAAAAAATGTACCCTACTTTCGGGTAACAAGAATGTTTGTATGGTGATGGTAGATATATCATTGGTGGAGGTGCCGGTCTAGACATTTTTAATTTCGATTTTGTGTACAAAATGCCACAAAATGAAAATCCAGACATAAGAAAATGAATGGGAAAAATCCGAATGTAAGATTCTTCACAAGTGAAACTTTTCCATGATGTACCCGATCCGAAGATTCGAAACAGTTTGCTACCCGAACCCAACCCAACTGTCAAAGCATACCTGCTCAGTCCTTGAAATGAAACAATTCAAATCGCTCGAACTTGCGTTAGGTAATGGCATAATGTGTTTGGTCACCTCAAATGTAGCAGATTAATTACAGTACTATTTCACCCATTCAGATATATACTATTACACTAACTCCACAAAATTAATGGTCGGCTCGGTGGTCTAGTCTAGTGGCCAAGGCGCGCGCCCGGCAAATGGAGGACCCGGGTTCAATCTCCAGCCGAGTTGGATTTTGTAAAGTAATTATAAGTTTGTTTATGTTATAATATTGTTTTAAACAGATTTGAACATTTAGTTTTCAACATTGCGCTGTATAATCCTAGACTTGCATTAAAAATATTTTTATCAATGTTGATAAATAGCCTAAATATATTTAAGAATATATTACAAGTTTGAACTAAAACACGAACTGGAGGAATTATGTGCTATTTACAAATTTGTTAAGGCACTGCGTTTATGTGTCCATAGCTTAAAAAATAATTGGCATTAATAAGTTACTATTTCTTCTTATTCACTACTTCTCATTCGGTTTTAATTCAATATAATTCAAGGTATGGGTATGTTTCACGTAACGGCTATTTGTCCCGGATTCTTAAGATATATTCCTATACGAGCAAGTAAATAAAATAGATTTCGTGTTTGGAATAAAGCTGTGTTGTCATTTAGATCGAATTTCAAAAAAGTATATTTAAATATTAAATTGTCATTAGTATGAAACTGTGAATTGTTTTTATTAACCTTTGTTTTAGCTCATCTATTTTATCGTTTCAACCTCTCCCTGATAAAAAGTCCTCGCTTTTATCGCGACATGATAATGGCTATACGTGACAACATGTCAAAGGCCATCATCGAGTCTGTGTCTGTTTGTGTTATTGAATCTGCCTGTGATGTTGATTGTGTTTACTCGCTCAGAGATAATATGCAATCCTCGTTGTTTGCGGCAGGGACACGTGCATTCTCTTATTACGCCATGTGTGTTTGTTTCAATCGGTCGACATGAACCAGTTTGATCTCTGGAGTTGGAAATTGAGCATTCAAGTGGATTAGAATTTAATTATTGCTCTTCAAAGGACAAAGCTATGCCTCCGAGAGCTTTAGGCCTTTCTTGTGTATGCTGAGAGTTACCAAATCTTGCGTATATTGTAATAATGTGATATAATCTGAAATCGTTTCTTAATGGTAAATCACTCGGCTTAAAATATCTTGATTAGATGTGTACTTAAATCCGGCTTATTGTGCTTATAATGCTTTGTAATTCAATCTTTTGTTTATGTAATAAATCTCTCAGCTTTTATATTGATGTTTGTGGGAAATCTCTCATTAGAGGTGGGTTATCATATCGGGCATGTTGGATATTATCCTGGAATCTTTTGTTTATAACAAGCACTATTAGCTTATATTTTCATGCTTAGTGAAGAATCTTTCTTGTCACTATCGTGTCCATTCTCTCGTTTAGCTAACAGAGATTTAAAATTATATTTATGACTGTGCGGGTAGAGATTTTGACAGTCGGGTTGGGTTCGGGTAGAAAGGTAAAGTAGTGTATATAGAAAAGAATGGCACTGCATGAAAGACGGATAATGAATTTCACGTGAAGAATCTTACATTCTATTTTTTTTACACTTGGAAAACGCTTAAGTCCCGCCGCGTTGATGGATGAGCTTTTTTTTGTAAGTTTTTAGTTTGCGTAGGACCACTTTTCCTTTGCAAGTGCTTTTTGAATGCATTGTAGGTGATTGTTGTCAATTTTCTATTGTTACTTGTTAATTGCTATTATAAACCTAAAAAACCCATATTAAAACCTTTATTCTATGGATTCTGGCTAACTTTTTCATTTTTTTCTTTCAGAAAGCAATACATCACCATTATCTTAATGTCCATGTAAAATATGAACGTTGTAGCCTCACCCGTTTGGTCAGAATCGGCCCAAATTTCACGAAAATATCGCACTTAAAATCGGGAAAAAACGTAAAAGTACGATATTCATGAGAAATATTTCTTCGATTGTACCCAAAAACGTGGCAAGTCGTAAGTTTAGAGATATCGAAGGTCCCCTCAAATTTTCATCAAGATCGCATATGCCGTTTGCCCGGTAGAGAGCGAACAAACAGACAAAAATACAAAAAAAAAACACCCGAGCTAAATTTTTCGGGGGGTCAGTGAAATTGAAGTCTTCGCTTCGCTCATCCAATTATTCATTTTCTTATGTCAGGATTTTCATGTTGTGTCATTTTGTACACAAAATATATGTATATTAAAAAAATTGTCTGGACCGGCACCTCCACCAATAATGTGTATAAATCCTAAACCAGTCCCACCACCATCACCCTTGAATATTTCTGGACATCCAAAAATCGGGTAAATGTTGGGGCCTAAATTCCCGACCCGGCATTAAATTTCGGATACCCGCACATCCTTAATGAAATACGTTATTTGAGTCCTCCGTCGGATACGATGATAACATCGTTGGTCTTCAAAATTGCTAAATTTGCGCCCAGCAATCTGCCGTTTCTACATCTGGCAGATAAGAATAGTCTTGAATCGTTTCTTCCATATCCCTCAGTTCTCTCATCTGTCCCTTATTCCAAGAACGAAGGAACGTGGTTCGTCCTGTAATTCCCACAGGAGCTTCCAAGATGAGTTTCTGTTGTTGGCATGGCGACGGTACAGGAAGCTGCCTTCGCGCGATATGTGTTTACTGCCGTTCTTACGTAAAGAGCTTCGGCGACCCTACAGAATAACCAGACCTATACACAACAAACTCGGAATAGCCGGACGACGACGAAAATTAACCAAGTATCAGATCGTTCCGAGTTTATTGTTTCCGCAGCGGATAAAATAATAGCGAGGGGGAGAAAGTAAAGGGTTCGTTTAGCGTGTGAGGTGACAGTGGAGCAGCTCAACAGTTTGAGTGTGTACTTTGTAAGGGCTTCTACATGGCTAGACGCTGTTTACAACCCACATATAATTTCGTGTTTAATAATGTTAATTTACTAACATATATTGTATACTTTCTTAGTAATGTACCTATCTTCCATCCTGACAGCTTAATAATTGATGTTTTGTTTATAAAAAAAGTTAAAAATATAATGCATTTGCTACAAAAGCTGATAACTATAACAAAATATGATGTAAGTTAAATAGCAAATATTTGATATATTTTCAAGTTTTATGTGGTCATTGTAGTGTGTAGTAGCCGTTCTCGTAAAAATTCATATATTTTTTCAACACTTTTCCATTACGGATACCAACAATGGCGTAACTTTCACATTTTAAGCACCGTCATATATGGGGTAGAAAGAAATTCTGGTTATGGTCAATTTAGACACACCCATATAGTAAATGTCACCCACGTCATGGCTTGACATCTCGTGTCCATAAAAAGTTGTAATCGGGCGCCATAAAGGTAGCAAAAATAAAACGCATACGCCCATACCCCCGGCCTGTATTCGAGCATGTAATCTACTGCACATGTGACCTGTGGCTATTACGCAGGTTTACGTGCGTGTAGCCCTATATAAAGTAGCTTTGGTATGTAACGACCCGGATCAAAAAGATTGAAAACGTGTTTTATTCTGGGTTATCTGCCCGCTGGGAAATCACAAACTGCAAACGGCCATGATTGTGTGAAAACTATGTTTACGAGACCATTTGAATGGGTTGTACTATTATAAAGGTATTCAAGCTACGGGATGTATCAGCCAAAACGTCAGTTATAGCCTACAACGCGTCGGAAATGGATGTTTAATATTTGAATAACTTCATTCTTAGCTCGTAAGACAAATAGATTACAACTAGGAAACGTTAAAGTCCCGCCGCGTTGATGGATGAGCTTTTTAAAGTTTAAAGTTGCTTGGGATATCTTTACTTTGCAAGTGCTTTGTTTTGCTGCCTACGCATTGTAGGTGAATGTTTCAAGTTTCTTTGTTTCTTGTCAATTGGTATTATTTACCGTAAAAACTTTATTAAAAGCTTTATTTCTATGGATTCTGGCTAACTTTTCAACTTTTTCTTTCAAAGGTACACATCACCATAACCTTAATGTCATGTATAATATGAACGTTGTTGCCCCACCCGTTTGGTCAGAATTGGGCCCAAGTGGGACGCAAATATCGCACAAAAAATTAAAAGAATTATATTAAAAGCTTTATTTCTATGGATTCATGGCTAACTTTTTCAACTTTTTTTTCAAAAGGTACTACATCACCATAACCTTAATGTCCATGTATAATATGAACGTTGTAGCCCACCCGTTTGGTCAGAATTGGCCCAAATGTCACTAAAATATCGCACTAAAAATCGAAAAAATCGTAAAAGTACGATATTCATGAGAAATATTTCTTCGATTGTACCCAAAAACAATACACCTCTAAGTTCAGAGATTTCGAAGGTCCTGTCAAATTTTCATCAAGATCGGATAAGCCGTTTGTCTGGTAGAGAGTTAACAAACAGACAAAAAAACAACAAACAAAAAAAAAAAAAAAAAAAAAAACACCCGAGCTAAATTTTTGGGGGGTCGGTGAAATTTAAGTCTTTGCTTCGCTCATCCAATAAACGAGTATACCATTTTGCTTGACTCGTGTTTCACTCACACAGCTACTATTTGCAGGAAGTGGTTGTCTGGGCATGACGGCACATTATTTTCTAAAAAATATCAGTATCATTTAATTCTCAAAATTTCGCTGCTACTTTTAATACCCGCATTCGTGTTATTAAAAACTTCATTTATATCATAGTTATAAGCCTGCCAGTGCTTTTAAGCTTAAAATACTTTCTAACGTCCATTAATGGAATTTTTTTAAGGTTGAGACAACCCAAAACATTTCCGATCTAATTTTATCTTTCCAAGTACAACTAACACTGTTTTAGTGGTATTTACACACCCTAGATCCCTCAGAGGAAAGTATTATTTTGAGTACAGAAAACTTTGAACGTGGTATACGGTAGAGCTTAATTTTTCCCGGAAATATTCTTGACTTTAAAAAAATCGAATCAATATGTTGAGTAACCCTAAGTGTCAGGGTGCTTTTGTGATAGTTCTTATCCAGTAAAGGAGACTTAAAAAACTAATTTTTGCGTTGAGATGGATCTAGGCGCGTAGGAACGTTTTGAAAGTTGAGTGGGTCAAACCCATCAGCAGGTTTTGAGGGCGGCAGCTGGAGTCTGGGGCGAAGCCCCAGCCGCCGGAGGCCTTTTCTTCGAAAGCGAAAAAAAAATCACCATCGTTTTTTTTCTACTACAGTTGTCAGTTATTTCCTCGTGTTTTAACTGCACTCGGACTCTGTACACGATGTTTTACAGCAAGTATCTGCGATCTAAAAACTAACAAAATGAACGTGAAGTGGCCCATTTTAGTAAATTTCAACCTGATTTTTATGTAATGACGAAGAACACAGAATCTACAATCTCAAAACAATCTACTGGCTGCATTGATAACTTATTTACACTTGGGGTATACTGTCAAATGTGAAACAGAGTGATCTTTTGATGGGAGTGCCAGCGTGAAAAGTGGGGGGGTCAATTCCCCCCGTTCCCCCTTCCTTCGCGCCTGGATGGATCACTTATCATCATATTGATCTATCTGGCTCCAAATAGTCAGGCATCATGTTCGGTGATATAGAAAGCCGTGCGATTTTTGTGATGAAAGCAAGCGACCTATACAGTTCCCTTCAGGACACCTCAAAGAATTAGAAAATACATGTTGGCAATCTCGGAATCTGCTCTGAGCACATTGATGACCTATCAAAGTTATGCATAAATAAATAAATGATAAAATAATTAAAGATATTTACAAATCATTTTTGTCAAAGCTATTTTGCATTTATTTGACAAAGATAAGTGTCCTCACACTTGATAATGTTATAAAATGTGTAAAATGTTCAATACAATGATTCAATAATGATTATAATCACAGTAATATTATAATAAAAATAACAACAATCTAAAAAATAATAAATTTAGATTAATGCACAATAGCCATATGCTAAATGTGTTCATATTTTTTTACAAAGATTAAATTCGTATGCCAATATTAACTTACTGATAACAAAGAAATTATATCATACAAATACAACAACAATGGTAATAATTTCAAATGCTTGTTTTCGCAGGCCGAAATGATAGAAAAGTAATTTTTTGCATGTTATATCTATCAGTACTATTATTAAGTAAAATGAGCCAGGAAATGTGATAATTATTTAAATGTAACAATAAAATACTGACGATAATTACAATAATAGCTCAACAAATTTTTATGAAAACATATTCACTATCTTGTATTGTTGTTGTGTTAATGTGTCTGGAAAATATTCTGTTTGCTGACAGTCTAAAACCAGCTAGGAATGAATTTGAACAATGCTGAAATGTCATCAAAAAAGTAATCTGATGGCTATCCTGGAAAAACTACCTTGCGGAGAAGATACATTTCCTGATGTTCATGATGAAATAGCAATTGCCGCAAACAATTAATACACAGAAGCCAATAACAGTGGTGGATTTGTGGTTGGACTTGTTGATGGGATGGCAGAACTCCAGTCGTTTCAAAAGCCCGACAGCATTAAAAACTGTAGTCAGCTAGCGAATCATTTTGCAGAAGTGTTGCTAATGAAATACAGGCACTATGATGAACTGCATGTGGTTTTTGACCGATATGACGTGGTTAACTCTCTGAAGACAGCAACACGGGAAAAGAGACAAGGGCATCAACCAGTGGTAGCTTACCACATAACAGATTAAACAAATATAGCAAACTTAACAATGAAGAGTATTTTATCTCATGTGAAAACTAATATGGAATTGACACATTACATGTCAAAGAAGATTCTGGAAAAGTCACTTACACATGGTAAAAATGTTGTTGTAGCATGGGGATGTGAGTGTAAAGCAACACACAGGGATGTGATCCATCTTCAGAGTAATCAGGAAGAAGCTAATACTAAGCTTTTGCTTCACGCAGCTGAAGTTACGAACAAGGGTGCGTCTAGAATCAACATTCACTCACCAGACACCGATGTTTTTGTGTTAGCTCTTCGAAGGTACACCGAATTATGCGCGGACACGAACTTCGTTACTGGAAAAGGAGAGTTGTACCGGACTATTCCTCTAAAGCCCATATTTGAAGCTCTCGGAACCAGAAAGATCTCTGCATTGCCTGGTCTACATGCTTTAAGTGGTGCAGACAATACAGGAGGTTTTGCAGGCAAAGGAAAACTAAGTTTCTGGAAAGCTTTTAAGAATGCCAATGATAGTGTTATAAGTGCACTTGCAAACCTAGGGAATGATTTACTACCAAACGATACTACATTCACTTTGCTCGAGGCATTTATTTGTCAGGTTTACTTGCCTACCCAGATTGAACAGGTTGATAAATTAAGATGGTGGCTGTTTACCCAGAAACAAGCCCAATCTGAGAGCCTTCCACCTACTAGGGATGCACTTCACCACGCAATTCTACGTGCTCACCATCAAGCAATTATTTGGAATAATGACACCACAGCAAAACCAATAATCCCATCACCTGAAAAGTATGGTTGGAAATTGGAAGGAGATGTCTGGACTCCAATAATGATGGACCAACTTCCAGCACCAAAGGCTGTACTGCAATTGGTGAGGTGTGGATGCACTACTTCCAGATGCCAGGGAGGAAGATGCAGCTGTCGCAAAGCAGGAATTATCTGTTGTGACATGTGTTCCTGTAAGTCTGAAAGTGAAGAAAATGAATGTGACAACATGGTAGAAATTGAAGAACTTGATGACGATGAGCTGGGAGACGATGACGAGGATCTATAATCACAAGTTAACTGAGAGAAAACAAAATAAGTCGAATAATTTTAAGTTATCTATCGTACTTTTTTTCGTTAATAGTGCAGAAATATTTTGTATGCAAAACATTTTACATCATGTATGCGAAAAAATTGTTTTTTGCAATTGATAAGTATTTTTCGTTGATTGGTTTATTTATTTCGTAATATATTATACCTATTATTATGCCAAAAGCATAAGAAATCCTATTTGCGTTGACAAATGATTGATCACCTATACTAAACGTTATTAATATAGAGTTCGTGGATAATGTATCATTATTGAAACTTGTACAGTACACCGTTATCATTATGTTTATATTATATAACATATTTTTTATAAGAATTAGTAAAAGTATTTATTTTGCAAGTCATTGAATCTTAATAATATACATTGATCATAACGAAATGACTCACAAAGTTAATAATTCCTCTATTATTTGAGGCTGTGAAAGCAAAAAATTGAAATTCATGTAATTTTTGCTTTAGTAGTAATATCACATTATTGACTATTGTTGTTACTTGTTACGTGTCATGTTATATTATGAATATTTAATAAGGTATTTTCTTGGTTCATAAATTATGGAATACACTTACTTTCACTAAATGTCCAATTTTTTTAATTTCTCATTTTATTATTTGTTGACATTGATTATTATTAATAATAATAATATTATTCTTATGCTTATTATTGTAATTTCATTATTTTGTATTGAACATTTTACACATTTTTAACATGATTTAAGTTTAAGGACATTCATCTGTGTCAAATAAATGTAGAAGCTTCAATTAAAGTGATTTGTGATGAATATATGTATTTTTTTCTTTAATATTTTATGTATAACTTTGATAGGCCTGAAGTATCTTCAGAGCAGGTTCCCAGATTGCCAACATGTATTTTCTTATTCTTTGAGGTGTCCTGAAGAGAACTGTATAGGTGGTTTGCTTTCATCACAAAAATCGCACGGCTTTTGGTCATGAGCCCTGACTAAAAGGTTGATTTTAATAAAGCTATTTTTTAATCGAGGTGAAATATTAACTGAACTTTTAGGTTAATGTTATATATGCTGTATGCAACCAGGTTCATAGTGACGACGGAACTTCGAATAATATGCATGCTCTGACCGGGAAATATTTTGGTACCGATAAAAAAAACTCAATTTTCACTCAAATCTTGCGTTAATGGTGTCTAATATACTGTTCACATTGCCTATCAAATCTTGAGTTAATCATTGTTTTTCCTTAGATTGTGTATTTTGTATTGCAGGAGTGGGTGGGTAGTGGTCAACGTGTCCTCGATCAACTCTTCCCTCGACGGTGACCTTGTGAAGGTCAGCAATGAGACAACGGCGCAGTCGACCACCGCACGTAATAACACTGGTCAAGAGAAGATGGTGGACAACTCCAGTGATGTCGAACCTCTAGCTGGAGGGTGCAGTCGTGTGCCCTTGTTGCACGCTCTGGACGTCCTGTACACCACTAGACTGGAGCGCGGGGGGCAGATGGTGCATCGCGTGGTCGGAGTTAGGAGCAGGTAGGAAGATCAGCATTATACTAACAACAAATAACAATTGTTTACATTTGTTTAGTATACCCACTCAATCACACAACTGGTTTGCAGCGGCATTTGAATGAAATGTTAGTAGTTCTTTCTGGTCCCGCCTTGCAATCGTTCTGGCCTCTTGCATACACCCATTAGGTGGGCGCAAAGAACAGGTGGCTGTAGGGTGAAAAATTATGTTTATGCAATTGGATGAGATGCACTTAGATCTAGCTACGCCTTGTGATCTTGAAAATGTGCCGGAACTTAGCAAAAAAGCAATCAGGTTGCGCTGTAGGGTGTCTGTTCTCGCCCTATGACCTTGATAGTTGTGCCGGAACTTTGCAAATAGCCAATCAGATTGTGCTGCAGGGTGTCTGGCTACGCCTTCTGACCTTGAGAATGTGTTGGACCTTTACAAATACCCAGCCAATCAGGTTGCGTTGTAGGGTGTACGTTCACGCCCTATGACCTTGACGAACTCTAAACGTACACGCCAGAGTTTTGTGTACAGGTATCCCAGCTTTCTGCATAGTCGACAAAAAACGCAAGTTGTTTTGAGTTTATTGTGACTTAATGTTATAAGCATGGAGGAAGTCTAGTCTGACCATGGAGTTTAAATAGTACTGGCGTACTGGAGGCGCAGGTGTGTGGTCGGCGGTGTACAAGTTAGCACTTTAAATTGGCAGACATTTTGATTGTTTACTTTGGAAACCAAGGTAACCTAGGGCCTACCACAGTTCATGGTAGCAAAGTTTAACCTGCTAGTAGTGGTTATAACAATCAAAATGGCGAATAGGCTCAAAAAAACAAACACGATCGTGGACGTGCTGTTCCATTTGAGCTAGACCTCCTTATCATCCAACTCCATGGTCTGACCATGGAGTTTAAATAGTACTGTTCATGGTCTGACCATGCTCTTGAACCTTTACGAAATGTTAACTTTTGCCGACGTCCAATCAAATGCGTGGCCATCTATAGAGCGGCATGTTCAAGTAAACGCCGTGTTTTGACGCAGTAGTTTCCCAGACACCCGCCCTATAGAAGAGACCTCGCTTCGCACTTATGAATTCATTGTATGGCGTGTTTGTTTTCTATCTAGGCGGGTTTTGAAATTTCTTATAAAATTGAATAGGACAATGCCAAGCTGGTTCGCACGGATTCTCCGCTAGGATCGCATGATCGGGGTTTGGTTACAGGACTCTTGACATTGTGGTTCCAGTGGAACTTACACATGGGCGGTGACCATACGTCGATCGTTCTGCACTCTGGTGGAAAATCTGTCACCCACCACAACAATAATGCACTGCCGTCAAAATGTTGTAAAAATTCCTATTTTATCAACGTAGACAACTGTGTTAGTCTAGACAACTGTGGATGAGCGTAGTGAGCGTAGCGAACGAAGCGAAGACTTCAATTTCGCTGACCCCTCAAAAAATTTAGCTCCAATTTTTTTTGTTTTTTTGTTTTTTGTTTTTTTTTCTTTTTGTTTGTTTGTTCGCACGATTCCGGGCAAACGGCATAAGCGATCTTGATGAAAATTTGACAGCACCTTCGAAATCTCTGAACTTAGACGTGCCACGTTTTTGGGTACAATCGAAGAAATATTTCTCATGAATATCGCACTTTGACGATTTTTTTCGATTTTTAGTGCGATATTTTCGTGACATTTGGGCCGATTCTGACCTAACGGGTGGGGCTTACAACGTTCATATTTCACATGAACATTAAGGTTATGGTGATGTAGTACATTTTGAAAGAAAAAGTTGAAAAAGTTAGCCAGAATCCATAGAATAAAGGTTTTGATATGAGTTTTTTTGAGGTTTATAATAACAATTAACAAGTAACATTTGAAACTCGACAACAATCACCTACAATGAATTCACAAAGCACTTGCAAAGGAAAAGTGGTCCCACGCAAACTAAAAACTTACAAAAACGCTCATCCATCAACGCGGCGGGACTTTAGCGTTTTCCTAGTTATAGACCATTGCCCTTAGGCTGTGAATTAAAATGAATAGGCATAGAGAATACACTCAATACAAATTTCCTTCTAAGTGAATTTGATTTAATTTATCATTCCATTGAACATGTTTTTTTCATCGCGTATCTGTTTTGTTAATTAATATCTGTTGTTATGTAAGTGGAATACATCTAAACTCTTGCGGCGTACTACGTGATCGCTGGCAGTACAGTGCATAATTCCAGTGCCTCGTGCTGGAACTTTAATATGACAGTCCCTGTAGCGAGCAACATGCCGGACCCCCGGGATCGACAAGATCAAAGAGTTTGTTGTGGAATCTCAGTTGGTGGCGGCGTCGGCGACGTGGGGTCAAAGAGCTTATTCTGAAGGCAACCTCTGCGCGACGCACTGAACGCGTCCGAAGGGTGAACTTTGGAAATGTACTCTAATAGGAACTGTCGCTTTCGCAGAACTAAGATTTAGCAGCTTGGTGTGATTGTGAGAGTTGTTAGAAAATTTATTTATAACAGTAGCAGTTTAAAACAAGAATACAGCGGTTTAACCGAGGTCGTCTAGCTGGTTTCCACTCGAACACCGAAGTTAAGCAACCTGCGGACGTGGTCAGGGGTAGAGTGGGTAACCGCTCTGCCCTGAGACACACGTTTACCGCTGGTTAGAGCAGATGGAGGTTCGAGAGCTAGTGCAACGGCTTCGTGCTCTTAGACGTCTGCTCAGCAGTACGGGTTAGTGAAGGAACCTATATGACTGTCAAGGTTACACCGTCCTTTCGGATGGGACGTAAAGCAGTTGGTCCCCTTAGTACGTTTCGAAAGGAGTATTCTACTTGCCGGTACCAGGTTTCCCCTCCTCCCTGATAAGACACTTTTCCGTGGAAATGTCATATTGATAAATTATGTTATAAAGTACGTTTTTGCTCCTCTCGGCTTTATGCACTAAAACATGTCTTACCTTTTACCTTAATGCTATTGTACCACCTCTGGCCGATAATTTGAAAGTCGAAGAAACATGTCTGAAAAGTTTGCTGAATGAAAGAAAAAAAAAGAAAAGAAAAAAAATTGTTAATTTTTTGGGGCGGGACATAACCTCACTTTTGAAAATTATATTTAGATTTTTGGACAAAAGTGTAACATACTAGACTAGTTCAAAATTAAATTTTGAGAAATGGTTTTCTGGACATAGTTTCTAAACACCTTTAGCTATAACTTGACTAAAGCTAAAATAGTTTTCTGAAAATAACAGTTGGTGTACGAATTTTTTTGTCAAACGGTACAAAACTCGTATTTGTACCGTTTGAGAAAAAAATTCGTACACCAACTGTTATTTTCAGAAAACTATTTTAGCTATAGTCAAGTTATAGCTAAAGGTGTTAAAAACTATTTCCAGAAAACCGATTCTCAAAATTGAATTTTGAACTAGTCTTGTTTATTACACTTTTGTCCAAAAATCTAAATATAATTTCCAAAAGTGAGGTTATGTCCCGCCCCAAAAATTCACAATTTTTTTCCCTGTTATTGTTAAAGACCTTCTTTCATTCAGCAAAGTTTTCAGACATGTTTGTTCGACTTTCAAATTATCGGCCAGAGGTGGTACAATAGCCTTAATCAAAACCGTGTATCAATCTATAACTGAACCTTTGATTTTATATGGCATTTTAGCTTGGCGCAATGCTTCGCGGTGTCATACTCAACGGGTTGAAGATTTACAAATAATAATGTTAAAAATGGTAATGTGACTTCAAAACCACCCTGAACTTTTTAACTGAATAGGATAGACGTTAAATAAATAAATAAGTAAATCCATTGTTTTTATATCGACTTATATTACACTTTTATTTTAAATCAGATCTCAAGATTCCGTTAGACTCATGCAAGCAAGGCTCAAAGTGGAAGGGGCGTTCAGAATTCCCAATTTTAACAATAAATATGGCCAACGTTCATTGTCTTATTCAGTTCCTACTACGTTCAACTTGCTGCCTTCCTCACTTAAAACCTTGTCTAACATCTCAAAAATTAAAACAGAACTAAAATTACATCTTCTTTCTGACACCTTTTGACTTCTAAAAATATGTTTACCCTTTGGTATTTTTTAATTTAATTTTTTGGGTTTCACAAATTAATTTAATATGTCATGCAACCATGGTATTTATATATACTTGGTAATTGTGTATATTTTGGGTATATGTTCCGTTCTTTGAATTGTCACCTTATTATAATTTTTGATTTGTCTGTTATACCCCACAGTTAAGCCATGTTCTGGCTTTGTGTTTTTTTTTATATACTTACTAAAGAATATAAGAAAAAATGAAAAATGATACTTCATCCTCATCTATCACCACTCATCGTCTCGAATAGCCTTAGTGCATTAATACGATACGTTAAGCAATATCAAATTAAACTAAATTAAAGCAAGAAATGTGTTGGGCAAGAAACGTCTGTAAATGAGACTCCCAGTTCAGGGATAAAGCCATGTGTGTGTTGATAACAAAGCTATATTAAAGACATGTCCTTTAACAATGTGACGCAGGCAATGATCATGTCAGTTCATTATCAGTCTAGTTGCATATAAATTTATATTTCAGTGCTCTGATTCCTGTGAATACGTATTTGTATTATTCAACTTATTATTTATTCAAGTGATGGCGCTTTTAGAATTCAAATCGTCCACACTCAACGAGGAACTATCTCGACACGTATGAGGTAATTATAGTCTGACTGAAGGTAAATGGAAATGGACACAGCACACAGAATGTCTCACTCATCGTTCCCAGGTCAGCCATTAGTATACCCGACGTGAGCTTATTAAGGGTAGTCATACTGACGATATAGAAGATATTACTTAAGGTCAGGTAAATAAGCAAAACAATAATAAAAGCTTTCACTGGGAAATCGGATATTTTTAATTTTTCACTTTTCATGGCTAGGGGAACATTACCGTAACACGGTAAAGCTCTTTTCTGTATTGGATAATTTATTTGCTTTTCATTGAAATATAAAATCGACTATAGTTTTAGTGCTTGTGCACTTAACTGACCCCATACCTGGCGGGCATCTGTAGATATATTTTCTACTAGTTACGTGGCAGCGATCCTGCTGCAGACTTCGCTCAGGTACACCATCAAATACTATTAATATTGGAGGAAATATTCCGACGGGTCACTCACTATTCAACCGGCTTATTTTAATAAGTTATATGAGGTATTAACATACTTCTTGTCACTACTTTGTAGTTTTATCGTTATAGTGTGTGTTCGGTTGTTTCAAAAATTAACTTCGGTAAATGGAATTATAATTGCTAAAATATTTCCCAGCGAGGTACCAGAGAGATACGACTTTCATTGTGGGTTCACTTTATTTCTAGGATGAGCGTGAATTCTCGGAACACGTAGGCTTTCTATCTTGCTATTCAAGAGGCTTTCTATCTTGCTGCCTAAACTTACGAACATGTGTTGATTTACTCACAATACTCATCCTCGACAGGTAGAACGGGATTTAGTGAAATGGGTATTTTCAAAGCTCTCCTCTTACATCAGTGTGGGAAAATATTAAAATGGTCTTTAGGGAACATCTGGTTAATACAAAACATGAAAAACCTTTTTAACAAAACTAGCAGCAAGGTAGCCAACACATTTTACCAGACCAGGTGTATTTGAGTTTTAGACGAACAAAGTGAGATTTTAGTTTTTGCTTTGTTGGTTCATCTTTTACTACTAGAAACTATAACTTTCCTTCTATGTAATACACAGGACCTAAGTTGTTGTATGATGTAGATATTTCTTATTTGCTGGCTGTCAGGGTTGGCAGAGTATAATACGTTTCGTATAAAACCAGTATAATACGTATGTATTATACCGTATAATATACACGTATAAAACAGGAGGTTTTATACATGTATAAAACGTATAAAACTAAAAAAAGGCTCTGGGTCTCATGTATGTAGCCAATCAATAGTTAATATTGACTATTTATGCTCTTAGCTATAGGCACTAACTTTTAACAATGTACAAATATCATAATACTAGTCTTTTGCCCTAAAAAGAGTATGAATTACTTCAATGAGGTAGTCGTAGTCACATCAGGTTGTATCGACATATTTTGTTTAGAATTACATTTTATTATCAAGTGTAGCCTATACACAAATACTGCAGTTATTATTATACAGTCCACTTTTTAAAGAAAGTATAGTCTATCTTTAGGGCTAGGCTTTGTATTTCTAGTAATGCAAATTTTCTATTTTTAAGATAAAGGATAATGATAATCTTTATGGACCACAATCCGCCACATGCCTGTCTTGTTCATATACCAGTAGTCCTACTGATACATAATTATACTATAATTTACTGAACAAAATATTTGAAACACTAAATAGGCCTACTAAAGAGATCTTTATTTTAAAGAAAGATGCATGTAAACCTAGGTGTAATTATTTGTATTATTATGGCATCTAAAATGTAAGAACTAGGCCTATGATAAGCATATAGCATATGTTACACTTTGATTGGAGAAGGGTTGACAGGTTGGGAAAGCAAAACATAAATCCCAGGCTGAAGGGCGGGGGGCGACAAAACTTTTCACCTGCTGATGACAACAGTTCTTCCTTGGCCCTTGTATCATACATGTTATTGTTAGTTTTTCTTTTTTTTGTTATTTTCCAATTTTCCATGCTCACCAATCACCATTCACCAATATTTAAATGAAGGCTCAATATGCAGCTACCATTATTATTAATTTCTATACAATCATAATAAAAACATTTGAAATTTAAAGCTACCTACTTTTATACGTTTTATACTGTATTTACGTAGTTTTATACGTACGTATGTATAAAACCTTTTATACGCGTATAATGCCAACCCTGCTGGCTGTCTCTACCAAATTTATAACAAATAAAACATTAACGATTATTTATTTTACATTTTTATTGACACCAACCTATTGTCTTTTAACTGTATGTTGTTAGCGAGAATCAGGAAAAGTTTGGTTATATTTTTAAAGCTGCGATTGTTAAAACAGTTGGGTTATATTGAAGTAATTTTTTAGGCTTTTACTTGTTCTTTATGACATTTAAAAATAGAATTATGCAATATTTCGGGAATTTTCAACTCCCTTCTAACGGCAACAATTAAAACAAAACTTCGTCCTTGTCTCATTAAAACAAAACAAATAAAAAACTTAACCACAAATACGACCACAATAGTTCTATGGTCTGGGCACAACCTCTCCCAAAACCGGGGAAATCATGTGGTGTGTCTGCTGATCAGAAGGGATTGCTTAGTCACTTGAAACCGGGCGTCGATCCTAAACATCGTGGGCTCAAGTGTTGGTCCTTTTAAAAGTACAGCTATACTCGCCTTTAAAACTACTCAACCACCCACATGAAATCGTCCCCAAAAATGGTTCAGCGGAGAGGAATATAATCGTTAGAGGTATCCTCTTCTCTTGAGCGGGAAGAGGAGAACTCAGGAGGGCGTGTCACAACCTCTGCTGATTAGGAGAGAGTGACATTGTGTGCGTGGAGGGCAATATATAATTATAACTCAAGTTTTCCTTGATAACAACAGCGTCTTCGTTCAGCCATAGCCGTTTTACTCATACTTTTATAAATTATTATTTATTATTAATATTAATTCACTTTTATACTTTCATGGGTCGTTAATATTTAGTCATTGTTATGATTACAATTATTTTGATCTACTTTATATATAATTAATATACTTTTCGTCCATATTTTTTGCTAGCTTGCGAACCTGGACGATAAACACACACTGTAATATGTAATTATCTATATTATTTATTTGCATTTTTGTTATATTATTTTTTTCTTTCCTGTATTCTTCTCTGTATTGTAATGGTAACTCCTGATGGCAGCAAACCCATTGGTCTGCAGTCGTAAGTTATATGTAAGTAAATAAGCTTGTGTATGTTCGCAAATAAACAGTGGGTTATTTCAAAACAAAGAGTAAACAATTATTGTAATGCGTAACTTTAATAATGTATTTTGTCTCCAAAGCCCTAACTGCCTGATGTTGGCTGCGAAAACAGTATATTTCAAAATAATTCGTCCATTTCTATGGCACTCAGCTAAATTAACTGAACTTGTGTTTCAGTCTCGGGAGGAGGCGCTGGTTCCCATCACTGAACGGCAGCGACGTCGCGACGCGTCAGCGAATTCTGCTGACGTCCACGGTGACTTTCGTGCAAGTTCCTGAACACGAAGAACATCCCCAATCCAGGTAAGCTTGGGGGAGACCATAATATTCCCCCCACCCGAAGCCACTAGACTAACAGCCATGATGGGCCCGGGGTTTAATTTGGCCCAGAGAATGGCTCTGTTAGTCGTAAAAGGTGAGAAAACAGGTAAAGTCCATCTCGCAAACATCACCTAGTATGTAAGCGAGTATTACTCCCTGGAACTAGAGGCGAGCTCTGGTGTGAGAAACGCAAGAAACTATCCCTTTTCCCGCCCTCTGCCCGTGGCTAGAACTGACGAGCATAGGTTGTTTCTCCCTATGATGGCCTAAAGGTTGACGCGCCCTTTACAAAAATAAACTAAAAACAGACAAAGGCGCTTGCTGGCTGTTGATTATCCGCTCTTTTCTTTGTAATTACTACGCTGTAGTAACCTTTTACTGTACACTGAAAATAAAAATTGACGTGTGCACTTTAATTGTTCGCTTTTTGCTGTCATTAATGGCGCTAATTCCATGTTGAGGGCTGGTAATCTTTTCAATGCTTCTCTTTTGAGCGGATGTATTTCAGCAAGTATGTTATTATTGCCATTGAAATCACCGCTGGTGAACTCAATTTCATGGAAAAATTCATAAATTACGATCGTAGTTATGTTGGTAAAATTTGATCATTATCGTATCGTACGTATAAGGGTTCGAACGAATAATGGTCTAGATTAAATTTACGGTTACTCAATATTGCTGTGAACATGCTCGCACATCTAATGGTTGTTAGGTAGCCTCCATGACCTGACGTTGTCGAAACAGGAACGGGATGAATGTTGAACTCATGCGTTTTGTTGAAAGAGCGATATTACCAACTATGTTTCTTTAACGCGGTGCAAGTTCAGCGTAGACCTCAACCCATTAGGTCCAAGCCGCTTCCGGTCTCGCCGGTGTAACTCTAAGCGATGTAATTAACACATTAATTATTCACCTGTGAAACTGATGTGTGCCGTGCTGGCTTGCTGGCGCCGCAGGACCGGCGAGAGAGGCCGAGTGGCAGCTCTTAATGGCTAAATAACTATGGCTATGTTCTTGTTCTGTGCGATCTTCAGGTGTTATAACTTATAATATCTTATACAAAATAAATAAAATAAAAATAAGACCATTAAATTAGTGAACGAATGTTTAGCAAAACATATCAATTGTGTAAATTATAACTTGAATAATCTACCTCCCCTTCCCTAATAATTAGCATTACAAACTTTTAAAATGGGTTGCCCCCCCCCCCACCACCACCCCGGCTTCATTTTTAATAACTAGGGAAACGCCAAAGTCGTTGTTAAACGAGTGAGTGAGCCATGTGTTGAGTACCCGGTAACATTCCTTTTCTTCCCCATGGTTTTAGTGAGAACGTATTCTCAGACAATCGTGAGAAGCACGCCTTTGAACTTCTGCAGAAACTCCAAGATTTTAAAAAGGGTCTTTGATTTTCGAGTTTCCCTGCTAAAACCACATTATTTATGCTGTAGATATTCACGTGGGCTTTGTGGCGTTAGTTTTAATAAGTAATGTGTAACAAGAATCAGCGCCCGAGCTCTGCAACCTCCTTTGCGTTTGTGTTAACGTGAAATCTACCTCGAGTGACATGAGTTTCCATGCTACTCGAGACGAATTCATTACGTATTCATTCACTACGCTACGCATGTACTTTTCGTTGACACGTTCAGCGCTTTTTGGCGACCAATTCATTTCATTCACTTCAAGCGCAAAGCTTTACTTGACTTAACCACGTAGTCGCATGCAAAGAATACTGTGACATTTCAGGCATTTACTCTCCTATAGGTTTGTTTTTACTTCTTGATCAAGCAACTCGTAACGCGGAGGTGATGTATTACATTGAGTGCGGTAAATAGTGGACCACGTAATGCACGTACCCCAACCACATTCAGAGCCCGTTAGGTTACCCATCAGTCTCCTGGGTGAGAGCACTTTATTTTAGCACTTTCTTACTCAAATTTAGTATTTTTGAGGGATTGAAATCTCAAAATTATCACTTTGTAGTGGATTGATCAATTTTTGTTTCCCCTCTTCAAAAACTTTATAAGAAGGTTTCCAACGACAATAAAGAATTAAATTGTTTATCTTCGCGTAAGTGAAAATACAAAGTAAAAGTGAGACAAAGCACAGTTTTAGTAAAAAATATATTATTAGGTAGTGAAACGAAATAAGTAATTCACATACTTCCACTTGATTTATCCTATTTTATCGAAAGAAATAACCTAACTTACAGGTTGCCAACTTAAAGAAGTCGGAAAAACATGCACATGATTAAAAAACAGGCGTTGATTTCAACGACGTATTATAGTTCTGTGAGTGCAGCGTTGCCACCTGTTGTCAACTAACATCGTGCGATCCTACCGAAGTCCAACCTGTTGTTCAGTCTGGCATGGTTGGCGTGACTATAACTGAACAGAGAGACACCCAGTTTTACAGATCGTTATAAAGAAACTATCCTCATCGGATACCTACGATGTCTTGTGTAGGTCTGCTGCTAAGACAGAAGGCGCGCACAAATAGAAGTAGTCAAGTTTGTCGCTAAATAGCCAAACAGCCCCACTAGTTGAAGCCAATGTCGCTAAATAGCCAAACAAGCCCCACAACAAATTACAACAAAAAAAACTACTCTATTTTATCCAAAATTGAAAAACATCAAACAAATTCACTGTCACTCAAAGTCAAACAGCTGTTGAGAAAAACAATTACCAACCTTAGAAGAGTGCGCCGGTCTAGCTCAAGTCAGTAGTCTTGCCAACTGCTGAAGTTTAATTTAAGAAAACTGAAATAAAATATTGAGCGGGACAGACAGACAACGAAAGGTTAACACAAATTAACAAAACCAGTTTCAAAATACAATTATAATGAATCAAATCAAGTTATGTTACATTTACAATTACAAAAACATGTTATCAAATTCTCAAAAGTTCCCAATAATAAAAGTTCTCATTAATAAAAAGTTCTCAATAATAAAAAGTTCTCAGTAATAAAAAGTTAGCCAGCCATTTTATAAAAGTTTGTTCGTAGATAGCAAGTTTGTTTTACCGTGTTATCGCGATTCGTAGATTTGTAGATATTGACCAGGTCCAGGGGTCAAGTTCTCGACCAAGTTCCAAGTTCCAAATTCTCGCCCAAGTTCTCGCCCACGTTCCAAGTTCCAAAATCCAAACGATCGAAGAAAATCTCCAAGTCCAAGACGTTCCAAGTTCCAGACGTTCCCTTGTATCCTGGTTGATCTGCTCCAACCCGGACGTGAAGTCTCCTCGAGAGACCAAGTAAGTGTGTTTGAAGAAATCAGCCTTCTCTGCTCGCGTTTGTTTCGACTGATGATTTTGTGACGTAGTCACGGAAATTGAGTGTTGTAATTGGCTTAGTCTATTACGCCCTGGTGATTAGGCAGAAGTGGGGGTATGTTTTCGGTCCCACGGTTCTAAAAACGTGACGTAGTTGCATGATGAAACTCAGATAGTTTATTGATACCAACCATTCAAAAGATGCATAGCAATCACACACAAGTCACCCGGGACTGTCATTCCGTCGGGAGATTTATGCACGCACGTGCAAGTTGTGTTGCGCAAATGTTGATGAAAGTAATGTTTCCACACTCCACAAGCTATGTGTGACGTCACTGAATGACCAGAGTTCGGGTGAACTTGCCGATAATGTAGCGCAGTGAACGATAAGACATTCCATTCCCGCACACAAGATTACGACTGACATGTTTATTTGATTCCTGCACACAGAGTACACGGACATCGATTACGTAATCACCGCAGCTGGCCATGGCCATGACGACGCGGATACGAAGCACAAACACTAGTCATTATTTATTACGCGTGGCTGATAAATTGTCATAACACAATAAAATGAAATATTATTGGCTGAAATAGTTCATATAATTATTTAAATGTAATTAATTATTCAAAATAATTATACAATTTGAAAGGCGGGAACAAATTAATATTTAAATATCTTTGAAATTGTCTCATATCAGACCAAAAGGTTACAATATCCCCTCTGAAGGGCAGAAAAATTGAATATAGTGAAAATTTTGAATGTTCTTCACTAAGTTCTTAAATTTAAATTTTACATTATAGTTATATAAGTAATCTTTTATTCACAAGCATGGTTATGTTTTGAATAAAATGAGAGTGTGGTTATTTACCATTGGTTGCAAATAATATTTAGTTTCAATCATAGTTTTTAAAAGAAAATTACAGTAGTGAATACAGTTTTATCAATGTTTGCATTGATTTTTAGAGAAGTAAATATTGCAACATTAGCAATGAAAATAATAGTGAAACAATTGTTATTTAGGTACATGACACCACAAAGATACAGGAATATGACATGAAAAGAGAAAGGATGGTTGAGGAACAAATATTACAGGCAAAACCAACACAACACAGTCTATTAACTGAACTAATTATGTCTGCTATCTCACCCCATCCCCTCGAGAAAAAATTAAACAATTGAATAAACGTAATCAATCAGCTACGTGTTGTCGCAAAAATTAAATTATCCATCAAGTTACTTATCAATCAAATATCCGAAGCTTTTCGTCTAACCAGATGCCTTCCATCTAACCGCGTGGTTCAACTTTGTATCTGTCCACAAAATTATTCTCTCATTGAGATAAAGTCAAAGTCAAAATTATTAATCAAGTTTTACAATTGTTAAATTGCACAATGGAAAATCTTTCCAATAATCAACAGAAAATTAAGTGTCACAAGTTATGATTGCGATCAAAATTATTCAGCATTGCTGTTGTTTAAACATAGGTAAAATAACAATTATACAAAAATCAGCTAATAGAAAACAAAGGTATGATATGATGATACGAAAATGAATATGTAGTAACCGTAGTTACTGTCCGGTCTTACAATGGAAAACCGCCCGCTCTTCGCCTTAAAATTAAATTTAAATTCATAGGTTCGATATGTTCCAGACTAAATTTCAAAAGTTTAACCTGTTAATTTGGTATGCCCACTACTCACTGTACTAAGTTTTCGTTAGACAAAAGAATCTAAATCCATCAAATACCCCAGGTAAGAAGTACTGACTCCAAAATTCCGCTTACACGTGTTCCCGTTTGCTTTGTCAAATAATTATACTATACTGTGGTTTATTTATTTAAACCTCTCCCACTCACTCGCTCGCTGTTCTATACAGCCTCCCATAAATGTTTAACTCACAGGTATAAACGCACCAGAACATATCTAATAAAGTATTTACTCGATCAAAAAAATTACATCGCTAAATACTTAAAAACGCCATAAAAAAATATATATATAACGCAACACAACCTATACAGGAAACTGTTACAAAAAGGCGTATACATATTACATGCTCACTAATATTACACGATGACAACAAAACAAGTTAATTATGCACGATTACTAAAGGTTGATTAATTATAAGGTTGATTAAATATTGGTTCAGCCAATACGGTCTCCTCTCTTATTGATAAGCACATCTGTGAAAATTGTACCACTAATCCATGTCAGTGTAAGGTGTTTGTATTTAAATGTGAATAGTTGTTATTGTTGTAACAAATAAGTCCGCCAAAAATTAAAATAGAAAAACATTTGAACTGTCCACAGTTCAATCCCCCCATCCTCATCTAGTCTCTGTTCAGTATGATTTAAAATTATAAAATTTATTGTTAGTCTCTATCCAATATCACCAAAAAGTCAAATTATTATTTTAAAAATTATTTATTAAAATTTACTAATCCAAAATGTGTCAAAAACAAAATATGGTAATACACAAGGTTGCAAAAACAAGGTAACGTCAAGTTCAAGTTTTAGTTCACTGTTCAAATATCTCAAATAAATTTTTAAAATTGTTCGGGTTCAAATTCCACGAAGGTTTGGTTCAAAATCCAGAAATACGTCAAGTATTATTTTATTATCGAGCTTACTCGAGCAAATTTTTATTTATTTTATTTTAAACCCTATGTCAAATCCAAGTTTGAATTTATTAAAAATAGTTGTAAGTTAAACAACGTTCAGTTTAAAAATTATTTCAAATTCAATCCACGTAGTAGTAGGTTCCCATCCGATTTTATAAAATTCCCAAATTATTTTTCAAAAACACAATAGTTCACATCCCAGTTCAAGTTCAAGGTCACGTTCCATTTACAGTTCAACGTATGAATTCACGTTAAGTTTCAAGTTTAAATTCAAAGTGAGGTTATGTTCCAACAAAAATTGCAAAAAGTTCCAAGCAAAGTTCAAGATATAAAAAAAAAAAAATTCACTTCAAGTTTAAAGTTCACTATCTCTCAGTTCACTATCTCATCTCTCGCTATCATCTCTCACTGTCCTATCCCTCACATTGCTAACGTTAAACACTAGATTATTGTGACTCCCGAGTTAATAACTTCTATTATTTTCAACTTTACCAACATCGTTCCTAACGACCACATAAAACACCCACATAAAATTCAACCTTAACCAACATCGCCCTTACGTTCCACATAAAATTCAACTTTACCGTTTCTTACGTCCACATAAAATTCAACTTAACCAACATCGTCACTTACGTTTACATTAACGACCACATAAATTATTATTATTATTAAACATTAACTCGAGACCACCTTTCAATCTAGTATTTAACTTCACCCTCTTATCATCATCTAACACTCCACTATCTGTTTCTGTTTCGCTTCTCTCTAGCCATACTTTATTTCACTGAAAGCTCTCAAATTTACTATTTATTTCTATGTTCTATTTTTTAAATTTTACATGCTAAGTTTAGTTTATAAAATAAGTTGGTTGTCAAGAGTTTATTAAATTCAACTTCAGAGTTCCAAGTTCACTTTCAACGTTTCAACATTTCAACTATAATTTAAAATCTACTTTTATACAAGTCCAAACTAGGTTTAAATTATTTTAATGTAAAAAGTAAGTTTATTTTTAAAGTTTGTAAAAACAAATCCAATATTAGCTAGTTTTAACTTCAAAAAGTTTTAATGTTAGAAAATGTGAGGTTATATTTTGTTTGGGTGTGACAAAACAAATTAAGTGTGACAACCTAAGTTGTGTGTGACAATGCACAAGTTTAGTGTGACAACCTAAGTTGTGTGTGATGCTACTAAGAAGTGTTCCCTGTTCCCCTTTAAATTGTGCTATAAATGTTCTCCTTTAAGATGTGTATTAATATTTGTGAGTGACTGTACTCATTGCCAGTCAGTGAAGATTTGTTTATCTTATCTAAGTAAAGTCATTAATTTTTATTGCTTCTGCAGCTAGAGTGTCTATCTTCTGTGGAGGCTGGCCACATGCATCCATTGTTTATGTTATTTTAAGTCAAGGTCAAGTTTTATAACAGCTGGTTGAAATTAATAGTAATCTATCTCTCACTTTTCTATTTTATAAACTGGTAGGTTTTAATCCCCTCAAAGCTCCTTGTCACTTTTTGTTCTCTATCCATTCTGGTTTAAATTCAATATTTATTTTATTTTTAGTCCACATTAAAAAATAAATTCAAAGTTATTATTTAAAATTCACAATTTTATTTTATGTAGCAGTCAAGTTTAGTTTATAAATTGTTGTTGATTAGGTTTGTGTTAGTTTAAAGTACATATTTTTAATTTATGAAAAGCAAGTTTTTAGGTTATGTTTATTTAGGCTTTGTGTACCCTAGTGTTGACACCTGGGTGTCCTAACCTCCTACCGGTCTACATTTTAATCATTTAATTTTAGAATTCTTCCCTTTTTCACTCTCATACTTTCTGATTTTTGCTGAAGGCTTATTTCTCCAACGCTCCCTTCTCTTGTATAGTTCAGTAAGTTTTTCAATTTTCCCAAACCATCTGTCATTGATTTTAATCTTATCTCTCTGTTTTACGAAGTTCCACTTATCCTGACCAAAATATTTTAAGTTTAAGTTACGCTTGTTTTTATTTAAATTTTGTTTACGCATTAAGTAGGCCTCAATCCCCTCATCTCTCACTATCACTAACTCATTTCTCACTGGTTCGATTCTCACTCCATTATCGTCAACTACTAAATTATTTATGTATTCCGGGTTAAAAATTTCTTTTATTTCCACTTCCACTTTATTATTATTATTTTTAACACAAGTTTCACCTTCTCCGCTTTTATTGTTAGGTTCTCCGTTTTCTCTCATATCAACGTCACTTTTACGTAGATTTACATTATCAACGTCACTTCCACTATCAACTTTAACTTTATTTATCTCTTTATCACTTACGTTTTCACTTACATCACTTACGTCACAACTAAATTCAACTTTATTAACTCGGTTTCTCCCATTATCAACTTCATCACTAACTGTCATATTGTTAGCCCTATCTCGCCCTACACTTTCACTATCCGCATCACTTACACTAAGGTTTAACTCAACGACATCATTATTATTATTATTAATTAACCCGGAAACATCAATATCTCTAGCATTCTCCAATAACCCAACATTTTTATCATCACACGCTTCAACATCTGTTTCTATTTCATCTCTCTCTACGCCTACTTTATCTGCTTTCAATTTTGATTCACGTTCTATCCGATCTGCTCTACGTTCCTCGTATCTTTTATCAATTTTTCCACTCAGCTCGGTTATTATTTTATTTATGTCAGTTCTTAAGTCAGTAATGTCTGATTTCATTTGTTTGTTTCCCTCATCCATCTTTGAGTTTATTCCGGCGATATTTGCATTTATTCCGACGATATCTGCTTTCAGTTCTAGCCTTAGTCCTAGATTATCTGCTTTGAGTTCTGCTTTGAGATCTGCGTTTCCCTTATCTATGTGTTTCATAAGTAAAGTTACCATTAAATTGTCTTTTACTTCGCTAGACTCACTGTGTTGTTGGTTAATGCCCGTAGTACCTGTAGAAGTAGTCCTAGGTCCAGGCTTAGGTGTGATCTCGTTAGGCCTTGTGATTTCCATCACTGGTCTAGGAGATTCTAGGCCTAGGTGAGTGGATTCAGCAAGTGGGTTTCCTGGGTTTGTGAGTGGGTTGTGGACCTCTGGAGCATCCATGATCTCAGGTGTCGTGTCACTAGTAACATTGAATTCTACATTAGTATCACTCTCAGAACAATACCCTTCCTTGTCGTCCTTTTCACTCATTTTTGATTTTAATTATTCAGTTTTCAAAATAAAATTTTAGGTTAAAAGTTGGCAAGCACCACGTTTTATATTATTTATTAAGTTATTTATTATTAATCTCGGGTAGTGTATAGAATCAAGCCCCACGTTGGGCGCCAATGTCGCTAAATAGCCAAACAGCCCCACTAGTTGAAGCCAATGTCGCTAAATAGCCAAACAAGCCCCACAACAAATTAAAACAATAAAAACTACTTTATTTTATCCAAAATTGAAAAACAATCAAACAAAAATTTACTGTCACTCAAAGTCAAACAGCTGTTGAGAAAAACAATTACCAACCTTAGAAGAGTGCGCCGGTCTAGCTCAAGTCAGTAGTCTTGCCAACTGCTGAAGTTTAATTTAAGAAAACTGAAATAAAATATTGAGTGGGACAGACAGACAACGAAAGGTTAACACAAATTAACAAAACCAGTTTCAAAATACAATTATAATGAATCAAATCAAGTTATGTTACATTTACAATTACAAAAACATGTTATCAAATTCTCAAAAGTTCCCAATAATAAAAGTTCTCATTAATAAAAAGTTCTCAATAATAAAAAGTTCTCAGTAATAAAAAGTTAGCCAGCCATTTTATAAAAGTTTGTTCGTAGATAGCAAGTTTGTTTTACCGTGTTATCGCGATTCGTAGATTTGTAGATATTGACCAGGTCCAGGGGTCAAGTTCTCGACCAAGTTCCAAGTTCCAAATTCTCGCCCAAGTTCTCGCCCACGTTCCAAGTTCCAAAATCCAAACGATCGAAGAAAATCTCCAAGTCCAAGACGTTCCAAGTTCCAGACGTTCCCTTGTATCCTGGTTGATCTGCTCCAACCCGGACGTGAAGTCTCCTCGAGAGACCAAGTAAGTGTGTTTGAAGAAATCAGCCTTCTCTGCTCGCGTTTGTTTCGACTGATGATTTTGTGACGTAGTCACGGAAATTGAGTGTTGTAATTGGCTTAGTCTATTACGCCCTGGTGATTAGGCAGAAGTGGGGGTATGTTTTCGGTCCCACGGTTCTAAAAACGTGACGTAGTTGCATGATGAAACTCAGATAGTTTATTGATACCAACCATTCAAAAGATGCATAGCAATCACACACAAGTCACCCGGGACTGTCATTCCGTCGGGAGATTTATGCACGCACGTGCAAGTTGTGTTGCGCAAATGTTGATGAAAGTAATGTTTCCACACTCCACAAGCTATGTGTGACGTCACTGAATGACCAGAGTTCGGGTGAACTTGCCGATAATGTAGCGCAGTGAACGATAAGACATTCCATTCCCGCACACAAGATTACGACTGACATGTTTATTTGATTCCTGCACACAGAGTACACGGACATCGATTACGTAATCACCGCAGCTGGCCATGGCCATGACGACGCGGATACGAAGCACAAACACTAGTCATTATTTATTACGCGTGGCTGATAAATTGTCATAACACAATAAAATGAAATATTATTGGCTGAAATAGTTCATATAATTATTTAAATGTAATTAATTATTCAAAATAATTATACAATTTGAAAGGCGGGAACAAATTAATATTTAAATATCTTTGAAATTGTCTCATATCAGACCAAAAGGTTACAAGTTCGAGTAGACCAATTTACTCGCACCCTTAGTGCACCACTTTGCAAAAAATTCGAATATGACTGTTTTTATCTAAAATAAGTTTTATAGTTTTTTTCCCGTCGGAATGCCCGCTGTAGAGTACACATCACTTAACCAAGTGTGGCCCTCTTGTGTCCTTTTTTGTATGTGACCCCCTCATTGCGTGTGGCCAGGTGACTATAACTTGAACCTAGGTTATTATAGTTTAAGAGACGTAATGAAGGGAACAAGATATCTCATCCCAGCATTCGCCATTGAGAACTGCAGATAACCTTGGAAAGTACTTTCAGTCAGGAGTGCCGGTTAAAGGAATCGAACCACCTAAAAAATCAGTCTCTAGCGATAAGCAACTTGTTAAACGAATGGAACTCATGTAATCACCGTCTAACTTTGAGTTATATTAAAGCCTTATATTATTTGCATATCTTACAGTATGTTCTTACTCCCGGTTCTGGCAGCGTATGCTCGCTCCCGACCAGTCAGAAACGTCGTGGCTCAACTTGTTCCACGTGATGGCTTCCCTGGAGGTAGGCGAGGAGGTTCGTCAAGTCACCACCTCAGCGCTGTACTTGTCGCTGCTTGCCGGCACGCTCCTCTGTCTCTTCTGGAGGCCTAATATTATGTTGTATGACTTGCTCCAGGTTCTGGCAGCGTATGCTTGCTCCCGACCAGTCAGAAACGTCGTGGCTCAACTTGTTCCACGTGATGGCTTCCCTGGAGGTAGGCGAGGAGGTTCGTCAAGTCACCACCTCAGCGCTGTACTTGTCGCTGCTTGCCGGCACGCTCCTCTGTCTCTTCTGGAGGCTGATATTATGTTGTATGACTTGTTCCAGGTTCTGGCAGCGTATGCTCGCTCCCGACCAGTCAGAAACGTCGTGGCTCAACTGTTCCACGTGATGGCTTCCCTGGAGGTAGGCGAGGAGGTTCGTCAAGTCACCACCTCAGCGCTGTACTTGTCGCTGCTTCCCGGGCACGCTCCTCTGTCTCTTCTGGAGGCCTAATATTATGTTGTATGACTTGCTCCAGGTTCTGGCAGCGTATGCTCGCTCCCGACCAGTCAGAAACGTCGTGGCTCAACTTGTTCCACGTGATGGCTTCCCTGGAGGTAGGCGAGGAGGTTCGTCAAGTCACCACCTCAGCGCTGTACTTGTCGCTGCTTGCCGGCACGCTCCTCTGTCTCTTCTGGAGGCCTAATATTATGTTGTATGGACTTGCTCCAGGTTCTGGCAGCGTATGCTCGCTCCCGACCAGTCAGAAACGTTGTGGCTCAACTTGTTCCACGTGATGGCTTCCCTGGAGTAGGCGAGGAGGTTCGTCAAGTCACCACCTCAGCGCTGTACTTGTCGCTGCTTGCCGGCACGCTCCTCTGTCTCTTCTGGAGGCCTAATATTATGTTGTATGACTTGCTCCAGGTTCTGGCAGCGTATGCTCGCTCCCGACCAGTCAGAAACGTCGTGGCTCAACTTGTTCCACGTGATGGCTTCCCTGGAGGTAGGCGAGGAGGTTCGTCAAGTCACCACCTCAGCGCTGTACTTGTCGTTGCTTGCCGGCACGCTCCTCTGTCTCTTCTGGAGGCCTAATATTATGTTCTATGACTTGCTCCAGGTTCTGGCAGCGTATGCTCGCTCCCGACCAGTCAGAAACGTCGTGGCTCAACTTGTTCCACGTGATGGCTTCCCTGGAGGTAGGCGAGGAGGTTCGTCAAGTCACCACCTCAGCGCTGTACTTGTCGCTGCTTGCCGGCACGCTCCTCTGTCTCTTCTGGAGGCCTAATATTATGTTGTATGACTTGCTCCAGGTTCTGGCAGCGTATGCTCGCTCCCGACCAGTCAGAAACGTCGTGGCTCAACTTGTTCCACGTGATGGCTTCCCTGGAGCGTAGGCGGGGCGCGTGTCTTCAAGTCACTCACCTCAGCGCTGTCTTTGTCGCTGCTTTCCGGCACGCTCCTCTGTCTCTTCTGGAGGCCTAATATTATGTTGTATGACTTACTCCAGGTTCTGGCAGCGTATGCTTGCTCCCGACCAGTCAGAAACGTCGTGGCTCAACTTGTTCCACGTGATGGATTCCCTGGAGGTAGGCGAGGGGGTTCGTCAAGTCACCACCTCAGCGCTGTACTTGTCGCTGCTCGCCGGCACGCTCCTCTGTCTCTTCTGGAGGCCTAATATTATGTTGTATGACTTGCTCCAGGTTCTGGCAGCGTATGCTCGCTCCCGACCAGTCAGAAACGTCGTGGCTCAACTTTTTCCCACGTGATGGCTTCCCTGGAGGTAGGCGAGGAGGTTCGTCAAGTCACCACCTCAGCGCTGTACTTGTCGCTGCTTGCCGGCACGCTCCTCTGTCTCTTCTGGAGGCCTAATATTATGTTGTATGACTTGCTCCAGGTTCTGGCAGCGTATGCTCGCTCCCGACCAGTCAGAAACGTCGTGGCTCAACTTGTTCCACGTGATGGCTGCCCTGGAGGTAGGCGAGGAGGTTCGTCAAGTCACCACCTCAGCGCTGTACTTGTCGCTGCTTGCCGGCACGCTCCTCTGTCTCTTCTGGAGGCCTAATATTATGTTGTATGACTTGCTCCAGGTTCTGGCAGCGTATGCTCGCTCCCGACCAGTCAGAAACGTCGTGGCTCAACTTGTTCCACGTGATGGCTGCCCTGGAGGTAGGCGAGGAGGTTCGTCAAGTCACCACCTCAGCGCTGTACTTGTCGCTGCTTGCCGGCACGCTCCTCTGTCTCTTCTGGAGGCCAAATATTATGTTGTATTGACTTGCTCCAGGTTCTGGCAGCGTATGCTCGCTCCCGACCAGTCAGAAACGTCGTGGCTCAACTTGTTCCACGTGATGGCTGCCCTGGAGGTAGGCGAGGAGGTTCGTCAAGTCACCACCTCAGCGCTGTACTTGTCGCTGCTTGCCGGCACGCTCCTCTGTCTCTTCTGGAGGCCTAATATTATGTTGTATGACTTGCTCCAGGTTCTGGCAGCGTTGTGCTCCGACCAGTCAGAAACGTCGTGGCTCAACTTGTTCCACGTGATGGCTTCCCTGGAGGTAGGCGAGGAGGTTCGTCAAGTCACCACCTCAGCGCTGTACTTGTCGCTGCTTGCCGGCACGCTCCTCTGTCTCTTCTGGAGGCCTAATATTATGTTGTATGACTTGCTCCAGGTTCTGGCAGCGTATGCTCGCTCCCGACCAGTCAGAAACGTCGTGGCTCAACTTGTTCCACGTGATGGCTTCCCTGGAGGTAGGCGAGGAGGTTTCGTCAAGTCACCACCTCAGCGCTGTACTTGTCGCTGCTTGCCGGCACGCTCCTCTGTCTCTTCTGGAGGCCTAATATTATGTTGTATGACTTGCTCCAGGTTCTGGCAGCGTATGCTCGCTCCCGACCAGTCAGAAACGTCGTGGCTCAACTTGTTCCACGTGATGGCTTCCCTGGGTAGGCGAGGAGGTTCGTCAAGTCACCACCTCAGCGCTGTACTTGTCGCTGCTTGCCGGCACGCTCCTCTGTCTCTTCTGGAGGCCTAATATTATGTTGTATGACTTGCTCCAGGTTCTGGCAGCGTATGCTTGCTCCGACCAGTCAGAAACGTCGTGGCTCAACTTGTTCCACGTGATGGATTCCCTGGAGGTAGGCGAGGAGGTTCGTCAAGTCACCACCTCAGCGCGTGTACTTGTCGCTGCTTGCCGGCACGCTCCTCTGTCTCTTCTGGAGGCCTAATATTATGTTGTATGACTTGCTCCAGGTTCTGGCAGCTTTATGCTCGCTCCCGACCAGTCAGAAACGTCGTGGCTCAACTTGTTCCACGTGATGGCTGCCCTGGGGGTAGGCGAGGAGGTTCGTCAAGTCACCACCTCAGCGCTGTACTTGTCGCTGCTTGCCGGCCCACGCTCCTCTGTCTCTTCTGGAGGCCTAATATTATGTTGTATGACTTGCTCCAGGTTCTGGCAGCGTATGCTCGCTCCCGACCAGTCAGAAACGTCGTGGCTCAACTTGTTCCACGTGATGGCTTCCCTGGAGGTAGGCGGGAGGTTCGTCAAGTCACCACCTCAGCGCTTACTTGTCGCTGCTTGCCGGCACGCTCCTCTGTCTCTTCTGGAAGCCTAATATTATGTTGTATGACTTTGCTCCAGGTTTCTGGCAGCGTATGCTCGCTCCCGACCAGTCAGAAACGTCGTGGCTCAACTTGTTCCACGTGATGGCTTCCCTGGAGGTAGGCGAGGAGGTTCGTCCGGTCACCGCCTCAGCGCGTGGTACTTGTCGCTGCTCGCCGGCGCGCTCCTCTGTCTCTTCTGGAGGCCTAATATTATGTTGTATGACTTGCTCCAGGTTCTGGCAGCGTATGCTCGCTCCCGACCAGTCAGAAACGTCGTGGCTCAACTTGTTCCACGTGATGGCTTCCCTGGAGGTAGGCGAGGAGGTTCGTCCAAGTCACCACCTCAGCGCTGTACTTGTCGCTGCTTGCCGGCACGCTCCTCTGTCTCTCTTGGAGGCCTAATATTATGTTGTATGACTTGCTCCAGGTTCTGGCAGCGTATGCTCGCTCCCGACCAGTCAGAAACGTCGTGCTCAACTTGTTCCACGTGATGGCTGCCCTGGAGGTAGGCGAGGAGGTTCGTCAAGTCACCACCTCAGCGCTGTACTTGTCGCTGCTTGCCGGCACGCTCCTCTGTCTCTTCTGGAGGCCTAATATTATGTTGTATGACTTGACTCCAGGTTCTGGCAGCGTATGCTCGCTCCCGACCAGTCAGAAACGTCGTGGCTCAACTTGTTCCACGTGATGGTTTCGGTGGTGGTAGGCGCGGAGGTTCGTCAAGTCACCACCTCAGCGCTGTACTTGTCGCTGCTTGCCGGCACGCTCCTCTGTCTCTTCTGGAGGCCTTATTTTATGTTGTATGACTTGCTCCAGGTTGTGGCAGGGGTATGCTCGCTCCCGACCAGTCAGAAACGTCGTGGCTCAACTTGTTCCACGTGATGGCTTCCCTGGAGGTAGGCGAGGAGGTTCGTCAAGTCACCACCTCAGCGCTGTACTTGTCGCTGCTTGCCGGCACGCTCCTCTGTCTCTTCTGGAGGCCTAATATTATGTTGTATGACTTGCTCCAGGTTCTGGCAGCGTATGCTCGCTCCCGACCAGTCAAAAACGTCGTGGCTCAACTTGTTCCACGTGATGGCTTCCCTGGAGGTAGGCGAGGAGGTTCGTCAAGTCACCACCTCAGCGCTGTACTTGTCGCTGCTGCCAGCACGCTCCTCTGTCTCTTCTGGAGGCCTAATATTATGTTGTATGACTTGCTCCAGGTTCTGGCAGCGTATGCTCGCTCCCGACCAGTCAGAAACGTCGTGGCTCAACTTGTTCCACGTGATGGCTTCCCTGGAGGTAGGCGAGGAGGTTCGTCAAGTCACCACCTCAGCGCTGTACTTGTCGCTGCTTGCCGGCACGCTCCTCTGTCTCTTCTGGAGGCCTAATATTATGTTGTATGACTTGCTCCAGGTTCTGGCAGCGTATGCTCGCTCCCGACCAGTCAGAAACGTCGTGGCTCAACTTGTTCCACGTGATGGCTGCCCTGGAGGTAGGCGAGGAGGTTCGTCAAGTCACCACCTCAGCGCTGTACTTGTCGCTGCTTGCCGGCACGCTCCTCTGTCTCTTCTGGAGGCCTAATATTATGTTGTATGACTTGCTCCAGGTTCTGGCAGCGTATGCTTGCTCCCGACCAGTCAGAAACGTCGTGGCTCAACTTGTTCCACGTGATGGCTTCCCTGGAGGTAGGCGAGGAGGTTCGTCAAGTCACCACCTCAGCGCTGTACTTGTCGCTGCTCGCCGGCACGCTTCTGTTTCTCTTCTGGAGGCCCTTGTGAAGTTCTAGTTGCTCGTCTCAGCAGGCGTAACGACGTTACCTTGATTCACGTACCTATTTTCGTTGATCTCTCAACACGGCCCCACTCGGGCATCAGGAAGTCCAACATACACCAAGGTTACCTAAACAGATGTGTTACAAGTGAGCAAACAGTCAGATTGCAAGATCATTTTGTAAGTACCTGCTTACATTATTACTTTTTTATATTGTATACTTGGGAGTGTCAATAGTGTATTTATATACTCAATTCAACGTTAATAACTAATAAGTACATAGACCCAGTGAAAATCAGTTATGTGACTGAGTGAGTAGACTCTTAATACGAATGTAATTATTTATTTATTGTGTTCTGTACTTAATTTGGTTACACTTCGGTTATGGGTTACCTTAGTATTAAGTCTTATGTATGGTAACCCAATATAAATATCCTGTTGGAAGTTTGGTGAGTCTTTAAGTTTTAAATTTACCATTTACCTCGAGTTAGTTAAGATACCTTCACTACCCCAGTGTCTGTGTGTCTTACAGACCCCTCTAATATCTGAAAATGATCGTCGTGTTGTTTTTTCTTTCTTGCCTTAATTCGTCTTCGGTTATTTTGGGAAACCACTCTCTGATAAACAGAAAATGTTGCCAGATTTGGATCTCAATCGGGGCCGCGGGTATTATATAAATACGTATGGTAGAGTATAGTATAGGTAACAATGTATGTGTGTGTGTGTGTGATTTATTTGTACTTTTCTATTCATTACACAATATAATAGCCGTTCGCAAACGTAAAGTACGCTTGTCCTATTGGAATATATTTTGCTTTATGTATTCATTTTTTCACGTCTATCCTATTCAGTTATAAAAAATTATTAAAACATTAGGAACATAAATAAAACTAAGATTGCATACGTGCACACACAAAATAAACATAGTCAACATAGGTAATTTAAAAATATATTTAAATTTTTAAATTAAATTATTCGAAAATTGACGAACTAAATTAAAATTAATTAAATGTTATAATGTTTTGAAAAATATCCGTTCAATAATATACCGATGTTAAAATGAACAACCTAGACGATCATTTATCTCCGTATAATATTCCGGCCACTGAAAATTGAACTTCTTTATTAGAGATTTAATAGCGTGTATTATACGAGTTTGCAACGACCATAGTTTTGTACTTACTATAAATTTTGCACGTTTTATTGTTTGTTTTGGCACTTTTATGATGTTCAACTGACAAATGTTAAATACACGATAAAATACCCTAAATAAATAAATAAATACCCTCTTTTAGCAACCTATAACACATCAATGTGTTAAAACAATAAATAAATAAATAAATAAATAAATAAATAAATGTGCACTTAGTGTTTCACGTCTATAAAATAAAATTCATATTTTATTACATGTAACTGAAAAGTGCATAATAAAATTATGTAAAATGATGTGTTGAATTTGTCTCTCATCTATTATATTGAAGTGTGTGCAATAATTTATATTACTTAAAGTTAATTGGGTAAGTTTAGTCGATGGTTAATATTCCCTTATCCTGAAGTCATCCAGCTAATTAAGCGTAATGCTAGTAAAGGTTATACTCGAAAAAAATAGTATGGTTTTCGTACTACGGTCCAAACATAAATTTTCGAAGTGGGGCGCCGAATGGTTGTTTTAATTTAGGGGTGTCCATATAAATATTCTTCTATGTCTTCGACAAGTATTTAAAAGTTAATTTAAATTATTAAATACATTTTGTTTTGATTTCCAAAAAGATGGTTGCGTGTTTTTTCATGCAAAAATTGTTTTCGTAAAATAATAAAAACAGTCTTGAAGGTAGATTTTAAACTAGTAAATAATGTATTGTTTTCATTCAATATTGTATCATATTTATGTTTTGTTATTTTATTTTGAAAATACCCAGACAAATAATATATATATATTGTATAGGCCTACGCAAAAGTATGATGTTTTTGTACCTCATATCAATTTATCTCTTAAAGATGTACACTTATATAAATAATAATAAAAACCATAATATCTTATAAGATATTAAAAGTAAATACTTACAATCTCAATATCTTGAAAAAACAAATAAAGTTTGAAACTTGCGAGTGTAATGAGCGAGTACGTACGTAAATATGTCCTACGCCACGAAAATAGAGAGATAGCGAAATCTCCTGTCCGGCCACAAGTGCAATATTTATCACTTTGGTGGAGGTGCCGGGTCAAGCTAGAACCGTGTTTTAATATGCTAGTTTGTGTGTCTGTTCTACATCACTACAGTAGAGAGCGAGAGATATCTGCCCTGACACACATGGAATCTTTATAACTTTGGTGGAGGTGCCGGGTCAAGTTTAAAATTACCTGTTTTTTTGTTTTATCTCACAAACACTCCAATTTTGAATTAGGTTTTACCAAGTAATTTATAATTTCGTCAGTACTGCATCCTGCATGAAAAAAACATTTAAATATAGTCAGTAAAGGATATTTGTAACAATGTAGATTGTATGTATATCCAGTATCTATATCCATCCAGACTCATTACTAAACCGCGTACGACCTAGAAATAATGTTTTTGATTTGGCATAGCGTTCGTGAGATTCTACATAAATCGGGTAATTTTTCGCGGTTTTTCATGTTGGCGGTAGTGCTTCCTCTTAATATGCTACTGCGTGTCTACGTCAGGGAAACAGTGGTACAGTAAGAGATCTCCTGGCCACAGCCACACGACGTGGAATATTTATAACGTTTGGTGGAGGTGCCGGGTCCAGAGTGTGTTTGCGTGTTGTTTTGCGGGCCTGCTCTTGCCAGTGAGAGTAGTGTGGGAAGGGGCGTGCGGACGTGTGTGGGTTTATTCCTTCGTTTAATCAAGTGTGTATAATGGAATGTTGACAATTTAGCAGCAACCTTTAGAGTTTATTACCGCGTAGCGTTTAGTACTTAGGTAAATTTTTATTAGTTGAGAATGTTTCAGTGGGTTTAAAGGGGCTAAAAACCCCAAAAATTATTTTTTACCACGTGATCTATAGCACAATACTACACTTAAATGACCGTTTAAAAAATTATATCTTGTAACTGTGATTTAACACGAATTTTTTATTTTTTTTGATCCAGAAATTGGCGAAAATTGGTGTTTTGGAAAATTTCCTAAATCGGCTTTAACCTGCTTCTTTTTTGGTCCACATAGATACTAGAGCAAAGTACCAATCTAAAATGCCCCTTTATAACATCGTGTCTTGAAACTGTGCCCAAATATACCCTCAAACACGCAAAAATATGCATTCCAAAATCACACCCCATCTTGGTAATCAGCATATTTTGACCGAACTACTTGCCCAAATTACAAAACAAAATAAAGAGAATTTACAGAAAAGGCTGTCGAGTACGTCAATAATGGCCAATATTTTTTTGGATCAAAATCCTCCAAGGTCACGGGGCATAAAGATCGTCCCCATGTTATTTCTTATGGGAGATTTTTGCCGATGGGACCTAGCTCGAAAAATGTCATGTTTGACAATTTTTTGGGATGTCATGGTGGCCCCAATAATTTTTTCTGTTAATTGCTTAATTCATTACTAGTTTGCCTGAATGAAATATATTTTTTGAGTTTAGCGGTTAAATACCCCTTTAATCTTTTTAGACTCGAAATTGTAGTCCAAACAAAGTGTATTATATTATCCTTGCTGTAGTCCTTATTATCGTCTTTATTGGATATAAGATCTGAGGAAATGTGTCTAGGCGTTAATGTGTTGTGTTTACTAGTTTTGTGTATACCTTATTTTCAAAATGTATTGTATTTTTTGCAAAGCGAAATGAATTCCATTAACTGGGTTTGGTTTATGTACAGAAATAGTAATTGTCGTCACAACCTTAGCAACATTTCATTTAATTAAACCTCGTAGAACACTTCTTTATGATACATGTGAGTCGTATACATTATTAATTATTCGTATTTTTTTCCATGGAATGTCTAGGGCCTATTCTAGCTAAAGGTAGAACTCGAGGTTCCCTTGTTTATTTGATAATGTATTGATCTTCCTACACTTTACCGCCGCAACGTATATTTTATTGACAAATTGATAAAAAGTAACCGTAGCCCAATAAACAAACACTGAACAAGACACGGTTAAAACTCGACGCACTCGCCCACACTGTGTAATATTTCTGCTGCATCGCCATCCTCGGACGCGGGGATAGGTGTTGTTTTTACATCCATTCGATCGTCTTAAGTTTGTATTTCGTTATTGTAATCCTAAACACAAAAGTGCCTTTTATTTTTTATTTATTTAACGTCTATCCTATTCAGTTATAACATTTACTCACAAAGGTGGACATAAATGCAGACAAAGTTAATTAATCAAAGTTTGAAACAGTAATATTACAACAACAATACATTGTAAGACAATAATTTTTTACATGTTGTTTACGTCTAAGTGAAATGAATTAAAATAATAAAAAAGTCAGGTCCTCTCGCGACCTGTTGCAGAGAGATGCGACTATTTTTCCGCGGTGGTTAGAATTGTGCACTCAACGTTTTAAGGGAATATTAACTTTAGAAAGGCAAATATTTATTTGGGTTCATTAAAACAAACAAAACCCACAGCGTAAACCTTATTTTACCAGCTTGTTTCCACGGCAGGTAGCCAGGAATCTACTTTGCGCTCTACAACAACACGGTCACTCTGTTAGAGGCGAGCGCACGGCTCTAAATTTTAAGCAAATACTGGCGGGGGTGCTCAGTATTTTTGTTACGCCATCAATTTTCCTAATTTAATGCTCTTTTAGAAGCTCACTGATTGCGTAATGTTATTTTACCATCCATCGCATACTCTGGTTCCACTGAGAATAACCTGAATGGCTTTCACTTTGCAATACCCTTCCTTTGTGTATCAAAGTCTATTTCAACGCACGCTAAGAAGTTTTCTCCTTTGTACATCAATTTAATTTACTAAGGGGACAATACACTAAAAACAAATTTAAATAAAAACCAGCAAAGCCGTTGCTCGTTTTCTGTACCACTCTGCACATTAATCACACTACTACTCACACCTCATTTCTAAACAATTACTTCTTTCAACTTCCATTAATTTTCAACCTTTCACTTTATTTGTGGGACTTCTATTCCGTGCAAAGTCTAATGGAAAACGTGTAGACGACAGTGTATTCGTTTACCCCACAGATGACAAAACTTTTCATCTGGATCTAAACTCTGGCAAAGAATAACCATCAGTTACAGGAGACGGTTGTACTGTCCCAACGACTAGAACCAATTCCAGTTCTCAAAAACACCTTTTCTACTCCTGTGACCTAACAAATTACACGTGATGTTTACTTGTTATAACTTCTCACGATGTTTTATATTTAATGTGGATCGAGATAAGAGTCAACAGAGAGCTAACCTGAGTTATAGCGTGGCTGTAGCTGTTATATTAGCACACAAGTAAATAAAACACAAATTAATAACTAAATTGATTGATGAGACGTTTCTGTTGCCGAAGACTATCTGTCTCTATCCACATTAATTATACCTAGGTTGTTGGTATCTTGTCATATTGGTCGTTATGAAGTCTAGACAAAGTTAACATTTGTCGAGTACTTATAAATGAGTGTTGACGTGCGAGGCCCGTAATAATAAGATTACACTATTACGCCCCCTCCCCCAACCAACATATACAACATGTCATGTGGTCTAGGACAGCAAGCTGCCAAGCGATGACAAAATCAATCACGCCCGTATTTCGACAATGACGTCCACAATCACACAGATATACAGGTAGACCTTGATGAAATGTGACGCAATGCTCCGTTGCCAGATGTTATATATAAGTTTGAATTACTATGTTTTTGTAAAGAATACACATAACTATATGTTCCAATTTTTAAATGTAATTGATTGTACGTATCTGTTTTCCTAATAGGCCTATCAAGAAATTAATTGGGATTTAATTCGAAACAGCCCCTTTTCTTTCGTATATATTTCAGCAGTTCGCGCTCAATTCTCTATAGCCACATCTACTAAGTAATTTCGTTTCCTCTGTTCATGAATGTTTATTGGGGTATGATAACAGTTTGAACTACCTTAATCAGTGCTTGTTCTACTCTAGACTGCCTCTCCCACCTCTTAGGTTGCGGAACTAACTAGATTTTAATGAAATTATTACTTTCTATATTAATTCTTCCTTTGGAAATTTAGAGGCAAGAAAATGTATTAAATTAGGCATCGTAGCAAGTGGTAAAGTCTTCATTAGCTACTGCATGATAAAGACGTAGAAGCCATTATGTTACTTCTAGTTTTCAGATTATTACTTTCAATTATTAAATATGCTATTTTTTTATCTTCATATAAATAGAATCAAGAAAGCTGGAGAGTGTCTATAGAATCTAATGAGTATATATTAGGTAACACAATGCTATCGTTTTTCCATAGCTGATGTATATGACGTTCTAGTGTTTCATTTCGATGCACTGTAGTTTGACACTTCTATTTTCGAACTGTATATTTGCTTTAATGTTTTGTTTTTTTGTATTTCTGTTTGTTAACACGATTCCGGCTAAACCCATACTCCAATTGCGATGAAATTTTCTGGAGGCCTTCGAAATCTCTGAACTTAGAACTGCCACGTTTTTAAGCGCAATCAAAAAATTATTTCTCATAAAAAACGCAATTTTACGATTTTTTTCAATTTTTAATACATTTCTTCGACTTATAACACCTACATGTTTTATTCGATTGAAATGATTTTTTCACAGAACCTTAATTTTATGAATTAATATATTCTTGTGAAATTTGAACGTAATCGAAAAATTCTTTCTCATTAAATTTTATGAATTGATATATTCGTGTGAAATTTTAGAGGAATCGAAAAATTATTTCTCATGATAATCGCAATTTTACGATTTTTTTCGATTTTGAAAATTTCTTCGACTTATAACACCGACATGCTTTATCCGATTGTAATGATTTTTTCACAGAATCTTAATTTGTGATGCGGAATAGGAAAAGGGTCCTTAGGGTTAACATTTTCAAAACATGTTTTTTGATATTTTTACAATAAGAACAGGATGCTGATCATTTTGCAAAAAAAATTATACAAAAAACTTCAAAATTGAGTGAGCTATGCACTTTTCTGTCTGACTTGATTAAAAATCAACTTTGCGAGAAAAACAGGTGTAAAGTTTCTATCTATTTGCTATTTTCTATCAATTTTGACCAATTTAAAGGAACTTTTCCTTGTATTTTTCTATTTTCTATCAATTTTAACCGATTTAAAGGAACTTTTTTTATTTTAGACACAATTTTAAATAATTACCCACCATCCTACCAAAAAAACACAAATTTTATAAAAAAACACAAATTAGGCCTATTTTTTTTTTTTTTTTTTTTTTAATTAAAAAACGGTATTTGAATAGCATTATTTTAATTCCAAATCATAATTTACCATTATTAAGTGAAAATTATGTAAAAGGCTAAACAAAAAAAAATCAGCAATTTACACATTAAATCACGTTTTGCTCTTTTCTAGGCAAAAAACTTTTTAACCCTAAGGTCCCTTTTCCTATTCCGCATCACATTTTATGAATTAATATATTCTTGTGAAATTTGAGCGTAATCGAAAAATTATTTGCAATTTTACGTTATTTTTCGTTTTTAAAAAATTACGCTCATCCAACAACGCGCCTGAAAAAGCGTTTGCGAAACTTCCTAGTTTATTATTTGGTGGTGTAGGTCTATGCCTCTTCAATATTACCAGTGATTGGAGTGTCTCATGTAAAATGAATGCACAAGTAGAAAGTAAACTATTTTGATTTATGAATATGTATCGGATAAATGAAGATAATGGCTGAAAAGAAGTTTGCAAATAGTGTTAAAAAAGTACTAAATTAAGAAGTGAGGTGTGGACAGCTAAGCAGTTTGCTCACTGTTAGATAAATTAGCTGGACACTTGACAACGGCATCGTATCGTCATTTCATAAGACAGCCTGCATTTATAACAGATTAAATTTTATATATTTTGTATTGATGTTATGAATGGGACAGGATCACTGATCTGGATGAGCCTCAAAGGCTGCTTTCCTGTTTCATTCTGTAATTTTTGCCTTGTGCTCTACGCTAAACGCGCTAAATATATTAGCTAGGTTATTAGTTGTGGAAGTTGACTAATTCTCAATGCGCGAATCGACGCATGAGCGTTGACGATTGAATCTAAACATCCACGTCCAACTCATCCAAGTCTATAAAGCGCACTGTATTCAGCAGTCCTATGATGTACGTGCCTAGCTGGGCTCGAACTTACAACCCGCGCACCAAGATTAGTATCTGAATGCCATAGCAATAACACAATATACCGTACGAACCAGGTAACTTACTACGTTCGTGCTCACGATAATGTTACAATACATCACCTACATGCTCGAGAGCTTTGCTCAACCTCAAAGCTCTGTGTGTGTAGTCCTCGCATTGTGCATCACTGGTCACATAAGCACTTCAACGGCAGAACCATGCCACTAATCCATGAACATTGTTTAGCATAAGGTGTATAAATCATTTCATTGGCGAGACAATACACGTATGTATCTATGATCATTTATGTGCTGATGTGTGTATACATATCCTTCATTACAATAGGTAATTGTCACAATCTATTTTGAATAAATCGGGCTAAATCAACAGTGTATGTGTTGCATAGTGTGTCAACGTTAGAAATCAGTATGTGGGTCCGTATTGTTGACACAGCCAATTCCATAATCAATGTGGACGCCATTTGCAATATATAAACTTGGCAGTATAGTTTTATAGTTTATATTACAATTGGAAATTAATTTTTAAAGTATGTCTTCTCATCAATAATTATATTATTGAAGTTCGTGTGATCATCGACACCAAACCGATGCCATACCGTAATCAAAAACTTTACAACCCTTATTCCACGTGGTTAAACAAATACCGACAAAATAACTCGTTTAGCCAAGAAAGTATAAATCAAACGTATTCTAGTGTCATTCTTAAAGTTACGAGAAATGGTAAATATAACAGCTGTAAAACATAAATGTACATGCAACATACTAAAACGTATTCTGATGAAATATTCAACAAATTATTGTATTACGAGCAGGTTATACAATCAAGTCCACTTGCAAGTTACATGCAGCTCCATATCCTAGATTTCTATAGGCATTCTTCACAATCTATTTCGAATAAACTGGACTAAATCAACATGCTAAGATTCAAGCATCCCACAAAACTAGTTCGAGTTTCGTGGTAAATGTTGGGTTAAATCGTTAATATTCAGTCGGCCTGGAAAGATAATTATTTGAAATTGTGCAGCTGTTAAAACAAGACTCACCACTTAATTCATTGAAATCTAACAAATATTAGTATTTAACCCACACTTCAACAGGCTTCGTCGATGAATCATAAATAAATTATCCACATCAGGCAAGTGAACTTGAATGGCGGGGCTGTGATGGTAGTGTGATTAATCGAGCTTTATAACGCGTAAACAAGCAATATCAAAAACTTTTTTGTCGGGAAAATATAATATGAAAACGTGTATGCTACAACTAGAACCAAGGTCTATGCGTCTCACACAATACACAAGCGCCTGAGTGAGTCTATTGTTGTTCACGAAAGAAAGTACACGCACAGTAGCAACTCATTGCTCTGTGAGAAGCCCCCAAGTGGAGACGTTTCCAATTATTCTCTAGCTGGCCCGGGCTCATCTCACAACAGAGGGGGAATTGTGATTTCAATCTCCTTCTCTTGATTTCTCAGACGAGTTTGTGGGAAACGTCATTTGCAGAATGTTGTGAGAGGACTGTGTTACTTTGCGCGTTTTGTCCCAAGTCATTTTTATGTTTTTTCGAGAATTTCATACATTTTAATTATTTGTCGACTGAGTAAGTCAATTTACAGCAATAATAAAAAACATTGTGCATTGTGTGTATTATTCTTGCGTAATTTATCGTGGCAAACAAAAGTGGGAAGGGGTAGGGGGGCTTTAGTCGGATTGCCTTCATGTAATATTTGCGAAAATAAGTCACTTATGTACACACTGTACACACACACAAACAAACTCAAATAGACTGCTAATAAACAAACAGAATAAACAGCGCGTCTGACATTGTGGCGTGTTTGAAAATAATGGAAAATAAACAGGTTATTATGTAGGTCCCAAATATAGCTGCGAGCAGAGAAATAACTTGTTATCTCGTTGAACATGGTTGAACCAAGTAATAGCAGTGCGCCGGAACGGGGAAGCTTTCTGTCCGTAACATAGGTCCTCTATTGCCTACAGTTTCACTGGGTCCCCGTTGAATATAATAGTATGTGTTGTGCGAGTGTTGCCCTGTTATAATATAAATTGTCGACAATGCATAATATACTCTAAAATTCACACACATTCACGTCAAACGTGCCTGTGAAACTGCAATACAACGTGTTCGTTTGTTTTAATGTTTTTTTAAATACAATCCCAGTTTTAATAAGTTAATGTAAATCCATAAAATTTAATTAAGTTTTTTTTTTATTATGACCATCAACAGAAAGCCAACTTTAAACATCAATGTCTTTATTTAAAATTGCACCGGTATTCCACCTATAAGTCTGTGCAGTGTATTTAGGTCGACGGTCTTGTTACATGACGTATGAGGTACGTTGTTCATATTTTATACATGTTAGTGGAGAATGTCTCTCAAGTACCCTCCAAAGCACGCTCTAACGTTATCGCTGCTTCAGGCCACATTACCGTTACGTTACTATAATCTGAGAGCACTCAAGGTATTTCAGCTGAATTACTCATGGGTACAGCACTGATCATGAAACGCAATCTCTCTCAACATGTTGCGCTCATTGCTGAATTCACCCACAAATGTCAGTGTGCAAATCAATATACATAGATTCTCACCGAGTGCAAACCCCAAAATAAAATAATGGTGTGCTATATCACAGATTGAGATAACTACAGTGGACTACAATACACCAACAATCTCACCGTTGTCTTCAAGAAAGTGCGCTGAAAACTCTCCCGAACTCTTTGCCTAGAGTCTTAGAAATACGTTGCTTTACAATTCAAAGGAAACGTGACTAGTGTATTAGCCCCATGATTATGTTATACAGTACAGCACTGCCCCGAATTCGCGTCTGTTTTGAATGGCCCATACTTACAGTTAATAAAATGTTAAAATAAACATTTTCATCCGGTAAAGACTTCCTTAAAATCCTGTTGTACCGGAATAACAGAATTCGCATCTCTAATTCAGCACTCTTTTCTTGCTTCCTCTTGTCATATCGGCTGCCCCCCCCCCCCCCCCCCCCCCGCGAGTTCCTTCCTACGACAACCCTCACCGGTGGCAGACGCCTCGCACCTTATTCCGAGGGCACTCGACAGTGGGATAAATGAAATTAGGCAACGCCGCAACAGCTGACTTGATTAGCTAATCGAATAACAGCATTCTTCTTATCAAATTCAAAGAGGCGAATCAAAATTTAACTACACGTTACCTCGAGTTTCAAACTTCATTAAAAACTCGTTTTTGGGGCACTTCTATAGACCAGAATTGAGCAGAAAAATGACTCACTAAAAGTTGTTATAACCAAAACTACGGACAAACCAGATTGTAATGCGGAATGCAGAGTTTATTCTGGATTGTCTATTTTTTATGTATAAAATCCTTATCAGTGGCGTAGGAACCGGGGGGGGGGGGCGGCAGGGGGAGGCAAAACCAACGTTAGTTAAATATTAATCCCAGAATGTCCCTAGTAAATATGCAATAACACTTATACAATTCGACATGCAGTCACCTTGGTAAAACGAATATGTTTGCCTGTATGCTTCGTCATTACATAAACAATTAGGTTGAAATTGACTAAAATGGGCCACTTCACGTTCATTTGTTTAGTTTTTAGTTCGCAGATAGTTGCAGTAAAACATCGTTTACAGAGTTCGAGTGCAGTTAAAACATGACGTAATAACAACTGTAGTATGGTGAATTTTTTTTCGCCTTAGGCGAAATGGCCTCCTGCGGCTGGGGCTTCGCCCAAAACCCCAGCTGGCACCCACAAAATCTGCTAATGGATTTGCCACCCACAACTTTCAAAACCTTCCTACGCGCCTGATCTTTATTATTATTTATGTTGAAGTTTGCACTAATGTGTCACGTTAAAATGCGTGTTCCTCGGAATCAGAACTTATCAAAGTAGTGTTAATGTTTTAATAACTGACCGTACAGACCACCAAAGAAGTTTTCGTTATAGTAATATTAAAGCTTGAGTGTGAGACAATTATTTGAAACGTTCACTGATCGCTACTTGCGTATATCCTTTATTAACAACCTTTCAAAGTTTCAAGATTTTGGGGTGAAAATTAGATGTCAAAAGTAGTCCAGAATGTAGGCCTATATGAAAGTTCGACGAATTCGAATCAAGCGATTTTCAGATGGACATTTTACATCGTAGAAATAGTTAACCCGAGCTCATCCAATGCCTAGGTTATTAATTTAATTTATTCAATGCAATTTGCGAACCGTTCGTTAGTGATTCAGTGGATATAGGATTCTTCTAGTTGTATTAAACACAAGGTTGCAAAATCACTATCATTTTGGCCATCCCAACCCTCAGATCGTATGGTAAACATACAAAATTCACGTTAAATTAGTCGTCAAACATAATTTGGCAAAACACGCGATATTTCAGTTCAATTACAAGGTGGGCTGCCTTGCCGTGGTGGATCATACGATGGTCCGAAGCGTGGGTAATACGAATGTATGTACTGTATTTATGACACTAAGTGGCGTGGGTTGAAATTCCCGCATTAGGCATGTTTTTTTGTAATTGTCTTTCACCGTCATGTATCACCACCCATCGTCTCAAATAGCAAAAATTGCGATAACAGAGACGTTAAGCAACAAAAGTAAATCATCAAATCACAAGGTTAACGAGATGCAAATTAGTTCCATGTTAATAAAACATAAATAAATATAGATTCACTTAATCGGAGACCCGCCTAGCATGTAGGACTAATAATACTCGCCATAGAAAACATATTTCGCCTCGTCTGTACAAGTCTGCTCATGTATGTACTGTGGGGTGGGTGGTGGGTACTGGTTCGCTAGCCACCACCACAAGTCTGGTCACATTGCATGCCCGAGATTGATGCCTCCTCGTGTTCAAGGCGTATCATCCCTCATCTCTCGTCTCTATTTGCCTTGGGTTGGGCTGTACAATCTACATCAATCCATCAACATCAGATGATTGATTTGAAAACTGAGGTTGCGACTTGCGATGCCTCTCTGTATATTATTAAACTATACATCGTGTAGCCGCGAACGAACGAACGAACTACAACATGAAGAATACCATTGTTTGTACCACACTTCTCTTATTGTCTGAACTGTATAGTATATATTGCAATATTTTCGGCTTATTAATTAGACATATTGTTATATATACACGTAACTTCAACTTATGATCGAGCACTGTTACTTAATAATTTTCGGTGAAACTTCTCACCATCATCAGTTGATTACCGGCTGACTAATTTTAATTATTCGGGCACAACTAAGTCTTTTTATAGAATATTTTATTATTGTATCACACTTCTGGGGTACAACTTTGTTGTTGGTAAATAATAAATAATATAAAATATATAAGCTTCAGTTAACATGTTTGGGGGGGGGTTCAGTTTCCCTTTCTCACCACCCCTTAGCGTCGTCCCTGCCTCAAATATAGACAGCTTTTTTTTTGTAATTCCCCTATTTTAACTTTTATGCACAAGAACTTTGAACAATATTAAGATCTAAAAACTTGTCATTCATTATCAAAAATGACCTTCGTTTCGTATGGAAGACCTCTTGGTAACACAACATAATAATTTTATTTATCTGATCAGTAAATTCTAAATTCATTTGTCTTAAAAAGAAAATTGGTTTTCATGTCTGTAAGTACCCCCCACCAGGTGAGTAGTTTCCTCTAGACCCGCCTGGCAACCCAGTCGTCAGCTGTGGAGGCCGTGATGTCATACGCACTACCGTGGTGATTGAGTCGTCCCGCGGCTCGAGTCATTCAGTCAACCAGGTCGAGACCTAGGAGACGTCGCTCAATTCACTTCCCTACAGGTAAGACCGACCCACTTGTGTTGTAATGCATTCTATTTGTACATTGTTCTACATCACATGTGTATTTGCTATTCTACTATGAACTTTATTGTATTTCACTTTTTCGATTAATTCAATATATTTTACTTTGCTACAATTGCTTCACAGCGTAGTTAAAATGACAAAAATTATCATGACGATGACTTGGCAAGTCACAGGCATTTCAAAATTGCTTACACTATTAGGTCTATCAATGTAATAAGTTTGTATTGTAGTAGTTAATTATTCTTGATTTAAAAGCGTTGAGATAAAATGAAATTGGAGATGTTTAGACAAATTTCATTCACCTGTTGCGTGTGTTGTGTCGAGGCCACTTGTGCATGGTTTCGTTAAATGGGGAATACCATAATAAACTTTACGGACCAATAAGCAATAATATACTATTATATCCTCTTTATTAGGTAATGTATACGTTCTCTTGGTGTGTGGATCGCACACACCGTTTTGGAATTTATTTTACAAATGGGTACACCAAAGATTAGAACAGACGATGAATTCAAGTTGACAAAATCGGGATTTGTGGGCCTATTGGCCATACATTTTGATCAAATTTATAGTGCACGATTATAAAGTGAGCATTTAGCTTGATCTTTCTCAGAGAGCTTTATTTTTCACTTTTGGCCATAAAGGCTTACGTCATCCTTGGTATGGTATTCCTCACGCTGCATTGCAAGTATCCAGTCTGTAACATCGGTCTCCGCATGGTTTGATCAGTGTGCCTCTCTTCATAATTAGCTTTGCATATATATCGAGGTACCTCGATAACCGTCCAGAGTACTAAAGCACTAATAAGCAGTTTTTATTGCATGTATTTATTTTAAATCATACAGATTGTATCCATAATGATTGTCTGTTCCTTTAGCTTAGTTTGATCTACGGATACGATAGGATGTCGCGCATAGCTCCAATTTGTGTGAATTAGGTGCAGAGTGGTGTACTTGTTCCCATTTTTATTTTGTACAAGGTCTAAATCACTGGAAAATGTGAACTCGTTTCAGTTAAGAGTACATGCTTTACTTCGCCGCTGACTCAATGCATCATTTTAGAATGTTAGGCGGTGACCAAGGTGTGCCAATTCTTGCACGCTGAAGGTTCTCCCAACATTCCTCTGGAAGATTGAGTAAAACTTGCACTCTTTACACGTATTTCGTACTGGCTATGTTTTCCATAGTACTGTAAATGCAATTCAAAACATGTTCTAGAATTTTTTAATACAATCCAGAAATTACAAGAAATAAAAAATCCCGACCAATGTTTTGAACCCGGGTCTCCCATATTCCGGGTATACAGGCTCCTTATAGCCAACTACAGACCAGGAAAACGCCAAAGTCGTTGTTATAGACGAGTGAGCGAGTCATGTGTTGAGTACCCGGGAACATTTGCATGAAGATTAGAATGTTCCTTTTTGAAATGGCAATAAAGTTCCTTTAAGTTGCACAGGATCAGTCGTTTCTGTTTCTGAATCTTTTCACCATCACTATTTCTGACACTTACATAATTTTTCTTACCTGGGCATTGCCTGGTGTGTGTAGTGTCATCACTTTCATAAAATGCAATAATAGTTGACAACTTCATCTACTGCATTTTTGTTTCCCTTCTTCTCCTCCATCTTCGGTAAAATGCCAAACTTCATTACAAGCTGCCTTGTGTTTCGAACAAGATAATCACTGACTTGGAATTCAGCACAAGTTTTTTGCTTTGACCATGACCTAGGAACAAGACTATCTGTACCTTTTCTTGGAACACTTGTAGCCAACTTCATTTTAGCCTTCAATTTGCCCAACAACTCTGGATATTCTGCATATTCTGCAAGGGGGGCAATTCCCCCCCCCCTAACTTTCATGCCATGGGGGCATAGGGGGGCAGATTTTAGAGTTGAAAAATCAAGATTTCTATTCTACTTTTTGGGAAAGCAACGTCGGATGATCCTGTCAACTATTCGTTTCCAGGAAGAAACAACCCAACAATAGCTGGAATGTTAGGTTAGCTGACGTAACCCCATGCCTGAACCGTATGGTCTATCCTACTATCTTTATAACCAGCCACCCGTCTTGTATTGTGTGCCGGTAACAGTGGACACGTGACTCAGACTCACGTCTAATCCAAACATCCCATTGAATGATTTGGTAGAGTTATTGGCAGACGCAAGTTGGGATTTGGTTCGCTCGTGTCGCATCGTTATGCGTTCTGTCATCTTTGGAGTGGTGTGTAGTGACTTTGATTATTGCGAAGTGGCAAGTGTAGTGTGAAGTGTAAAGTAAAGTAAAGTGTAAGTGTGTGTGTGTAGAGTTTCATGTTTAATGGTGTTAAAAGATTAAATTGATATCGTAATTTTAAATATGAAACGTACTAAACAGCCTTCAGTGAGTATTTTTTTTAAAGAAAAGGGTAAAACAAAAATATGTTTTCCTGTATGCTTCGTCATTACATAAAAAATTATGTTGTATTTTATTAAAATGGGCCACTTCACGTTAATTTTTTGAGTTTTTAGATCGCAGATAGTTGATGTAAAACATCGTTTACAGAGTCCGAGTGCAGTTAAAACATGACGAAATAACTGTAGTATAGTGAATTTTTTCTCGCCTTCGGCGAAAAGGGCCTCCGGCGGCTGGGGCTTCGCCCTAGACCCCAGCTGTACCCTACAAACTATACTAATGGATTTGCCCCCCCCCCCCCCAACTTTCAAAAGGTTCCGACGCGCCTGTGCACCATCATCTCTATTTGCATCTTCAGAATCACTGCTATCGACTACAGATACAGACGGACTGTCAAACGCACGGAATAATTTTTTTGGCTAAATTTGTCTTTATCGTTTTAACTTTTTGCTTAATAGCAACAGTACGTTTAACCTTGCTCAACTTTTGAATTTTAAATGGGGACTCTCCTATGTCTGAGCAATACGTGTTGACAGTCAATTACAACTTCAAGAGGCACCTCATATCCATCTTCAACTATTTCAGCATCCTCCCCTTGATTGAAGTTTTCAGCTTCTTCTGGGCCCTCGGACACTCGCATAAAACACTTGGAACACAAAGACTTGCCAGGAATAAGTTTTAGTATAGGCTGGAGTTCGGCATTGCAATGTTATGGACGGCAAAGACTTTCTAATAACTTTTTTGTGCACTCCTTAACGGATCACAACATATACTTCCAAACAGATGATGATATTTATCCAAAAATGTAGCACCATGGTAAAACACACAGACTCGATTGATTTAACACCAGATCTCAATTTTAACAGAAGTTGGTCTTCACTGGAAAACTGTGCAATAGTTTTTAACACATCAGGTGTGCCATATGAAGTATTATCACAACAAGTGTTCAAATACTTTCCTATTGAATACTCCATTATAAACCAGCACCTTACACATACAATGTGAACAGTGTGAGCTTGCAACAGTAACTGAGCTGAGAGCAGAGAGAATCTCAAGTTTGAACATTTCTGGATTTGTTTGACACAAGTGGATGCTTGTTTTAACTTGTCAGAACTTGCTCCTCAACGCAATGTAACAAAACATAGAGATAATAAATACTGAACACAGCATCTCTAGCTTCACAAGGCTCTAGATGTAGTTCAATGTGGAAATTGAAAACTCGACAAATAAATCAATTTTCCAATAAGGTACATAAATATAATTAAACATATTGGTTAGATTGGATTATTATTATTATTATTATTTTTTTTAATTTAGCATATTAATTATTAGTTATTAACTTACTATTATCTTATTATTGGATTGGAAATTGAAATTATATAGGTCTATATATTAAGGTAGACTTACTCTATTGGCCTCTATGGCTATTTTTTTAAACAAACGTCTTCGCGGACGGTTATATAGTGAGCGTGTAATACTTACCATTTTAACGGTCTGTAACTTCTAAACCAGGCTGAGTAACAAATAAAAATTTTGCAGTGTTGTTCTCTGCACATAGTTAGACAAAACCCCAAATTTTTAATTTTTTTAAGTTACCCCTTTTCCATAATTTGACCTTGAAAAAGTCCAAATTTGACTTTGGGCCAAGGTTTGGAAATATTTTTTGGTATGAAGGGAAAAGAAAACAAATAGCTGCTATTTTTTCAAAATACATGAGGGTAAGGAGTATGTTAGGGGAAAAAAATGGGTTGTTATCTTCAACCCCTTCGGATATATTGCACCCCAAAATTTGCAAAAATGACAATATTAATATGCCCATTCTGACCTTGAAAATGACATGCTTGTTTGTTGAGTATCAAATTTTTGAAAGTGGATTCCATTAAAACTACCTTAGTGATGAGCACACAAAATTTCAAACTAATTAGTCCACCCCTTTAGTAATGGCACGATTTAACGCAAACCCCTAAATTTGTGATTTACGCAACGCGGCCTGATGTTTCAAAGCCCGTAACTTCTAAACCGTTCGCACTCCCGAGAAAAAAACAAACTTTTATCTGCTACTGCTAGTAAGTTGTTATCAATGGGCCAACTTTGAAAATTTTCACACATATTAAGTCAGCAACCAATTAATTCCAAATTGGTTGAATTCTCATGGAATGACCCAACAAGCAACAATGTATCAAGTTGTAGGGCCTAGTAATTGTAAACCTAGGCCTATAAGTACTACAAATCCTAGAGAAGAAATAACATCACCACCTTTATAAGGGCCTATTACAACACATTTTTAAGTTGTAGGTCAACTAATAATTGTAGCAATAGAACTACAGTAATTTGCATAGCCTACATACTCTGGAGAAATAATGTAGGCATAGGCTATAATTTCCATCAAATACGAAATGCTCTTACCACAAAACCAACTAAATTAATTTACTTTAAGAGGGCTTCAAAAACCTCAAAAACTCACCAAATCGAATCCCCCGGACCCCCACACTTGTCCCTGCCTGAACACAGTACCGGTACCCGGCAATGTTTTTAGAATAACCATTGATTTTTTTCCCTGAGGAGAACACTGCCACATGCTATGATATTGTTGATAAAGTACATTAGCCTATAGGTAGGCCTATGGCTCTTATGTGTTTTCTTTTCTTTGCAGCAAATATGGCTTCACCAAAAGAAGAAAACGGTACCTTTCATGAATTAAATGTCAATGTTGAAGACCTGACCAAAGATATTTTAGATAGATTTCCCGACATTGGAATTACTCAATCAAACATTTACACTCCTACTTCAGAGATTGTAATAAGAGTTCTAATGGCTTATTTGAATGAAACATTTCATTGCCAAATACCTCAACAAATATGCGATCAAGAGACGCCCGATTTGTATCCCGAAGTCTATCAAAATATCCAGCTTGTCAGCCACTTGCATTCTGCATTTTCTATTATACTTCAAACGAGCCATTTTGATGACTTGTCTTTCTCCGATTTTATACATCCGTCATCAAACCGCACAAAACTAATATTTGCCGTTACAGAAAATTTTGCTAGATTCTGCGACATGAAAGCAAATGATTTCAAACCAATATATGAAGGAATTCTGGATCGTAAAGAAACCCACATGTCTCTTGTTGCTAAAAATGAACAGCTACGCCAAGACCTTAATAACAGGGCTAGCAATAGGGCTCAGAGAGAAGCCAATACAAAGGAGCTACTAAAGGAGCAAAAAGCAAGAAAAATAGAACTTGAACGTCTTTTTGAAAAACAGAAAATTGTTACTGAAGAAGAGAGTCAAATCCTGTCAGAAGTTCAAAAATTAAAACAGCAGTGTGAAAGTTTGTCTGAACAAGGTCGTGGTGTTGATAAAGATATTAGTACTCTCAATAAGCAAGTAGTCTCAAACGCTGAAGAGCTTACCAAAAAGCTACAGGAGCGTAAACAGCGTTTAGCCCTAGGAGTGGCTGATGTTAAAGAAACAAATGAAGAGTTGCAGTCAAGGAAGGCCAATATAAAACTTTTCGAAAACATGATGGAGGGTCAAAAAAATCGAACAAAGATGCTAAAGGATATCAATGTGTTGGCATCATACCTGCAGTAAGTAGATCTATCTCATTAAATGCAGCCTGATGATTGTAGTTCTATATCAACTATCACTATCAGATTATCAAGTATCAACCATCAGGACAATTCTCTATAAGTTGTGTTAGTAAATATAAATTTGTTGCTTAGTTGAGTAGGGCTAGTTGTACGGTATGTTTAACAAATGGTGGTGATATCAGTTATCACTAGGGGTCTATGCTATTTTATTTTCTTATTTAATGTAATTTGATTTGTTACATTTGGTTTTTGGGCATATTTCAGACTTTCAGACAAATCAAAACACCTTCCCAAACATCTCTGACTCACCCCCGGTTGCAGTATTTGACAAACAAGAAAAGAACTCATATGTCAAACCTCATTGCAAGCCACATTTTATTAAGCATAATATACTTACATTTTACAGCTTGTACATATACCAATCTATTATGAGTCTAAAAAAAGACATAGTTAAGCAAACACTAAATAATACTGTCCACTCGCATGACACTAGACAGGCCATTAACATTCACACTAAATACCATAAGCGTAAAATCACTCAAAACAATTCCAATTACATTAATACAAAATTATATAACAAACTTCCAACAAACATAAAACATATTACAAACAAAAATATTTTCAAGAACAAACTGAAATTACTCCTGATAAAAAATGCATATTACTCAGTTGAGGAATATTTAAACGATACTTAACTGTGTTGACCAGCAATATGCCTCGGTTCTATGAGCCAAATTAATGATACTTGTGGGTTATACTAGTATCTATGTTGTAAGTGTACTAAATAGTAGACCACTGTGTCTTATTGTCACCTATTCAATTGTTTGTAATAGTCATGTAATTATCTACTTATTTTACTTTGTACACATTATTTTGTATCAAGCACCTGAACCAAGACTCTAAAAGCCTCATGTATATACTTAATGATACCGGTACTTGAACTAGCTCTATATTAGTCAAATTTGTAAAATGTGTAAATATTGATATTATAAGGGCCTATACTACCCTGATTTTCCATATACCCTGATTGCAGATAATACTATCTAAAGGGTCTAGAAACTGTACCGGTATGTAACTCTTTGTTGATTTCTGGCGTTGATTCGCGGGTGTTCGCACTGTCCATACCACTGATTGCTATATTTCCTATTAAAAATATCGATCTTTGGTTGGTTATCACTCACTCGTCGATTGCGTCGGGGCCTGCAGGGTTGGCTTGGTCGCTTTGATTTAAAGTCCCCCACTGAAAATCAGTTATTAACTGAGTGGGTAGACTCTAAATAAAATTTATTTATTTATTTATTTATTTGTATGCCTACAATTTTAAATGGAAATAAAGCAAGCAAGCAAGCAAAACGTCAATTAGGCATACGCCAGGCTTTTGAGGGAGAGATAAATAAATTGAGAGGCGCAAAAAACTCATTGCATAATTTAATTTGATCGATAGTGTAGCGATTAAATATTGTGCTCACACTCGAGCGTTCTGTATCATTTAATTTTTTTAGTAGGTACGGTACGCAATTGGATTTTGTTTTAGGGTTTATTTCAAGCATATTATTTACATAATAACTACTTTTGAGTTTTGAGTAAACATATTGCAGAGCTACATAACTAATACCTACATAATTTTAGAGTATAAGAACAGATTGACATACCTACCTACATAATTTAATTTCCATAGCCTACACCTGGAGTAGGCCTGCATCAGAAAGAAGACATAAATTGTGCAGTAGGCAATTCAATGTAAAATATGTGTTGGGCCTACATTTAAGAATATAATATTTAAAACATGTAACTTAATCTATATTTTACAATAATATTAATAATAATTATTATAATTATTATTATTAATATTATTGAGCTAGCGTAGCGAGCGTCTCCACTTAACTCTTATGGCTCGAATGTCTTGTTTTTTTCCTGTTACTGCTTCGGTACAGGTCGCACCGTTTCTCTGATCGACCTGAAATTTTGCAGGGTCAATAAGTACAACATTCTCTCCTAATTTACAAATTTTCAGCTAAATCGGTCAAGACCTTAAAGACTTATTGGTATGTAACATTATGGGAATGTCGTACTCGGGTCGTGTTGCACGTACCGGTGCTCACTCAACAACGCGACGGGACTTTAGCGTTTTCCTAGTTTTTTTAATAACCGAGCTTATGATAGTCGAGACAGTATTCTAGAATCGGTCTTATGCAGGTCGTGTAAAAATATTTGCATTCATAAGGATTTAGGAATTGTCTTAGTTTCCATTTTATAGGCCTATATTCTTTTGATGCATTTGTTTGTTATTTTGTGTAAGTAATCCATAAAGGACAATTGTTTATCAATAAATAAACCCAAATGTTTTAAAAGTTTACGTGGCGTGACATTCACATTGGTAATCTTTACTGTAGGTGGGGTACCTACTATTAAGATTAACGTCGCCTTTCCCTAAGAATATAACCTGGATCTTGTCTTCATTCATTTTTAGCAAGTTTGTTGAGGAGGTACCAATCTTTAATATTAGCAATTTAAATTTTATTCGATACCTCTTCATAATTGTAAGAGCATAGCCCGGATAGCTAAGGTCCCGGGTTCGATCCCCGGTGTACCTAGTCACTTTTTTAATTTCTGTCTAAAGTACCGGTACTAACATAACAGCATCATAGTCGCCCACTATAAAGCCAAGGTAAAACACATATATATTATTTATTGTGTTGCTGATGTTTTGTTTATATTGTTTTATACCAACTCTTCTTGAAAATGGAAGCCTAGTCTTCTGAAACGTTGAAGTTTTAATTAAATATTCGTTTTTAACATTCAATATAGCGTGATTATTTCCGTAAAGTGTAACATAACATATATATATATATATATATATATATATGGTGTAGTCACTTTTTTAATTTCTGTCTAAAGTACTAACATAACAGCGTCATAGTCGCCTACTATAAAGCCAAGTTTAAACATATATATATATATATACATACCAGGTTCTTGGGTTAAACCGCTTCGAAATGATGAACCAGTGCGGAGACTGGGCGTCCACCGACGTTTCGTCTGATCTACGTCAGACATCATCAGGGTGACTGTGACTTCATAAATCGGACGAATCAGACGATTCGTGAAGTCACAGTCACCCTGATGATGTCTGACGTAGATCAGATGAAACGTCGGTGGACGCCCAGTCTCCTCACTGGTTCATCATTTCGACGCGGTTTAACCCAAGAACCTAGTATTGTGCATACAACGGACCGCGAAAACCCACAACAATCCAAATATATATATATAGTCATAGTCGCCTACTATAAAGCCAAGGTATGTTAGTACCGGTACTTTAGACATAAATTAAAAAAGTGACTACACCGGGAATCGAACCCGGGACCTTAGCTGTAGTCACTTTTTAATTTATGTCTAACGTAAGTACTAACATAACAGCGTCATAGTCGCCTACTATAAAGCCAAGGTTAAACGTCATGTATCCCAACTCTAGGGTTACAGAGATGGTTTGTATTCTCCAGATAATTTCTAATAAGCAGTGCAATCTGCTCTACACACGTTATTAACAATGTACAAAACAGACCAAAAATTAGACAGATTTTAATTGGTGGCCGCACACCTCAGTTAGTAAGAGCATAGCCCGACAGCTAAGGTCCCGGGTTCGATTTCCGGTGTAGTCACTTTTTTAATTTCTGTCTAAAGTACTGTACTAACATAACAGCGTCATAGCCGCCTACTATAAATCCAAGGTAAATTATATACAACTGGCGGTTAGGAATTTACAGTTGAGTAGACTATTTACTTTGTCCCACGTTATTTGGAGTAGGGCCTTAGAAAAATGCGTAGCTATCCAAGACGTACATTCTTCGAACAAATGTGCTTGTTCTGTCACTTGGAAATATGTTCTTAATTTTAAGTAATAACAATAACATTATCTTGAATATCTTCCTTGAATAACATTTTACGTGTTGTTAACGTTGTATTGTGTTATGTTTACGTCGATTTGTTCTATGCTCTGGATTTTGGACATAACACTTCCATATAATGTATAATCTATATGGTAGTCAATTTGAGATCTTATTAATGCCACAAAAAAGCTTCCTGATATAGGTAGCCAATTGAAAGTTCCTTTGTGCAGATATACACATACTCTATACTTTTTTTAAACAAAATCAAGCATTTTAATTACCTTTGGTATGATCAGCTGTAGGAGCTAATTGGTTATTGTAGGAAAGTTGACATTTTGTAGCCTACACTTAAATCATAGATAGTGCCTGATCCCAGAAACAGACCTAGCATACAACTTGTTTATTTAAAAATAAACTTGTGTAGGCCTAAGTGTTATTTAAGTATACTAGTACTGGTGTTAGGCCTAAGTTCAATTAATTTATTAAATTAAATTACAATTTGTTTATTGTTTGTTACAGGGAAAGGGAAAATTACATTCTCTCTAAGAAAAGTGAGCAACAAACATTAGTTGGAAGATATAAAGAGAGACCAAGATACAGTTACCATGAAGAATGAAAACATCAACCAATTACAAGATCAAATTGTACGCCTCAAACTCCAAGAAAATGCTAAAGAATCCCAAAGGAAAAAAAGCATGACAACACTTAACAAGTAAGTTAGGTATACTAAACTTTATCGTTCATGTACCGGTAATACTAGTCGGTACCTAATCATTTGGTAACTGACAAAGCTTATGTTACGATGCTCGTACTGATGACATCACAAATGTAATTTAACAGCTGCAAATAAAATACAATACAATATGTCCAGTTGTGGTGTTGTTAAATTCACAACTACCGGTACCGCCCAAGACAAGGGCTTGTATTTTTCTCATTTCACACATGTGTAGGCCTACGTCAATCAATTACCAATTAGTATTGGTATTTGCTAAACAACAAATTGTAGGACAATTTGAATTTTAAAATAATATGAGGTAGGCAGCAGTCAGCACTGCTCATAGTCTAGTTTAAGTTTAAGGTAAGACTATAAAGAGCTGCCCACTTTTAAATCTTTATGCCTGGTACTTCATTTTGTGAGGAAATTTTAAGAAGTTTCTGGGTGTTAAAAGCCAATATGCAAAGCCATTTATCAACAGTAGGGCATATACATTCGTAGTTTTAACACTTCAAAAATTGAGTAAACAAAATAGGGGTGTGGACATTATTAAATGGAAGCCTATAATTGAGCAAATATGGATGACCCCTACATATTTGTTTCTTATTGTTTTGTTTCCAGAGAATACCGGGATATAAAAGCAAACCACGACAAGTTGTTACAACAATCAGTCGAATTAGATAAATCACTTCGTGAATCCCAAGAAAAAGTGAAACAATTACAGGAAACCACACTGAGAGTTGATCAGCATATTGAAAAGAAATTTCAAGATCTTGTTGCTGAGGTGAGTTCAGTACTACCATACTCAAATTCTAAAAAGAATTTAGTAACCCAGAACTAAATGTGATATTATGTGAACCTGTAATGTAGGTCTACCTAAATTTCTTTTTTTCTTTTTTTTTCTCGATTTGGTTGATCGGGAAATACTCCCGTAGGTGTAATTGTTATTATTTACTACAATTCAGAAATTAAAAAAGTCCGCCCCAACCGAGAATCGAACCACGGATCTCCCGCATTCCAGACAGGCGTCTTAACCACTAGACCATCAGGACGGGTACATTTTAACCTCTCAATTGTAGTTGCATTATACATCTGAATGGATGGGAACAGTAGGCCTACTGCAACAAAAAACTGTTGCCTTTGAACTGACCACCAAACATTAATTATAATGTCATTACCTTACGCAGGTATAAGCGAGGGTTTATTTCTCGATTTGGTTAATCGGAAAATACTCCAGTAGGTGTAATTGTTATTATTTACTACAATTCAGAAATTTACAGTTTTGTGGGAACAACTCATTCCAGAGTAGCTTTCTCACCAATTGGTAAAACCCTTCTGCTTTGTGCACTCTAGATGACACTTTTTTGCATCGTTTTTCAATATACTTCCCAAATATTTAAATTCTTCTTTTTCTTCTAAGACTTCTCCACGGAGTACAATATTTTCCCGCTCTCTAGGCCTGCCCTTTGTCTTCTTTTGCATACGCAAACATTCAACTCTTTTTCTGATTGATTTTCAGGCCAAACTCTGTAGTAACTTCATCTATTGTCCACCGTAGTTAGTAATTAGGTAATTTAAAGCTCATAATTTGAGTTTGGCATTTTTTAAAAGATTTTTTATATTTTTGAAATTTGTTTTTCATGGTTTTTATTGATTTTTATTTTTTAGGAAATTTAGAATTTTGAAGCTACATTTTAAGTTAAAATGTAAATCATAAGTGAATACCTAAAATTATATTTTTTCTGATTTTTTGTTGCATATTTTGGATTTTGTGTAGGCCTAACTCAAATTGCCTGCCTGCAATAGCCTAGGGCCTTTTCGTTTCTTTTTAATGTTTTTTTTTTCTTTTTCTTTCTTTCTTTTTTTTTTCCTTCATTTTTTCTTTTTTCTTTTTTTTTCTTTTCTTTCTTTTTCTTTTCTTTCCCACCCCCTTTTTTATATTATTATTCGATCATTCATAAATTGCATTTAATATCTTTTTATTTGTTATCAAATTGTTGAGTATTTAATGCATTGTTGTAATATTACTATTTCAAATTTCTTTGTTGTGTCTGCATCTATGTAATTAGATTATTTAGTTGTCCTCCTTTGTAAATCAGTTTTTATAACTGAATAGGATAGACGTTTAATAATAAATAAATAATAATAAATAAATACATAGAGATAAATATCGCATTTCCGGGACAAACCAGAGTTTTCTCGTTTTAGCTGTTTTCTTTGCAGATGTGTATTTAGGCCTACTATTTTCAATCTTCTATAAAAAGATACATTTGGCTTGGGGGAAAATATCTATTTTTCATTAACCAAAAAAAAATTGAGTTATGCCCTATACCCTACTTGAAAACCCCTCGTTTACCCGCATTTAATGTAATGTACACAATTTAGGCTACTGGGTCTGAAAGGGTTAGGATTGTAATTTTCTGTTTTTAGGCTAGGAGCCTACTTTAGAGTTTAGATGCCTTTTCTAACTGTACCAAACCAATACTATTCCTTTTATTCCTGATATATTTTTGCATACCGGTATGCCTACATGATATCTATTGGTGTACATTGGAGTGTTATAGGCCTATGTTAAGATGCTAGATGTTGAAATACTGTAAATTGCCTTGTAATGGAGGGGAAGAGCTCAAAACAATACGGGAATGCCAAGCTGGGTCGCCCGGATTCTCCGCCAGGATCGCATGATCGAGGTTTTGGTCACAGGACTCTTTACATTGTGGTTCCAGTGTTGGAACTTACACATGGCGGTGACCAAACGTCGATCGCTCTGCACTCTGGTGGGAGATTAGTTTGACCATTGCCCTATGGTCAATAAAAACTTACAATTGCATGTACATAGAAATCACTGCTCCCTAGATATTTCAGCTAGTTTCCTCATTTCCCTTCCTGTCCATACAACAAGTTTGGATTGTTGACTAATGATGTGTCATGTCATTCGCCCTATTTGACCACCGGAACACTTTCTAGCGCTGGTACTATACCTCTCAGCGCCCTATTTTTGTTTACTAGTCCGCTTCGCGAACGCTTATTTTAGTCGCGTTGATGGATGAGCTTTTTTGTAAGTATTTAGGATCTCTCTACTTGTGCTAGTTCTTTTTGAAGATTGTTGTCAAGTTTCTATTGTTACTTGTTAATTGTTATTATATAACTCAAAAAACTTATATTAAAACCTTTATTTCTATAGATTCTGGCTAACTTTTTCAACTTTTTCTTTCAAAAGGTACTTTATCACCATAACCGTAATGTCCATGTAAAATATGAACGTTGTAGCCCCACCCGTTTGGTCAGAATCGGCCCAAATGTCCCAAAAAAAATCGTAAAAGTACGATATTTATGAGAAATATTTCTTTGATTGTACTTAAAAACGTGGCAAGTCTATGTTCAGAGATTTTGAAGGTCTCCTCCAATTTTCATCAAGATCGCATATGCCAACACCAGAGCTAAATTTTTTTGGGGGTCAGTGAAATTGAAGTCATTGCTTCGCTCATCCAAAAATGTATAGGCCTACATAAATACATAGCTATTAAATTATCAAGGCCTACATTACCATTAAGCCTACTTTTACATTAATCAGTAAACCAGATTCTATTATTAAAAGGGTGCTCGGGGGTGTACACTAGCACCACAACAATCAGCGCGGACAACAATCAACTCTGTGCGCATGGACAGGCAGGGAAAAGGGAGCTAGTTGAAATATCCAGGAGCCAGTGAACTATAAATGATAGTCAATCGTATTTAAACTGAAATAATTTTTCCGCTTTCAGCAAGACAAATTTGATGAAGAAGTTGAAGAAAATGTTCTTTCCATTATAACTGCTCTGGAACTTCAGATAAAAAGGGAAAATGAAAACAACTGAATAAACTTGAAGGCTCTTCATAATTAAAGAAAATACATCAACAACCCACCACTTCAGAATAGTCAGAGGACAAATAAATCTATCTAATATAATGATATTTTAATATAATTTGATTAATTTCATATTAACTTACCCATGAGATAATTAATTATGTTTACTATTTTTTTGTGTCAATTATTGAGAATGATGGCAAATAAAATAACCAAGCAATTTCATCGTCTTGGCTTTAATCGAATAGGCCTACAGTAGGGCCTACATACAATTTTTATTTTTTAAGACGGGTGCAAGTACACTATTCAGATACTCTATATTATCACAAGATGTATCGAATGTATTTTTAGGCTCAACATTATGAGCCCCAGTGGCGTAACTAGCCCTTGTTTTTCGGAGGAGCGAACTTTTTTGTAACCTCCAAAGATCAATCGTCAGCCCAAAGTGAAAGGGGTATGTGGGTACAGTCAGTGAAGTAATCCAAAATAATTTGCGGGTATACGCTCTTTCCTGGGTAGATAAAGTAGGCATATGCGTTTGAGAACAATGAGGGTCTGGGGGGGGGGGCGGCTCCCCAGTTGATGCGTGTCCGGGGCGTACAGCCCCAGATTTTTTTTTTAGATTCCAAGAGTGTGATGGAAATAAATAAATAAATCCATATTTAGAGTCTACCCACTCAAGTCACACAACTGATTTTCAGAGGGGGACAGTAAACCAAAGGCCCCGACGCAATCGACGAGTGAACTATAACCAACCAAAGATCAATATTTTTAATATTAAATATAGCAATCAGTGGTATGGTCATTGCGAACATCCACGGATCAACACCAGAATCAAAAAGGCCGATTCAGAACAACTTTAAATGTAATAGGTATAAACAATATTTGGACTTATCATGTTCTTTTAGTAAATTAATATATTAAACTTAAAGGTAAAGCAATATTTCTGGTACTTTCAGTACCCTTCAAAAGGCAACAAACCAAACAAAACATAAAACTCCGTCTCCTAGCCAAGGTCGACACTGCCATCTTGATCTCAATAAAAAATATATATTCAAATAAAAAATAAAAGTTATACCACAATCATGCATTTTATTTTTTATTTGAATATATATTTTTTATTGAGATCAAGATGGCAGTGTTTGTTAGATGTGTCGACCTTGGCTAGGAGACGGAGTTTTATGTTTTGTTTGGTTTGTTGCCTTTTGAAGGGTACTGAAAGTACCCGAAATATTGCTTTACCTTTAATTTAATATATTAATTTATTAAAAGAACATGATAAGTCCAAATATTGTTTATACCTATTAAATCTAACTGTTCTAAGAATCTCTGTAGTTAAAAAAACTTTAAATGTATTATGTACCTCATCAAAGTCACCATTTACAAATTGCTAAGACAAGAACTGATGGACTTGAGTCCAAATCAGAAGTTAAAAAACTTCTGACTTTAGCGGGAATCGAACCCTGGACCTTCTGCATTGGAAGCAGAGACGTTAACCACAAGACCAGCGTGCCACACAAGACCAACGCCAACGTGCCACTCAAAGACCACACATGGAGGTAAGTAATACAATCGCTGGGTGTAGAATCGAATCCAGCATCGTTTTTACTGTTTTAGTAATTGTCCATGATCATATCACCACTAATTGTCTCAAATAGCCTTAGTGCAATAATCATCAAATCACAAAATCTTCAAAAGGGTTCATTTAGAGACCAAAATGTAATTTTGTTCAGGAAAATCAACACTTTAAATCATTGCGATTTTCACAAAATTTTACACTTAGTGTGAACATGGTTCATGTTCACACCAGGGTCTGCTGTATGACAACTTCCATATTCTGTTTTGTAACATTGTAGGCCTGTTGATAAACAAAAACTTATTTAACATATTCAAGTTCCTTTTTAATTTTTATTCAACTTTGCCATTTAAAAAACTTTTAGATTGGTTTGTTGACGATACATTTGCAAATCAATCTTTGGCATAATTCACTGTTATAATAATCATCTTATATAATCAAATTGTAAATTCATGAAACAACTACTAGGTTACCATAACGGGAAACAATTAGGTCACACGGATCGTCCAGTATATGCCGCATGCATCGCAATAAATATTATTCGGAAGTTGCCTTCCGACCTCCTACCATTCTCTAAAACACCTGTAGACTACGGTTGAGCTGTTGTTATAGTTGGAGTTATGTTGTCGTCTGAAACTAATAGAAATCAACTCCGCGCGTTAATGGTAGAAGACTGCAGGGAGTATAGCAGGGAATTCTTCCTAATGTTAGCTCGGCCTGAGTGCATGCCCATACACAAACACAGTCCGTGCCCACTTCTTGCATCAATCCAAAACATGGTATGAAATTTCTGCTAAAAATAACCATCAACTCCATCCAAAAAGATAATTTGTTTTGTCATTCTGTATTATTCATTCATTTTTCTTTCCTTAATGTATTATTTAGTTTTCAATTTGATATCTATTCATATAATAGGTTACGTAATACTCTGCTGTTTGATTTTTTTTAAATAAGTCCTAACATGGCCTTAGTCCCGCGTTTTTATACTAGTAAAACTCTAATCCGACGGATCTGTCCGTTATGATTTATAGATCAAGATTGTACAAGCAAGATAGAATCAGATAGCCACAGTCTCAAAATAATAAAAGCTATGAAGTATGAATACCCTACAGATTGGCGGAGAACTGAATATATATTCTCAACTCAATGGTATGACAGTAGAAACTCAACGCCACTTCACACTTTAACCTTGGTCTTGAAAATCTCTTGGTACTTTTGTTCTTTTGTCTCTTATTTAAGCTTCATGTACTATTTACCTTCTCTTCAAATTAAAGAGTCATGCTTGTACAATTAACCTGCCAAGGGGAAATGAACTTAAGATAGGGTGGATCGGCAGGTTATATACTACCATCTTTGGGGTGGATAGAGCAAATGATTGCTGCAGGTACAGAAGAAGTGAACCCTCCTGCTAGCACTGTGCCATCTCTAATTTGTTCTTCAAACTCACAAATTTACGGACAAGAAAATTGCCATTTGGCAACAACTACGAAACATTGTTATAATTCGGACAGTATTAGCATTGGTATTCCGTATTCGTAACTTCTCGATACTATTGATAGAAGTAGGCTACTGCAGGCTGAGTTATACTCTTATTTACCGTAATTTAAACAATTTACCACCCTCAATGAGCTTTATCTCAAATTACATAATATACCAATCCAAGGTCTTAAAATGAGACGATGTAACACTTGTTTTTGTTTTCCTGTTCTAGTTCTCCAAGTGATGTCCACTCAACACGCCACTGCCTGGGAGGGGGAGGGGTGACTGCTGTTCTAGAGATGATCTACAAGTACAACTACCGTAGCCGAGTCCTGATACAAGCTTTTTGGTAAGCACACTGGTTAAGAAATTACCCCCCCCCCCTCCAGTAATTATTTATTTCACTAAACTCTTAAGGCCGATGCACATAACTTCCTAAGGTTTATGGTTTAACAAAGTTGAAACATGCCCAAAGCATTATTGCGTTCACATGATTTCCTAAGGTTTAAGAACTAAGGTTTAACAAGATAAAAATATTTCATCTCACTAGCTCTTAGACACTAAACACTAAACCCGGCCAATGATAGCGTGCGTACTAGAAACGTTGTAGAAAAACATTCCGACTTCGGAATGTGAACTGAGCTTTAGTTGATCTTTTGGGTTCATATCTTCCAGTGCACAAGATTACGGGTTGGATCCCCCCCCCCCCCCCCCAGATAGGCATTTTCTTCCATCCAACTTTTATACTAAATACATTACAAAATGAAATTAGAGATGAGATAGCTTTCAGTTTGTATCTTCAAATAAAGATTAAATAAAATGTCCACCTGAAAAATGTGTCATAATGCTGAGGGCAGAATAAGTGCATAAAACTATTATCAACTATCATTTCTCAATTTCTTTAATCGGGAAACACTGCCCCCCCCCCTTCCCAGTTCAGATGGTCACTTCAAAGGCAGCAGAATCGTTGCAGTACTGTTCCAATCTATTCAGATCTAGAATGCACCAACAATCAAGATGTTATGAAGTTGACCGTCCCGGTAGCTTAGGGGTAAAGCACTCGACCGGCAATCTGGAGACCGGGGTTCGATACTCCACTGGGATGGATTTTTTAATTTCTGGTTTGATTTCTCTAAAATCAATTATCATATCTTGATTCTTGAATGAGAAAATAGTTCTGTTAATTTTGTATGTCCACTTTGACATCCCTACAATGATGATGACTGATGAGTCTCTGGTCACCCATGCTAACGGTATTTGTATTGTTGGTTGTTCCATGCAGATCACACAACCAGCTGATGGAAGTCAACACACATACCTCGAACTAAGGAGACGTTGCCCTCGTCTTTGACCACTTGTCGCAGAGATGCGAGAAACGGTCGGCATTGAAGAATAGCGGTGAGTAAAATACAGATACTATTACTAGGTTCTATCTCCATGTCCATACCAATATCTTCTAGCAAGTTTTTGCGTGTGTGAACTTTAGTTTATTACATTTCCAAAATCTTAAATTGCAAAGAAATTGTTTTAAAATAACTTGAAATTGGGATTGTCTTAATTATTCATTATTGGATGATTTACATCTTGATTTACACCGGACTTACACTTACCCGAAATAAAACTGCATTCTGCAACGGTGAGTCATACGTTCAGTGTTACAAAAAATCTAAAACCGAGCTTGTCAAGTTCAGTTCATGAAAGTAATTGACTAGTCTAGAATAATATCATTGCCTTAACAGTGACAAAGCAACAAACAACATTGGTCTTGTGGTTAGAGTCCCTGCTCTTAATACAGATGGTCTTGGGTTCAAATCCCGCTTTAGGCAAAATATTTTTAACTACAGATATTCCAATCCATCACTCCTTGGCTTTAGGATTTGTAAACGGTGACTTTGGAGCCATCCTAGCAACAAAGCACATAATAAACTTGAAAGTGGCTCCGAATTAGTCTTGTTGATTCTGGTGACTTTGGCGGGTGGAATCGAGTCCAGCAGAATTGATGGGTGTTTCCTACTTAAATATGCCGATCTCTAGTTGGACATAGTTCGCTTGTCGATGTCGGCGCCTACAGGGTTGGCTTGATCCGCTTTAAAAAGTTCCCCACTATTCAAATCCCAGTTCCAGCAGAGGTATTTTAAAGTGGGACTTCATCCACCAAGTTGGTATTAATAATTAGTAATTACCTACAGTCAGTGGCGGCTCGTGCAATTGTGCGCTGGTACTGTAGCTCCAACTTCAATTTTCCCCTCTACAATTTCAATTTCTTAACAGTTAACAGTATTAGTTTTATTGTATTTTACATATTCAACAGTCTGCATATCGGCCCTCGTACAATAGAGCTTCAATGGGTTTACTATAGGCCTACGCTGGGCGTAGAGAGGTCGGAGAGTTTTGGACTAGCGTAGCACACAGATTTAAACGAATCAACAATGACCTACCTTAAACACAGATCCGACATAGCAAGTAGACAGTTTGATTTCTGCCACTGATAATCCAACACGTATTTTCTGTTCTTTGTCTTAAACAAATCAAAATTGATAAACCTAAAACACAGCTCCCTGCCACTGCCAATCCTATATGTTGTATTTTCTCTTCCTTGTCTTAAACAAATCAAAGATAAGATAACCTACCAAAAAACAAAATAGCTCTGACTTTACAAGTAGGCCCTAGCTGGTTTGATTCCTGCCACTGACAATCCTACAGGTGATATTTTCTCTTCCTCAACAATGACCTACCTAAAACACAGCTCCGACTTAACAGGTAGTGGGTTCGATTCCTGCCATGACAATCCTACATATTATATTATCTGTTCTTCTTTAAACTAATCTACAGTGACATACCAAACACAGCTCCGACCTAACAAAAAGTCGGTTCGACCCCTGCCACTGACAATCCTTAACAGGTTAAATAATATTCTCCTCCTCTTCTTAGATAAATCAATTATCAGTTATCACCCACCTTAAAAACAACTCCAACTTTATAATTAGTGGGTTCAATTCCTGCCACCTATAATAGGGAATATTCCACTTCCGTCAAATACTGTACTTACAAATAGATTTTTAGAAGAAGTATTTTGTCCCGATTTCAAATATGTACTTAGTTTTTCCGTGATATAATAATCCAATAATTTATAGCTGTTTTAAAAACAGCATTTTTTAAATATTCTAAGAGCGGCAAAAACGACTTATGACGTCAGAACTGTGTACAACCAACAGTTGACATTGCAATCAAAAAACAATATTGAAACAGGTCTAGGTCTAGGCGTAGAAAATTATTTATAATATTAACAGTCTAGGCCAATTGTTCCTGTAGGATATAGACCTTGATATGTGAATACTAAAATTGTGCTAAAATTACCAGAGTTGGGGAGTAACTTAACGAAAGTAACGCGAAAGTGGTAACGCGTTATATTTTTAGTAACTTTTAGGGTAACGCGTTACTTTTACAAAATCAACAACTTTTTAAAGTAACTGATAGTTATTTTCAGTAACTTTCAATAAACGTTAAGTTGAAAGTTACTTTTGTTTTGCAGCCTGTACTTCGTCGAAATAAACATTGCATTCATCAGGATAGGCCTATATCTAGCCTTGTTTCCGAGAAAATCTCGCATCAGCTGTCCTGTAGGGACGGCAAGCCCCCCCCCCCCACACGTATTGTGGTGAAATATAATACTACTACTCCAATGTCTTTGATTGTGGTAGTGCTAGGCATTGACGGTCATCCTAGCATCACGTGCGGCAGCGAGATTGCTTATTTTGGTGACATATTTGTTTCAATTGCAAATTCGCAGCCCGAGTTTCCTCAGCCTCTAGGGTGCATGTAGTGCGTTATACGCTCGTTATGCCTCAATAATATTCATCGTCATAAAGTGTTGTGCGTTCCATTCAGTGTTTGTAAAAGTTGTAAAAGTAGTAGAAGCAGGATAGTGGAAATGGCCTGTTTACAGTCAATTTATGTAAATTCACATTAAAGTCAGAATCATCAATACATTACCGGAATACATTATTGAATTCCATTTCATATTGATTTTAATTTATAATTATGAGTTTCCTAAAGTTTTTTACTTTCGTTCAATTAGCATTTCTGCAACGAACGCCGCAAAACAAACTTTTACAAGTTACTTTTTATGGTAACTTAACTTTCCAGTTACTTTATTTTTGGACTACTTTAACTTTAACTAATTACTTTTAAAGTCCACTAACTTAACTTTTAAAAAGTTACTATTTTTTACTAACTTCCCCAACTCTGAAAATTACTCACTTGACAAGCCCTAGGCTTAGCATGCCAACCCTATAGACTAGGCCAGTTTTAAAAAAATTCGAACTTTGTGGCCCGACGTGTTAAAAGCTGCCAACAAAGTGATTTGAATAGATTTTTACACTCTGAATCCGAAAAACATTGTTGGCAATCGCTATATTTTCACTTTTTATTCCCTTAAATCTTAAGGGTTGGTTTTGGTCGTCCAGAAGTAATTAAATCGCAGAATCCACAATATATTAACATGAAAACTAAAACAAAATACATAATATATAGATACTTAGCAAAGATTAATTAATGCAATAAGCTACTTCAAACCTCTGAATAAATTAATTATTGAGGTGTAAAACAGGGGTGCAATAATAAAATATTGCTAGTTAAGTGTATTCAACTACTGTGCAACGCTGTGCATCGAGAACTATTCTACGAAAATAATTCACGTTTCCCATGCATGTATGCTCGATACCTGTGGAATGCAATAAAGTTTTTTCAAAGAAGTGTGCCAAAATGCCAATATTACAAATAATATCAAACCGCACTCCCACAGTGCCACGCCGTGTCACTTTGCGACAAATGCGCTCTGCTGATTGTGCAAACCAATGGCATCAGTGCGCTTGTATTTCAAACGTTTCTATTTTATGTTGTTTTGGTAACAAGGGGGAATTTAAGCTTGTGATCTGATGAAATAATCTTCAATTATGTTAGCAGTAGACAATAACAAGAAATAATTTCCCTTTACATATTGTTTGGAACTTCAGCAAAATCACTGGATAAAATAATAATTATTTAAAAATTATTTCTTGAACAATTAAAACCATATAACTCTGATCACAACAGCACACACAAGCTTAGTATTTTTGAGTTGTCAATCAATTCCTCCGAGTTTTCTGAGTAGCCGCCCAACAAGAGTTCGATGAATATATTATTATCTAGAGATTCCGGAATACACTTCAAAATTTCTTTTTCACTGACTACCAATGACGAGCACCGGCCACCGATTATTCAACGATAATATATCTGCGCGTATGTGAGTAACAACGTGAACAATGCACATCAGTTCTTCGTCGAAATACAAATACAACTTCAAGAGAAGGCAGATAAAAGAATTACCGAATCCACCGAATGGTTTACGGTGAACAAACAACTGCTAAACTCATCAAAAACCAAATTTATTCAATTCCATTCATTCCAAAAAAACAAATCACTCAACCAAATACCTTGCATTACAAATTCACATGATAAATCCACAGTAGAATCATCTACACAAGCAAAATTATTAGGAATAACAATAGATAACAACTTAACCTGGCATGCCCACATCAACACCCTAATACCAAAACTCAGCTCAGCTTGTTTTGCAATTAAGAGCATCAAACAAATAAGCAACATATCAACTGCTAAAATATGTTACTTTTCTCTATTTGAATCGCACTTGAGATATGGAATCGAATTTTGGGGAATATCGACTCATATCGACAAGGTATTCATCACGCAAAAACGAGCAATCAGGGCATTATGTACCCTTAAGCCGACGGAGCATTGCAAACCCTACTTTATTACACTAAAACATTCTTACAGTTACATGCCTTTACATTCTCAAGTCAATTTTAGTCATAAGAAAAAACATCCACACTCTCACAGTCAACAGTGGCATACACACCCACAACACAAGGAACAAAAATAACCTCCATCTTAACCAATATCGTACAAACCTAGGTCAAAAAAACTCTGATTATTTGAATAAAACTCTATTCAATAAACTCCCCCAATCAATAAAAAACATAACAGAACACATCAAATTCAAAAATGAACTAACTAAATTCCTAATACAAAAGGCATACTACAGCATAAAAGACTTTATGACAGACAAAACTACCTAATAATTGCTATATTTTATTATTAGTAGGAGGTACCATATAATAGGCTATAGACCTACACTATTTTGTAAAATACCTATATTATATTATATTAATACTTATGTAACAACTAGTCTATGTTTAGCAAAAATGGACTACACGGTGAAAACTGTTATAAACTTTAACTGTACTTTGTATTGTTATTTGTTGTCCAAATAAATAAACAAACAAATATATAATCTTCGGCGGTACCAATCCATCAAACTCAACGACACTCGTATTTTGTCGCACAAAATAAATAATGTTGATCTTCTTAACTCCTACCTTTAGAAGAACGAATGCACGTATTTACAAATCTTTTGTCTCGTGCACGATTTTTGGTAGAAATTTCCTTGGCATAGTAGCATCTTCTTTGGGGCATTTTGCTTCAAATTAACAGCTCAAGGTAGCGACTCCAGTGAGATACTATGATTAAATTTACCGTCACATCGTAGCTCGCTCACTAATCACACCATAGCGCTAATGCTACCATTGTTGCAAGAAAGGATATTGTTTTTCTGCACTTCTCTATGAAAATACACTTAGCACTTTAGGTGCATGACACCAATCGAGCGGTGGTGTTTTGCATCTTCTAAAATACTCACTCATAGATTTTGTTTCAACATTGATAAGATTTTAATTTATAAATCTTTTCTGAAAAACATGCAGTGATTTGTCAAAAAGTAGTGACTCTCCGCTATTTCTATACATCTAACTCCCAGAATTGTTCGATGTCGTACTAACTGGGTTGTCTGAGAGGCTGAGGATGAAGAAGTGTAGGGCTTAACGGGGGAGGGGGGGGGGGCTGATAACAACCGGCTCCTTTTTTTTACTTTTTGAAACGAGGCGATTAATGTTAGTCATATTAGTAAAATCAGAGTAACATATTCGGATGCCAATGAGTTGTCTCAGACAGAACATTTTTGGTAGTATCAAAATATATCGGAGAATATTTAATGTCATGAGCAGCTTGTCTAACCTTTTATTTTCCTTTGATACTAGTAACATTTTCCAAATCTTCTTGGTTTACATTGTTGCAGAATATGCATTGCATTGCCAACTGGATAGTCTGTTAGCCTATAAAGAAAACAATCTACAATAATTGAGTAAAATCTACTTGATAGATATAGAACGGACAATATAATGGGTATTATTGTCAGGCCGTCGAAACCAAATGTAATAATCTATAATTTTGTATAATTGTGTAATAAAACACATAAGGCAATTTAAAAATATATTGTCGTCCTCTATTATATAATAGTCAGGCGCGGTTCTATGGGCAGCTGTTTTGCTATTTTTATTACTTACGGCATGGTAGTGGTCAAAATTATTTTCAGTAAACACAAGAAATAAAACTTCCCATTATCTGCTACAATAAATAATTTCAACATTACCGCAATGAAAGAACTGTTATGTTGATACAATCAATCATATTGTGTTAATCTTTTTTAATTTCGACAAGCAGGTCGCTGGCGTAGGCTAACGTGTAATCGTTCACTGTATTTTTTTGTGTCATATGAGTGTATATAATTATATAGGCCTATAAAACTATGTTAACAATGCAGATTAGTTGTGAAATCGTTAAAACCACCCCGTCGATTCTTGCAGTGCTAATAGGCCAAGAGACAGCCCACCCCACCCTGTTTTTCGACGTAGTAATAATAATTATGCCATAATTAAAACAGTATTATTCATTGTCATTAGTACAGTCAAACTCGCCCTGAACATCAGCAAAGCCTACATACAACTGCGAGGCGCGAACCACAGCACAAGCAGTCACATGCATGCGCCTCGCACTGATCACGTGATCCGTACGATCGCTGTGATTGGTTCCGTGGTCGCGCGCTAGGCTCCGCCGTCCCCAGGATTATTAATTACACTTTGCGATCTTGTTTCAGTTATTACACAATATCTAAACAACCTATATTGAATACATTGATTGCACCCTGGCCACGAGTAGTTTTTGATGTTTTGTGGAAAAAAATCTCATCTCAATCTTTTACCGTTTACTTGCAATGAAGTGAAACATTTCTTTAGTGCTCAGCAAAAACTTGAAAACTTTGCGTTTGAACTGTTTCGAGGGCCCATTTCTTGTGTAATTTCGATACAATCTGAAAATCTGAATTAGCCAAATTCTTGAAAATACTTTTTTCTACCAATTGATTTTTTTAAAAGTTTATTCTAGGAGAATTATCTCACTATTTATGAATTATTAATAAATATTGGGGAAAATGTTACTTTTAGGGGGTTTAGGGGGGTTTTGGGGAGTTAATATCCAAAATATACATTGCCAACAATGTTTGTCGTATGCAGGACATTCTTCCGAGTAGGAATAACTTTGGTGTCAGCTTTTAACACCCCGGTACACCACTATTGAGAAGGAGACACATTTTTTCAAAACTGCCCTAGCCTACTAGGCCTGCACGTCCGTGTTCTGATACACATCCCGCACAAAACACCCTACTTTGATGAATTCAAGTCTATTGTAGATAAAGAATAGCATGATAGTCCTAGGCTGTGCAAAAATTCAAGACAAAATGCTCGTAATTCTTTATCACAATGATCTCGCGAAATCTCCTATCACATACGAAAAAAGAAAAAGAAAATTCGTTGAAAATGTACATCGTTTAAGTGGCTGTGGAGTTGTGTTTGTTGTTGAGCGGATGGGCGAGCACCGCCGTCTATATGTAAATATGTACCAGTCAAATATACGTACATTTAGTTTCTAATTGGCCTTGACTCTACACAGTTATGACTTAGTACCGTCCAAAGATTACGCACGCTCGTTTTTGGCGCGAAACTGGGGCTCAAATTGACTTCTTGTTTAAATTACACAAAATATATTTTTTTAAATAAAAAAAGTGCAGTGACTATTAAGACATATATAAGAATTAAAATAAAATATAAAATAGTAAGTGGAATATTCCCTATTTTATACATTGTATTTTCTCTTTCTCATTTTAAACAAATCAACAATGACCACTACCTAAAACACAGTTCCGACTTTGGAAGTGGGTTCGATTCCTGCCACTGACAGTCCTACATGTTGTATTTTCTCTTCCTTGTCTTAAACAAAACAATGATCAACCTACCAAAAACGTAGCTTTGACTGACGAGTAACTGGTTCGATTCTTGCCACTGTCATTTTCTCTTCTTCTAAATAGATCAACATTGAACGACAAAAAACGCAGCTCCAACGAAGTGCGTTCGATTCCTGCCACTGACAGTCCTTCATGATACATTTTCTCTTCCTTGTCTTAAACGAATCATCGAAGACCTACCGTTAATGACCTACAATTAACACAGCTCCGACTTTAAAAGTAGCTGGTTCGACCCCTGCCACTACTGATAATCCTACATGTGATATTTTCTCTTCCTCGTCTTAACACAAATCAACAATGACCTAACTAAAACATAGCTCCAACTTTACAAGTATTGAGCTGGATTCCTACCACTGACAGTCCTATACATTATATTTTTTCTTCTTCTTCTTAAACAAAATCAACAATGACCTAACACACTCCGACTTACAGTAGTGGGTTTGTTCCCATACGTCAGTCCTACAAATTGTTTATCTTCCTTGTCTTACAAAAATCAACAATTAATTACCTAACTAAAACATAGCTCTGCCTTTACAAGTATTGAGTTCAATTCCTACCACTGAGTCCAGGGTGTTTTTGATTTCAATCAAATGATTTATTTAATAAAAATCATTGATTTAAATCAAATGCACTTTTTCTTCATATTGAGCAACAAACACAAGAGTTCCAACTGAGTTTAGGCAAAGTTTTCCTTAAAAAAAATATTTTAGACTTTCATTTGATCCGCTCACCAACTTGACAAATTTTGAAACAATAGTGGGCCTAATATTGTTGATTTAAATATTGAAATCAAATAAATCCGATTTAGGGCCTAAATAAAATAAAGCCGATTTAAATAAAATAAATCATGATTTTTTAATTTTTTTTAATCAAAATCAAAAAAATCACACACCCTGCCACTGACAGTCCTAAAACATTATATTTTTTCTTCTTTGTCTTAAACAAAATCAACAATGACTTAACTAAGACGCAACTCCAACTTAACAAGTATACGTGGAACCAGATAAGCTGGCGGCCGTCAAAGTCAAGCGAGAGCACGGACGCCAACGTTGACAATTTACACACAACTGGCATTAGGTAGGGCCTACCGTATTTGGTCATGTTATCGTGATATCACATAAATCAACATTTTATAAGCTGTGAATAAAGTAGTTCGTCCCACAGAGTCAGTTTTTTAGCGAAATAATGATTTTAAGCAATCACGATTACGAAAGTGTTTTTTTGCCTTGTTGGTAATCGTGTGTCCTAAGTTCCAGCTGTTTATAATGCCAACCTCGCCAGATGTGATGTCAATGTTTAGGAGCATCAAAATGTCTTGATTTTATTCGTACACTTCATAAATACTTTATTTTTAGGATATATTGGGCAAGGCTTGGCTTTAAAATAGTCGTGTTTTTCTCCAAAAGCAGTTTTAGAGACCGTTATTTTATTTACTTTTTGCCGATCCTGTGGCCATAGTGCGTGAACGACAGTGCTGCGATCCCTCGGCGACCGCCACCTTATCTGGTTCCACCTATAGTGGGTTTGATTCCCATTACTCAGTCCTACAAATTGTTTCCTCTTCTTCGTCTGAAACAAACGACTTAACAACTAGTGGATTCAGTTCCTGCAACTGAAAGTCCTAAACATGTTCACAGTGTTAACAGTTTTTTTGATTTTGAAACCTGGCTCTTTTAGAAAATGAAAACTATTTTTTTCCAAATTTTTTCGATCAGGCACACAGCAAATATCGCCACTTCCAAGTTAATTTCAAACTTCAATTTGCCCAAGCACACCATTCAGTGTAGGTAGTTGTGTTTTTGTGACATTCATTTGTGTAACCTTGTTGATTCTGGCGTTGATCCGCGGGTGTTCGCACTTTCCACACCACTGATTGCTATATTTCCTATTCAAAATATCGATCTTTGGTTGGTTATCACTCACTTGTCAATTGCGTCGGGGCCTACAGGGTTGGCTTAGTCGCTTTGGTTCAATGTCCCCCACTGAAAATCAGTTATATAACTGAGTGGGTAAACACAATTTATTTATTTTATGATTTTTTCTTCTTTATCTTCAGGCTATTTGACCGAGTTTTTCTATTTTCCTAAATAAGCTACCAAGTCAAAATATAGTGAATGGCTTTTAAACATGGCTCTATTAAAAAAATCAAAACTTTTTTTCTGATCGGGCACACAGCAAATATCGCCACTTCAAGTTAATTTCAAACTCCAATTCGCCCAAGCACACCATTCAACCATAGGCGTGCGCAGGGGGGGGGGGCCTTGGCCCTTTCATTAGGCCTTGATATGTTATCAGTTATCACTAGGAAACGCTCAGTTGGATGCGTTGATAAGCGAGCACGTGCTATAGCTAGACCCACATTGCACATTTTTTTAAATTTTAAAATTTGCGACGTTCGCAGTCCACGGGGCCATGTTTCCAATATTATTTATTACTGGCAAGGTATTTGGGTAAACCCGTGGGTAAACCTATACTTTGTGGATAAAATCCACCGCCATCTAGAGGACCTTGACATTATTTCTCTGGGAAAACTATTTTAACTTAACTTCTAACAAATAATACACTGCTTCCTCGATAGTATTTTGATTTCTTCTAGGTGGCAGTGCATAGTGACCAGAATTCTCGTGTGAATTTTCGTTGCCATGGTAACGTTTCTTTTGTTAAAATGTAATTTCCATCTACACTACTTAACGGATCAAAATAAAATTAACATATTCGTGACCGGACGGACATTCTAAATGATTTGGCCACCTCAGATTTTGTCGCCGTTTAGTTTAAAAAAACAAAAAAACATTCGATTAACTTTAATGTAACTTTTTAACTTTTTGAACGATTTTGCCACAAAACTAATGGCATTCAACCGAGAACGAAACTTGCGGATGGTCAAATTTCAACTCGATCCGAGCCTCCTTCGAACCGCTATCATGAGCCAAATAAGCTGCGCGACTTTCCGTTGCCATGGTAACAGTACTTTGTTATAATGTAATTTCCATCTACACTACTTATCGGATCAAAATAAAATTAACATATTCGTGACCGGACGGACATTCTAAATGATTTGGCCATCTCACATTTTGTCGCCGGTTAGTTTGAAAAAAAAACTTTCGATTAACTTTAATGTAACTTTTTAACTGTTTGAACGATTTTGCCACAAAACTAATGGCATTCAATCGAGTACGAAGCTTGCGGATGGTCGAAATTTCAACTCGATCCGAGCCTCCGTTCGAACGTTATGGCGAGACATACAAACAAAAAACAAAAAAACAAAACCAGTGACTAATTTTTCCGGCAGAGTCAAATGGAAACGCTCGCTTCGCTCGCTTAAAAATAACTTATCACTTTTAACAATTGATTTTTTTTTTATTAATTATTAATTAATTAATTATAATTGACCCTACTTAGTTTTCTGAATCCTTTAGGCCTACCTACCTTTTTCTCTCATCATCTCACTTTCAAATAAGTTTTACAACAAAAATGCCTTAAGGTATAAAGTGTAAATAATAGCTGTGTGGCTCGTTGGTCTTGTGGTTAGCGTCTCTGCTTCGCATGCAGAAGGTCCAGGGTTCGATTCCCGCTAAAGTAAAAAAGTGTTTTAACTTCTGATTTGGACTTAAGTCCATCAGTTCTTGTCTTAGGAATTTGTAAATGGTGACTTTGGAGCCGTCCTAGCAACGAGGCACATAATAAATTTAAAGTTGATCTGAATCGCCCTTGTTGATTCTGGCGTTGATCCGCAGATGTTCGCACTGTCCATACCACCGATTGCTATATTTCCTTTAAAAAATATTGATTTTCGTTGGTTATCGCTCACTCGCCGATCGCATCGGGGCCTACAGGGTTGGCTTGGTCGCTTTGGTTTACTGTACCCCACTGAAAATCAGTTATAATATGACTGAGTGGGTAGACTCTAAATACTAATTTATTTATTTAGCCATTCTTACTCTCAAATACGTTTTAAGCCCTCCCCCAAAAATGCCTCTGGCATTTTGCCATGTTGCCTCTGGAGGCTGGGGCTAGGCCCCCCCCAGTCCTGCTCCGCCACCGCCATTCCCCAGTCGGTATGGCAATCCTGTGGCCATGAGTGCCCGTAGGACGGGGGGCAAGTGAGAAAACTCCCCTGGACAAAGCACATGAAATAAAAAATTCAGTATTTATATCAATCAGTTCAAACTAAAATTACAAAATTAAAAAAAGTGTGAAGAAAATGGTTTCCTTTACAATTCCTTTTGGTGTTTTTCTAGTTTCGAGTATCGACTGCACAGAAATTACATAATTTTGGTATTGGATTCAGCCCACTACTTTTTTCTAAAACCCACCAAACGCATTTTAAAAACCCGATTTTCAAAATTTTCGTCTGCGGCACTGTTGTTGGGGGACTCTGCCCCACAAACCCCATGTGCTTGCCCAACGAAGGTACAACTTGTAAATGCCAAAATTCCTGCGGACTCCCATGCCTGTGACCCCTCCTTTGTAAAATCTCTGCGCACGCCTATGCATTCAACGTAGGTAGTTGTGTTTTTGTGATATTCATTTTCAACTGGTTTTCTAGAGGCTGACTGAGAGAAAAAGATTTTTTAAACAATTTGCAGGAAAGACAATTGTTTAAAAAATCTTGCCATTCAATTTGAAGGAAAGACAATTTGCAGGAAAGACAATTGTTTAAAAATCTTTTTTCTCTCAGTCAGCCTCTAGAAAACCAGTTGAAAATGAATGTCACAAAAACACAACTACCTACACTGAATGGTGTGCTTGGGCGAATTGAAGTTTAAAATTAACTTGGAAGTGGCAATATTTGCTGTGTGCCTGATTGGAAAAATGTAAAAAAATAGTTTTCATTTTCTAAAAGAGCCAGGTTTCAAAGCCATTCACTACATTTTGACTTGAATGCATATTTTGGAAAATATAAACATGCGGTCGAATAGCCTTAAACAATTCAACAATTACTTGACTAAAACACAGCTCTGACTTAACAAGTAGTTGGTTCAATTCCCATGACTGCCAGTCCTACTTGTTTTTTTTATCTATTTGTTTTAAACAAATCAAGAATGACCTACCTAAAACACAGCTGAGACAAAAGGAGTCGCTGAGGCTGGCGCGGAGACGAGTTTAGACGCTCAGCTTTCTGTTGTTTTTTTTCGGTTAAAAGGTTAATAATATCAGTATTATATTTCACAACAACGTTAATAAAGGATCAATCAATGAGATCCAGTATGCATATTTTTAGATTAGGTAATTCATCGGTTTTGAATAAAAACGTGAAACCTCCCAAATTTATTCATTTTTAATAAACTTCGAAAATTTATTCCAAGTGCACAGATTTTTTAACCCAAATTTTCATACGGGATATCGACATCTAAATCAATGTAAACGGGCATGTTAATTTGGTTTTATCGTAAGATAGACGGTATCACAGATAATAGAGTACACTACGTAGTGTACTCTATTATCTGTGACGGTATGGTGGGAATTTCCAGAATTGAAATCCATGTTTTCGATTTTCGATTTTTTTTACGTTTTAGGCTCATCTCTTGCAATGGATCTTTAAGGCATATTTTTTGCTACCAAGTGCGGATATCAATCAATATAAAAGTACTTCATTAACATTCATGCAAAATTTGGTGATGATATTACCAACCGTTCAGCAGAAACCATGAACACCTGAGCGTGCGCATTTGAGTTGGGCCAAGCTCAGTGTCCCCTCTTTAAACTAGCGGATTCAGTTCCTGCCACTGGCAGTCCTAAACATTAAGATTTTTTCTTCATCTTAAACACATCAACAATGACTTGCCTCAAACACAGCTCTCACTGTATAAGTAGTGGGTTCGATTCCCATCACCGTCAGTCCTACTCACAATGACATACCTTAAACACGGCTCCTACTTAACAAGTAGAATCCTAAACGTTATTTATTTTCCTTTTCATTAACAAATCAGTAATGACCTACCTAAAACACAGCTACTACTTGACAAGTAGTTGGTTTGATTCCTGCCATTGACAATCCTACACGTTATATTTTCTTTTCCTCGTTTTTAACAAATTAACAATGACCTACAGCTTCCCTTAAACGAGATGGGCAGCTGCGTGAAACTGGCTGGTTAACATAAATATTTACAAAACAAGATACACAATATCGTACGTTTCGGCCAAGTTGGCCGTTAGAGAAGAACTAAATTTAAAAATATTTATTTACAATATATTACAAGGTGCTGTTGGGGGCGAGGGTGAGTTAGGGTGGCGGTGCAACAGGTGGGAGGGGTCTAAGGGGGAGGGCCTAGGCCTATCTTAGATTGAGGTTGGGTTTTTGGCGCGAGCTGGTGACTATTTGATGCGCTAATTCCCATTGTCTCAAGTGTTCCTCGTTGCAGGATGTGGGTAATGACTTAACAACCCTCGTTGTGTAGCAGTCATTGAAGTCCCTGCTGTAGGTTCTTGCATGTTGTGCCACCGGTTTAAGGTCTAGTTTCCTGACCGTGTCCTGCCTAAGCCCGTTCATCCTGGTACTCAGGGAATTTATAGTTAGGCCTATGTACTCGGCTGGGCATAGCTGGCACTGTAGTTGGTAGGTCAGGTTAGTTCTGGTGCAGTTGTTGTGATGCCTGATGGGGTATGCATACCTGCCAATTTTGAATTCCTAAATTCGTAAAAGTCCCCAACAGACTTTAAGGGGCAATGAGGTGGCGCGGGCAACCGGGGGGGTCTGGGGGGCGAGCCCCCCAGCAAAGTGGGGGGTCCGGGGGCTTGCCCCCCGGATTTTTTTTAACAATCTTGGTGCAATTTGGTGCGTTTTTAGTGAGTTTTGGGGACACTTTAATCATTCTTTTTTTTCTCAGCATGTTCGAATGGAGGGGTAGGGTGGGCGGGGCCGTGAGGGGGACGGGGTTACACATACCAAGGAAGGCAAGAAACGTGAAATTTACACGGCGGGGCCAGTTTTAAATATAAAATAACGATTTTTTGTAAAAAAAAAAAAAAAAAAAAAAAAAAAAAATTGAAATTTTTGAAAATTTTTTAAAAATTGAAAAATTCGTAAATTGACAGGGCAATCGTAAAATCGTAAAAGACTACTATTTTTCGTAAATTTTACGAATAATTCGTAAAACTTGGCAGGTATGGGTATGTTATTCCATTTGCTCGAGCAGTAAATGTTGAAGTGGGGGGATGAATTTAGCAGGTTTTACAACGGGGTCTCATGCAAGGGTGTGAACCCTGTGGCAGGGGGAGCTTGTCGGTCTTCCTGACAAGGGTGTGTCTTAACGATGTAGTCACTGATGTTGGGTGGCCGTCGGAAGTAAACGCGAGGCATGTTCAGGGCCAAGTCATTGGTGAGGACGATGCTTTAAGAATGTGTGCTCCTCGTTTCAAGATCCCGTTGAGTGCCTGTAGGCCTGGGTGCCACTTGGTGACAAGCGGGATGATTTGATTGCTCGGCGGAGTAGTTTGTACACTGGGATGGTGAATCCATTCTAGGACCTTATGACTAGGGTATCCCAGGGCAACAAAGGCATTCGCAATGCGGTGGCAATACTTTGCTAGGTCCTCATCGTTAGAACATATCCTCCATCCTAGTGTGGCTAGTGAGTGGGGTAGTGCTTGTTTGGTATGTAGTTGGGGTGGCAGCTGTCTTAATGCAGATATTGCTGGCTGTTGGTCGGCTTGAAATGCACACTGGTTTCGAGATGTCCGTTGCGGAGCTCGATGTCAACGTCTAGAAAGTACACATGGTGCTTGGAAATTTCCCACGTGAAGCGTAGAGAGGAGAAGGTGTTAAGTTCCTCTAGGAAGATGGCGAATGATTCTTGACCGTGGGTCCATATAGCATAGATGTCGTCAATGAAGCGGAACCAACAGAGTGGGAGTATTGTCTGGGTTTTGAAAAAATCGGTCTCGACCTTGCCCATGAATAAATTAGCGTTGGACGGGGCCATCCGTGTGCCCATGGCCGTTCCCCTAGTTTGTAGGTAGTATCGGTCCATAAAGCTAAGTTATTCATTGATAGGACTAGTTGTGCTAGTCCTACTAGGAAGGGAGTGTCGGGTTTGGTGTTGGGGGGGGGGGGTCTGCGGTTGAGGTAATGTTCCACTGCTGAGAGCCCTTGCGTTGTGGGGATGTTAGTGTAGAGGGACGTAACATCTATGGTGGCCATAAGGGCATTGGCTGGAAGAGGCATGGCTAGGCTTTTGAGTTTTTCGAGGAAATCGTACGTATCCTTTATGTGCGACTCTAAACCTGTCACTAGAGGCTGTAGGTTTCGGTCAACAAAAGCCGATATGCACTCCGTTGGCGAGTTGAAACTTGCAACAATCGGACGTCCTGGGTTGTTGAATTTGTGAATTTTGGGGAGCATGTAGAAGGTCGGTGTTCGTGGTTCCTGAGGGGTCAGGTGAGCAATCGTCGCCTCACTTAGGTTCTGAGCCTTCCCTCGACTGTTGACAAACTCTTTGATTTTCTGTAGGTGTTTGTCCAACCTGTAGGATCTTGTAAGTGTCCCTGTCATCAAGTTGTCTGTTTGCCTCTTCAATGTAGGCCTTGGTGTTCTGTAGAACAATCTTCGAGCCCTTATCGGCGGGCAAGATGATGATATCTTGATTGTTTCTTAGTGTGGTGAAGGCCTTGCGTTAAAGGGGTGTGATGTTGCAGGTGGTGGGTAGGCTTTTCACGAGATCAGGTGAGGCTACGGCACTGGTTACATATGAGATGTACTGTTCATTGGGGTGTTAACCAAAATAACAATGATCTACCTTTGATAACTGAGACGACAATCTACACGTTGTATTTTCTCTTCCTCGTTTTTAACGAATCAACAATGACCTACCTAAAACAGCTTTTACTTAACCCTTGTATTTGGGTTTCGATTCCTTCCACTAACAACCCTACACTTTAAATATTTTCTTTCTTTGTCTTCAGAAAAGCAACAAGACATACCTAAAACATAGTTCCTACTTTAAAGAAAGTGGGTTCGATTCGTGTTACGACAATCCTACATGTAAGTTTTTCTTTTCCTTGTTTTTAACAAATTAAAAATACCTACTTACAACACAGCTCCTAATTAATAGTACTAGTGATTTTGATAACTGCGACTGACAATCAACACGTTTATTTTCTCTCCCTCGTCTTAAAACAAATCGACAATGACAAAACCTAAAACATGGGTTCCTACTTTTAAAAAGTGGGTTCGATTCATGCTACGGACAGTTAAGATTGAGTTAAGATCGATCCCTCACTAAAATGCACTGATTTCATTCAGGAAATTATGACCGGATGACTAAACCCATATTGTCACCAGATATTTTTTTTTCAAGCAATCTAGTAAAAATTTTAAAAAAGGAAAAAATCTCGGGGGGCTGAGCCCCGAGCCCCCCTTAGTCGGCCCAAGCACCAGTATGAATGGTGGACTAAAGCAATGGTTCTCAACCTTGTATGTTTCACCACCAACTTGATTGTCAAATAAATTAGCCCCCCCTCCCCACACACACACATGCATTAAATACTACATATCAAGATATACAAGATCATTGTTTAACAAGTCTGTACATTTGTCACAACTAAATTCCAAATACCTACTGTTATGACATTGAAACAATTTAATTCTTACATTTTTGTATTCTTACACATTCTCGTTGATTTATATTACAAATTTTGTCAATGTGACCCCCCTCCGACCCACAGGTTGAGCATCGCACTTGCTAAGACGGAATTTAAATTCAATAAGGATGTTATTTTAATGAGTGCTCTTTTTATAATCTCTATGATTATTGTTCAGGATGGATGTAAAATTATACTTTCAGATTGCCTTTCCTAATTGTGCAAGTTAAGGAAGAAAGGCCTTCTTCCTTAACAATAGTTTAGACCAAGCAAAATTGACAGATTTTAGTTGCTACTTAAAATTTAAAACATGATTTATGGGTCTAATGTAATTTTGTTAGATCTACAGTCTGAATGGACAAAAATTAAAATATTGCTATCAGACTTTTAGTTATGGAATTAATTTAATTGATTCTGCATTTAGGCCTAGAACACTACCGGTACAAAAAATATTTTGATGTTTTTGTTATCAGGTTATTATAGTTCTTACAAAACTACGTAACATTTAAAATAAATTTTTCAATTTTGCATAGCATTTTGTGAGATATTACCAATATCAGTCATGTTTTTGTTTTAATATTGGTGGTAATCCTTTCTTTTCATTAAATTGCATAACTGGTATGAATGTTGTCTTCAGAGTGCTGAGCAAGAGCTACTATGTGCTACTTATTGAGTTGTTGGTACAATTTTTCAAATTGTTTTGATTTGTGTTGCAGGAAACTGGGATGTTCCCATCTTCTGACCATTCCAAACCTTGCTGCTCGATTCCAAGTCTCGTCACTCTTGAAATTTGTGCTTGGCTTGCCCCAGTGCATCAAACAACTCTGGCCATCACCGGGCATCAGTGATCGACTCCTAGCTGCACATCACTTGAAGATACCTCTGAAATGAGCTACACGTGAAGGTTCTATGCACTAATCCCGAACAGTTTTCTTTTTCAAGGCCATGGACATACCCTACATTTAAAATGCCATTTACTGTACTACCTGTTCAATATATTCAGTGTTTAAACTCATGCTATTGCGTTTACTTGTACCATAATTAATTCCAATGTACTTTCTTATCAATGTGATGCATTTTAGAGCTGACTTCTGTATACGTCGATGGACCAACAAAAGTCATCTCCAGCTGACTTCTCTAGAAGTTGGCTGGAGATGACTACTGTTGGTTCATAGACTGATACAAACGTCGGCTCTAATAGTACACACATTTCCTATCCCTTGGCACATTAAAGAAGACTTGCCCTAAATTTATGGAGATAGTCTTTTTTTCCAAGGCCATCCTAACCAACAACTAGGTCAGCTGCTCTAACCTTGCAGGGTTAGCAAGCAGTTGACCTAGTTAATGGACTTAGTCTTTTTTTTCAAGGCCAAATTGGTTGACCTACTTTATGGACTTAGCCATTTTTTGGATGGTCAACAACTAACTAGCAAATAATAATAATAATTTTAATAATAATAATAAATACAAATAAAATTATAATATTTTTATTATTAGAATTCTTACAATATTTAATAATAAAACAAATAAATATTTATACAAATTATATTAAAAATTAAGCAAAAATTGGGCCAAAAACACAAAAAATGGCTCAAAAAAGCGCTTTTTATATACCCTAAGTCTTTTTTGCACTTCAGAGCTACCAAGTTTAGCAACGAAACTTTTCACTTAAACAGAGTGTTCTCCCCATGGCAGAGACAGGACTGATGATGAAACTCGGAAAGGTTTACTTTCTAAACATTTAGTTGTAATTGACCGTATGAGGGTTCAATTGCAACTAAGATATTCAGAAAATGGGAACCTCTTGTGAGATTTCATATCAGCCCTGTCAGTGCATTGGGGCAGAACACTCTGTTAAAGTGTAGCAAAAGCAGCAAAAGAGTGAAAAGAGCCAACACCAATATGCAGGTCGATGCAGCCATGAGAACAAATATACCAGGTCATCTCCAGGAGGTAGTGGCCATCATTGCTCCTAGTTTTATTAAGTATTGAAAACCCTCAACTTCTGTGCTTGCATAATAAACAGTAGGCCTACCCATCCTTAATGCTTTGGGAATTGCATTTATTTATTAATTTCATGTCTATCCCATTCAGTTATAAAAACTGATTTACAAATTTAAAAAAGATTGCATTCAAATAAAATAAATAGTACATTTGAATTTAAAAAAGTATTTAAAGTGTATCCACTCAGTCACATAACTGATTTTCAGTGTAGGAACATTAAACATCACTGCTTTAACCAACATGCATTCCATAATAAGAGCTGTAAGCTAACAAAACTTGCCCAAAATTAAATTGAAATAAAAATGCACAATGGTTTTCACAAAGATTCTGAAGATAAATTTTAAAAGCCAAAAAAATCTAAACCCAATATGGGGGCCTTGACAGAAAAAAACCCCAACAAGGAGTTTAAATCCCGGGGCTATTGAGCCACTTTTTTCCGCTACCGTATGTCAGGCCGAATTGCAATTCACAAACCAGAAAGGGAGTACTAACTGCTAATTGAATTTGTGAACACATTAGGGATGCACAACAATAAAATAAAAAAGGTAAATAATAGAAAATGTGGCTGCATTATTGTGATCCATAATATCTGACTATGATGTCTGTAAAAACGGTCTCAAGAAGGTACACACAGAATTTTATTACAAATTTACAAAATAAATAAATAAATAAATTTGTATTTAGAGTCTACCCAACCAAATTTGAAATTATTATTATTATCGTTCACCAAATTGAATGGTGATGATAATAATATGGTGTAAGCACAGAGAATATCATGAGACAAATTTTTGACAAGTGTTTTTTCTACAGAAAACATGCAATTCTATTTTTTGTCATATGGCTTTTCATTATTGATGATTGTGTGCATCCCTAGAACAAACAAATGAGGCCAATTTTTTTAAAGTTATGTTTGTTGTTTTGAAAGCAAAGTTAGTTAATGATAAATCTCCCAGCCTGGGACTAATCTGCTTCTGATCTCCCCTCCCCCCCCCCCCCCCCCCAAGGATCAAGCAAGCACAGAAGAGTTTGAGGGTTGCCAATGAGCACAATAATTGCTCTTGTTTTTAAGGTAACAGACCCCTGCCAACATTATGTTATGTGGTTTTGTAAGACCTATAGCCTGCATGAAAAAAATGATTATGTTCATGGTAATCGCGCTAATTGGAATGTTTTTAATTTGATATTTAATTAATTAAATGCATATTTTCGAAATACAAACCATACTGAATATTTATTTATTTGAATTTATTTGAATATTTTTTCTTGCGTTATATAGTTTTAACAAAACCACAATACTGTTTGCAATCAGTTTTTAGGATTTTTGCACCGTTCTCGAGATACTGTATCAGTATCACTAAAACTGAACTGCGGGGGTCTACCACCTTAAGAAGCCTGGTTCTTCTGGGTCACAATATGAGTTCTCACAACTGTCGGCCACAACAATAGGTCTGTATGTTCATTTTTACTTTTTAGTACATAAGTTATCTCCATAATTTGGTTGATAGCGACAACAATATGGCTTACAGATAATTAAATTTATTGAATTGTTGCATAGGAATATAGTAGAGTACATTCTTTAAAGCAGTGTTGTCTGTAAGCAATGTTTAAGGAATATACGGCAACATTTGATGTCAAAAGTTTACCATTTGATTGATTTTCAGTTTTCAGAGATACCTTTATTTATTTCTGAATCTATGTTGGCAATGGAAAACTATACCCACTTCAAGTGACTTCAGGTAAATTTATGTAGGGTGAAGCCCAAGTAGTATTTTCAAGTCAACTTCTATCCTAGTTTTATAAACTAAACTTGGCAGGGACTGATTTTTGCCTTTGTAAAAAATAAATTTAGGTCAGGAGAACAAGTTTTTTGAATTGTATTAATTAAAAAAAACACAATAAAATTACTGCATATTAGAAAAATTTTCTTTCCAAATTTAAACTAAAAGTCATGCAAGACTATCGTCTTCAGAGATAATATTTGAACAACTATTCATCATGTTAGGTATGGGTCTAGCTAGCAGTGAAGACTGTTTTTAGTTCTCAAAACACACTAAAAAGTAAGAAGAATATGTACGATGAGGTTGGTTCACTGCTGAATTCATTATTGGAACCTTCCAGTAGTATATAATTTAAATTTATTTTGTCTCTATTTAACGTTTATCCTATTCAGTAACAAAAAACTGTACAACACTGCTTTGGAAGAATGTATACTGTTTTCAAATTAAAATCTTCTTGAAAATTGAAATTGGTTTCTTTTTGGCAAAACCGGGAAATAACCTTGACAGAGTGTGTAAACTAATTTTATCTGTGCTAATAGCACAACAATGCTTTAGTCAAGGTCACAAAGTAAATTTAAAAACATAAATGTGTAGCCTACGTGAAGTCTACCTTCTCAGATACAAGTTGAGGTTGACTGATTTTCAGTGAGAACAATATGAATATTTATTATTTATTACTATATGATTTATTATGTTCTTTATTGTTGCCTCTAAAAGTCAACTTTTACATACCACTCAATAAATCTTAGAAAGTTAAAACCTTACTGGAACCAGGATTTAAACCTAGGACTTTTGCATTGAAAAGAGGGATAAGCCCAAAAGAACATCAATTACGGGTAATGTACAAAGCAAGCATGAACCTACACGTCCATACTTATTTTGTAAATTTAACTGATTCGTTGTGACAATAATGATTACCGGATATGCCAGCAAAGTTTAAAAATACAGTTTTCTTTATTTGATCTCTCTCTATATTTAATTAAATATTTGCCTTTTAAAAATTATTATACATTGATTCTTGATTGAGAAGTTTATATTATATTTTCTTCATTATTTAACATACATTGCGGACACCCGGGAGTGTACCCGTCTGTCTTATAAGTAGTAGTGGCCTTCCCCTGTCGTTCCCGTCAAATATAACCGGGTTTGCCAAAAACAGAACCTGTTTCAAGCAGTTTACTTGAGGAATAACTTTACATTTATTATAATAATGCAGGGTCTATATTCAATACCATTAGGTTAAATGCCCTACTGGTACCAAGATCGAGTTTATTGTTGTAGCCAAATGAACAGACCTATTGTTGATTGCAAGCATGCCAGTAGTCCATGATACACAATTGAGAGAGCTGCTTTAGAGAACAAAATACAATCAGAGCCAATTGAAAATCATGGTGTCGGTAAACCTAGGATTATTGAAACCAAAAAATGGTTAAAAGTCAGACTGTGATTTGCACTTGACTGTGATAAGGGATACAAAGCCACCACCTTGGAATGTGAGACAATGAAAACTATAATCATAAACAGCAATCTTGTAGGGTATAGTAATTAGTTTTAATGGTAACAACTAACAACATATCTACGCCTAAATATTTCAAATTAGGTAGTATATATATCTAAATACTGTGTTGGGCAATATTTGAAATGAAATACACTATCATGAGGATTTTACATGAAATTGTCCGGCACAGCAAGGAACTTGTACAGGCCTATTTTTTTCTTTTTTTGTGTGTGAAAGTTTGCTGAAATTGACTTGTTATAAATCAATGGCACTGCCATAGGCCAACATGTAATTTAAAGGTTAACCAAGACTTTGGTATGAAGGTCATTAATTAGTGCCATTCAAAAATAATTATACATGCCACAGGGAATGCCCACCTAGTCCAAATAGTAGTGGGTGTACTGAATGGATAGAAAATCCCAAGTACGTAGTGTACATAGGGTATTTACAATTCTATGTTATTAGGCCTAGCTAGGCCTACTGATTTCCAGCAAACAGCATGTGATGTCATAATTAGGGACACCATAGTTACATTGGTTACAAATTAATTAACATCCACCTTCTAGATCCACTGATAAATTTTAGAACTGGTCTGGTTAAATTCTCTGCTCATACACTTGGCGGAGTGTGTCCTAATTCTCATTACAAATGTAAATTAGGTAATTATTTTTGTTTTTTCAATCTATATTGTTTGGTACGGTATAGGCTTACTAGGGAGTAATGAATGTACACAAATGTTTATTAAGCACACTAGTAGAAACAAAATTTACTTGTGAGATCAGCAAAGTCAAAAACAAGTTTATACTTAATAAGTTAATATAGTACTAGTATGCAGTAATTAATTATGTTATTGTTATTGGTTGGTAATACCGAATTATGATGTTGTGCCCATTTTTTTCACCATAGTTTTTGGTACAATTTTCAGCTAATTTTTATAAATTTAAATCTTATAACCAAAATTAAATATTCTATTTAGGCCTAAGAGGGATGTACTCAGAAAGTAGTAAAAAAATACAATGATAAAAATAACGAGTAGGATATTTCCATTAGATCTGTGATTTAATTTTTGTCAATGAGCTAAATGTCCAATACATTCTGTATACCGGACAAACTGTCTCAATGTTATGCTCTCAAGTACAAGATTAATAGACCTCAACTAATAACATAATTTAAAGAAACTGTGTAGCATAAGGGAGGCCATAAAGTATAAACACAAGATGCTGTTTATGTGAATAAGTTTCAAGTGCAAAGATTTGCACGACTCACAACTTCATGGATGGATTACAAAAGAAAAGAGCTAACATTTGATATCTTCACTCGTTCAGTTGCTCAACTCAACCACATAGTGCCAATAAAGAAAGCAGCATATGACATTGAGTCAGCAATTCTACCCTCTTGGGCAGATCTTTCTATACAATGTGAAACAGTTTAACGATTTCATTAGTCGGCGTCCGACCAACTATCAGGAGACCCGGCTGAGATGGATTTTTGGATTGATTTACATATTATATGTAATTCAGTTCAAATTGGAACAACTTGAAGAGTTGTGTGCAAATTTCCTATAAATAAATTTGATAAAATACTTTTAGTCTCAACAGAACACTTGAAGTAGGTAAAGGTTTTGTGATCCATCCAATAACGGGGAAATAGGTAGAAGGCTTTGGGTGGCACTGAGAAAACAACATGGAAACCAGACAAACACTCAAGTAACTCTTACTCTCTTCTCTAGTCTAGTGAGATAAGCTGTGTGTGTAGGTGTATTATATTTGTATATATCGAAGAATGGTATGCACAATGACGCGGATAAGGTAGATCAGAAATAACGTCAATGAATGGCACAAAAACTTTTAAAAAAACATTCTGCATGCTTGAACTTTCACAGAAACCAAGTTTTCAAATCAAAAAACTAAATAATATAACCAAGTTGCAGATGCTACACTATAATATGGGACAAGGTAACTTTTAATTAGCTGGCAAGTAGTTACCCTTAACATAGCAGCAGACATCATCAGTAGGTATTAAGTTGTTTGTTATAAAATGTTGTAGCAACTCTATAGGCTTTTTGTTACAATAGGGAATAGTATTCCACTTACTATTTTATTTTTTCATTTAAATTCTTATATATGTCATAGTCACTGCACTTTTAAATTTTTTTTTATGTATTTTGTGTAATTTAAACAAGAAGTTAATTTGAACCCCAGTTTGCGCGCCAAAAACGAGCGTGCGCCATCTTAATTCTTATATATGTCTTAACCCATCTGCACCCGTAAGCGGACTAGTCCGCGAATCATAGCCTGGCCACGGAAGCCATAAGCGGACTGGTCCGCATTTACGCGCGCTTCCATTCAAACTGCAGAAGTATCAGCTCCTATCGGCCAATTGTTGTACTTTTTGTTGCAATTCCCGCGTCAAGCATGTAGTGACATCTAGTGGTGTTCTTTGGTACTCAAACGGCAAAATCGTGAAACTACTATCGACTTTATCGACGTGAAACTTGCGCGCCAGTCTACTGTCAAGTGTCAATAATGCCGGATTCTGATCAACCAAAGCGTCGTTCTCGGCAAAAACAATCGGAAATCTATCAATTTTTGGATGTTCTTGGATCAGATTTCAGTGATAGTGATGGTGAAGATTGTGATTTTAATTGTATGCGTAGAACCAGTGCAGATATAGTCAAAGACAGTGACAGCGAAGAAGAAATGTGCATTGGTGTGCGTGGGAGTAACAGTGAGGTTAGGAATGGGCGTGCTCACGGTCACGAGGGTCGTACTTGTAGCCCTACAAATTTGTGTGTTGTTGTGAACAGGCCTAGGCCTAGAAATAATGCTACAGTAATAATAAGTGAGAGTGAGAGTGATGATGTTGATTACGTTGTACTTTACTGAACTACGCTGCAACTTCGATGTGCAGAGGGCAAAAGAGCACGGTTTCCATGGGCACGCTAGAGTTTTGGGGCGGTGGTGCGGATGGGTTAATAGTCACTGCACTTTTTTTTTTTTATTATGTATTTTGTGTAATTTAAACAAGAAGTAAATTTGAACCCCAGTTTGCGCGCCAAAAACAAGCGTGCGCCATCTTTGGACGGTACTACGTCATAACTGTGTAGAGTCAAGGCCAATTTGAAGCCTAAATGTACGTATATTTGTACATATTTACATACAGACGGCGGTGCTCGCCCATCCGCTCAACAACAAACACAACTCCACAGCCACTTAAATCGCCAGATGAGCCAAAGAACGATGTACATTTTCATCGACTTTTCTTTTTCTTTTTTCGTATGTGACAGGAGATTGCGCGATATCATTGTGATAAAGGAATACGAACATTTTTGTCTTGAATTTTTGCACAGCCTAGGACTATCATGCTATTCTTTATCTACATTAGGCTTTAATTAGTCATCAAAGTAAGGTTTTTGTGCGGGATGTGTGTCAGAACACGGACGTGCAGGCCTAGGGTTGGCAGGCTAAGCCTAGGGCTTGTCAAGTGAGTAATTTTAGTATATCAAGGCTTATATATCCTACAGGAACGATTGGCCTAGACTGTTGAATTATAAATAATTTTTTACGCCTGTGCCTAGACCTAGGACTGTTTTAAGTTTTGTTTTTTGAGAGCAATGTCAACTTTTCTCGTTTTCCGGCCAGGCACTAAATGTAAAATGTCAGCAAAGTTTTTAGTTTACACTACTGTAGGTTACGCTAGGCGCTGCATTTGCAGGGAAACAATCATTTGGAGGCAACTCAGTTCAGACGTCATTTTACGACAGCAACACAGTTCTGACGTCATCGTCGTTTTTGCCGCGCTTAAAATATTTTAAAAATGCTTTTTAAAACGGCTATAAATCATTGGAATATTATTTCACGGAAAAACAAAGTACATATTTGTAATCAGGACGAAATACTTCTTCTAAAAAATCTATTTGTACAGTATTTGACGGAAGTGTAATATTCCCTATTAGGCCTACTTAGTGTGGAAAAGGCCAACCGGCTAGTTTAGTTTAGATTGGTGAAGGATTGACAGTTTGGGAAAGCATAGAGAACCTAAAGCCCAGTCTGAAGGGCTAGGAGCAACAAAACTTTTCACCTGCTGATGACAACTGCAGCTAATTTAAAGTTTTGTTGCCCCTAGCCCTTCAGGCTGGGCTTTATGTTCTCTATGCTTTCCCAACCTGTCAACCCTTCTCCAATCTGAACTTAAACTTAAACTATAGGCTTTTTGGTACTATACTATAGTTCTTACTTCTTATTATTTTCCCACCCGTGACCTTTATACTATCTAATTCATAGTGTATTAATATGGGACTAATACAACGTGTAGGGATAATTTTGTTTAAATCCAAACACAAAATGTAAAAGTCAAGTTGAAACCCTAAAGAGACAGAGTTTAAAAAAAAAACTATTTGGTCTGACCAGATATAAGCAGTGGAGGCATTTGCAAAAAGGGATTAAAAAGCCTACATTTTGTAACATCAACACATTTTGTAATGAGAAATATAAAAGGGGCAAGGAGGGAGTTAAAAGAGAAGGCATAAAATATGCTAGTCAGGCCAATGATGGTCTACGAAGGTTCAATATGAGGTCCGTACAGGAAACAAGATACCTAGGCACCGGTAGTGGAAAACTGATAAAAATGGGAAGAATGGTAAAGAAAGTATTGATAGTGTGAGAAATACAGGATTTAGGATGGAAATCACTTTTAAGGTAGGCCTACGGAGAAAGAGGGATTGATTATGTAATATTACTAATATCATAATATGTACAAGGTTATGAAAGGAATGCTGCTGGAGTATGTAGTAAATTAATTTTGAAGGTAGGTACTACAATGGAAGGAAAGACCATTTCACAGGAAGTAGGGTAGATGTTGGTTGGTGGAGTTATTTAAACTGAACGATAAGTCTAAGAAAATGGAACGTGCTGTTGGAAGAAGTTGTAAGTGCCGGATGTGTTTTAGAAAAAATGTAAAATATGTAGCCCCAGGCTATATGCCGATGATCAAATCAAATCCCTTTGGATTTTGTGAGCTTCATAGTTTATACTTGTATTGTTTATTGTTCTCATGTTATTGTTACATATCTTGTTTTTAAAGGAGAACGGAACTTTAGATTGCCATTTTTGAAATTTTAATCTTTGAATCTTAAATCTTTTGAAACCGGTTTCCTACGTAACCGGTTTCAAACCGGTTTATGATTATTCGATGTAGGCCCTACTTCTGAGTTCTGACTTATTGACTGAGTTTGTTTAGCGGAGCCCATTTACTAGTTAAGATTTTTGTTTTCAGAAAATCGCTTAATATTACTATCTTTAGGCATAACAACTGCTAACCAGATTGATTCATTTATCATTCATTATGTATAAACATTTTAATTTAGAGTTCTTTGTCCCATCCTTGTTCCTTTTTATTTCCATGTTGTTTTACTCAGAGCAAGGAAACTCTAAAAGAGCAGCGACGATTAAGTATCATGGACGGTACAGACATACACCTACACCAACTACCAAGGGACACTAGGGCCACTCCACAGTTCACTCCAGAGTAGCCTCTTGCTGGCAAGAATTGCAACACATTGAATTAGGTAGATGCCATTAAGCTAAACTGCTAAAGGGGTGCCATAGCCCGCATTCCTAACATTTAAATTATTTTCACTAGTACGCCTGTTTCACTAAGATAAATGCATCATAAATGGTGAACTGTGTTGTGAGCTAGTTAACTGCGTAGGCACAAACATGCTGGTGCTTCGTCGTGACCACTAACTTGACGATACGTTCATTTCACTGACAACAGCCGTGTCAGACAACTTAGAGAATGAAAGAAACAATGCTTCCTCAAGTCTGTTCTAGGTTTATAGGTTTGAAGCAAGAAGTGGCAGGACTGACTTGCACTCAAACTGTCAATCATCACTCAAGCCTTGCCCCTTAAACAGACTTAACACTATTTTGCTAACAAATGATATCGCTAAGTAAGCAGTCGAGCACCGTACCAAACATGCGGGATAAACCTCTTGAAGGAGGGATAGAGGCATTAGGAAATACTGAACTGTTCCAAGAACTGACTTACAAACAATAATTTCAATTATTGGGCGATGCCAGCGTAGGCGGCTGAATATGATGACGTTCGAGAAGATGTCTGAAGACGCTGAAGTTGAAGATTTACACTTAAGCTGCACCATACGTTATTCAAGGTACTCAAGAAGCGGACTCGACGATCTAACAGGTTCATCCCATTCCTGAAATATGCAACACCGTGATTAATAGGCATGCACAAGGATAAAATAAAAGTTGTAGTAGTAAAGAAGTTGATAATTGAAATGGTAACTGCCTAACTGCATCACCAATGCAATCGGTTTAACTAGTAATTAGGGTTGGGATTCAATTGTAAATTCACTAGGAAAACGCTTAAGTCCCACCGCGTTGTTGGATGAGCGTAATTGGTGCATTGAGCTGCCATGTGTTATGCGGATTTTCTGTTGTTCTGTGAAAAAATCATTACTAAGTTGAAGATTTTTTTTAAATTAAATTAAATTAAATGAAAAATTAACCCAAATTTTAATTTTTTTTAATTAATTGTAATTTAAAAAAAGGAAAAAATCGTAATATTGAAATTTTCATAAGAAATAATTATTCAATTGCGCACAAATTTTACACAAATATATGAATTTATAAAATTAAGGTTCTGTGAAAAAATTATTACAAAAGGATAAAGCATATAGGTGTTATAAGTCAAATAATTGTTTTAAAAAAGAAAATAAACGTTAAATTTCGATTTTCATGAGAAATAGTTTTTTGATTGCGCTCAAATTTCACACGAATACATAAATTCATAAAATTAAGGTTCTGTGAAAAAATCATTAAAATCGGACAAAGCATGTAGGTGTTATAAGCTGAAGAATTTTTTTAAAAATCAAAAAAAATCGTAAAATTGCGATTTTCATGAGAAATAATTTTTCGATTGCGCTCAAAAACGTGGCAGTTCTTCGTTCAGAGATTTCGAAGGCCTCCATAAAATTTCATCGCAATTGGAATATCGGTTTAGCCGGAATCGTGTTAACAGACACACAAAAATACAGAAAAAAAAAAAAAAAAAAAAAACATTCCGGATTTTTTTCTCCAGTGTAGTGAAATGGAATCTTCGCTTTGCTCGCTACGCTCGCTACGCTCATCCAATAATCGATGTCAAACCAATAATTTTGACATCACATCAAAAAAATTTGACCAACATTTTTTTTGACATCATATTTTTATTTTTTTAAAAGGTAATATTTAAAAAAAAAAAACACCCTTTTTAATGTGTGCATTCGATCCAACCAACTCGCACACAGTTGACCGGCCCGCCAGTATGTGCGATGCGATCTTTGTGTATTCTATAGTTCCAAATTCAATGATGCGACCATGTTTGTTTCAACCGAAATTCGTAATCACGACACATTGGATTGTTATTCCTAGGATTATCTTCTTTCTTTCCCAGGCTTATCTTGTGACGAGAGTTTCAGCGCGGACGATAGTAGTGAGAGATTTTCCCACATGCGTGCATGCTTTCCTCTGCTTTCTGCGCGTAGGCCTAGGCTTACTTACGATGAGTTACACTGCCTGTATAGTGTAATGATGAATGATGATCATTGCCTGGTTATCAACACGATTCTTTATTTGTGTACGTTTATTGCAAAACTTTACAGAGACGGACGGAAAACTAGTCAGTCAATAGGCCTTCATTAACTTATTCAGCAACGACCTTCAAACCAACATGTACCGGTAGTAGGAAAAAGCATTTCCACACATCGTGATGTAACAGGATCCGAGTACCCGGGTAATTTGAGTGCTGGAACCAGTTCCGAATTTTACTACCTGATGTCATCCCTATTAGATAGCAATGCAAAACTTGATCAAGAAATATCTAGAAGGGTTAACCTAGCAAAAGGTTTCTACCAATCTATAAGGAAGGAAACTTTTATGGAATAGGGATATGCCCAGAAAGTACAAGCTACTACTGTACAAATTATATTTTGTCCCAATACTGACGTAGGCCTATGCTTCAGCGACCTGAACTTTGGGAAAACAAAGCGAAAATCGTTTAGTTGCCTCAGAGATGAATTTTTTTAGAAGTGTAGGCCTATTGGGGATAACTAAAATGGATAAATTGAAAAGAAGTGCGATTAGGAAGGAACTGGGTGTTGAAAGTTTGAGGTGGCGTATTGGAAGAGAGTGGCTGAGATGGTATGGACATAAAAAGAATGGAAACTGAAAGAATACCAAGAGAATAATATGCAAGGTTAGCAAGGAATAAGAGAAAAGTTGGAAGACCAAGAGATACCGTAGGTGGATTGAACAAATTAAACAAAGCATAGAAGAGAGAGACGTGTCTTGGAGGAAGGCAGAATTGGGAAGATGGTGGGGAGATCGGAAGAAATGGAGAGATTTGGTAAAAAAAAGCAGCAGCATATGCAGTGGCATAACTACGGGGGGCGAGGGGGGCGACCGCCCCCCCCCAAATTTAGTCATAGGGGGGCGAGGGGGCACAATTTTGTGGCAAGGTTTTTGTAAACTGACAATAAAACTATCAATCTTCACAATTTTATAAATTATCTACAAAACCACGCTAAACCCTAGTAAACAACTCCATTTGCAATGTTAAAAATAAAAAAGATTCTTGGGCTGAGCGCCCCAGACCCCAGTGGCAGTTTTTGCAGTGTGAGAGGTGTGACAATTGCAAACCTGATCCATCAGGAAAAATAACAACAACAAATCCAAATTTAATTAGTAGGGTAGGGTATGAGTGAAACTTATTTTAAATCATGCAAGCCAATTATTCTCTACTTTAAAGTTAAAAGTATCTTCTATGATGAATTTTTAAAACTCACACAAGTTACAAGAACTTTACACAATGTGGGAGTTACAAGCACGCTTCTTACTTTGGTGAATTATCAGTAAAGTCTAAAAATAATGTTGAAACACATGTAACCACGATTGCTCTAAGTAACACGCAAGTGACAGTGCAGCCTCCATAAAGCCGACATCTTTGGTGTATTCGGCACCACGAAAATAAAAACAAAATATTAATTCTTAAACAAGAGAAAAATATGAAATTATTTTCATAACGAACTTAAATTGAGCAAAATCAAACCACCTTGAACAAAATGTTCCCGGAGGTTGCGCCCCCTAACTCCCATGATGTAGTCTACTTGTTAAAGCTTCCGACCTATATCAATTGCACACCTGCAGTGGTGCCATGCGAATATACGGCGTAAACCCAAAACGCAATATACTATACCTTTCACTTTCAGTAAACCTAAAACCAAACATAAATCAGGGTATCGCTGTATACGGTGCATATTATTATACTCTCGTAGAACAAATGAGGAAATCCAATGTCAAGTCAAAGCTCACATAACCTAATTTTACAATCACACCAATCATCAAAACCTAGCAACCTAGCAAAACCATTAGCTCATCTTATTAAAGGGGTATTTAACCGCTAAACTCAAAAAATATATTTCATTCAGGCTAACTAGTAATGAATTTAGCAATTAACAGAAAAATTATTGGGGCCACCATGACCTCCCAAAAAATTGTCAAACATTACATTTTTCGAGCTAGGTCCCATCGGCAAAAATCTCCCAAAAGAAATAACATGGGGACGATCTTTATGCCCCGTGACCTTGGAGGATTTTGATCCAAAAAAATATTGGCCATTATTGACGTACTCTACAGCCTTTTCTGTAAATTCTCTATATTTTGTTTTGTAATTTGGCCAAGTAGGGCCTAGTTTGGTCAAAATATGCTGATTACCAAGATGGGGTGTGATTTTGGAATGCATATTTTTGCGTGTTTGAGGGTATATTTGGGCACAGTTTCAAGACACGATGTAAAAAATGGGCATTTTAGATTGATACTATGTTCTAGTATCTATGCCGACCAAAAAAGAAGCAGGTTAAAGCCGATTTAAGGAATTTCCCAAAACACCAATTTTTGCAAATTTCTGAATTAAAAAAATTGAAAAAATTTGTGTTAAATCACAGTTACAAGATATTATTTTTTAAACTGTCATTTCAGTGTAGTATTGTGCTATAGATCATGTGGTAAAAAATATTTTTTTGAGTTAATAGCCCCTTTAATGAATCATTTAACGCTAGAATCTTCCCAAATAGGCCTAATCTGAAAGTGGCCAAAGCCACTCCTATTTTAAAAGGAGGGGAACGATCGGTAATAAGCAATTATAGGCCAATATCAAATCTAAATGTTTTCTCAAAGGTATTTGAAATGGCTATGAATGACAGAATCACTAAGTTCATGGAGATAAACAGCTTATTTGTTAAAGAACAACATAGTTGGATGAGCGAAGCGAAGACTTCAATTTCACCGACCCCCCAAAAAATTTAGCTCGGGTGTTTTTTTTTTTTTTTTTTTTTTTCCGTCTGTTTGTTTGCTCTCTACCGGGCAAACGGCATATCCGATCTTGATGAAAATTTGAGGGGACCTTCAAAATCTCTGAACTTAGAGGTGTATTGTTTTTGGGCACAATCGAAGAAATATTTCTCATGAATATTGTACTTTTAACGATTTTTTTCGATTCTTAATGCGATATTTTCGTGCCATTCGGGCCGATTCTGACCAAATGGGTGGGGCTACAACGGTCATATTATACATGGACATTAAGGTTATGGTGATGTAGTACCTTATGAAACAAAAAGTTGAAAAGTTAACAGAATCTATAGAAATACCGCTTTTTTAATATAAGTTTTTTACGGTTTAGTGCGATATTTCGTGCCATTTGGGCCGATTCTGACCAAACGGGTGGGGCTACAACGGTCATATTATACATAGACATTAAAGTTATGGTGATGTAGTACCTTTTGAAAGAAAAAGTTGTAAAAGTTAGCCAGAATCCATAGAAATAAAGCTTTAATATAAGTTTTTTACGGTTTCGTGCGATCTTTTCGTGCCATTTGGGCCGATTGTGACCAAACGGGTGGGGCTACAACGTTCATATTAAACATGGACATTAAGGTTATGGTAATGATGTAGTACCTTTTGAAACAAAAAGTTGAAAAAGTTAGCCAGAATCCATAGAAATAAAGCTTTTAATATAAGTTTTTTACAGTAAATATAATACCAAGTGACAAGAAACAATAGAAACTTGACAACAATCACCTACAATGCATAGGCAGCAAAGCAAAGCACTTGTAAAAGTAAAGATATCCCACGCAAACCAAAAACTTAAAAAAAGCTCATCCATCAACGCGGCGGGACTTTAGCGTTTTCCTAGTTTTAGGAAGGGTTGGTCTACGGAAACGGCAATTGGTTCTCTAATAGACCAAGTTTTAGAAGAGTTAGACAAGAGTAATCACGTGCTTACAATATTTATGGATCTAAGCAAGGTCTTTGACTGCGTTAATGGGGATATTCTTCTTGTCAGCAAATTGTACTCTTATGGCATTCGAGGGCTTGCTCTACAGTGGGTTAACTCATACTTAAAAGGGAGGAATCAGTAGCCTATGTTAGTGCCACAAGCAAAGAAAAAAATAAAGAGTTTTGATCAAATTATGTGGAATTAAGTCAAGGGGTTCCACTTCCACAAGGATCTATTTTAGGGCCAGGTTTCTTCAATGTCTAAATAAATGACCTGCCAAAGTCAGCTTCGGCTGGAAATATCTTGCTGTATGCAGATGATTCTACAGCAGTGTTAGCGCATAAAGATATTAGGGAACTGGAAGTATGTAGATGGATTCGTTGTATTTAATGAGATTGCGCAATGGTTAACTTAATGTTAGTAAAACAAAGTTCATGATCTTAAAAACCAGGGGAGCAACAGAACAAGACTTCCATCTTTGAACATTGGAAGGTAGAGATGTAGACCAAGTAAATGTCATGGGTTTCTTGGGGGTATATAAAATAGACGATCGTCTAACCTGGAATGAGCATGTCGATCATGTAGCTAAAAAAATCAGCAGTAGTCTTTATGTACTGCGTAAGCTAAAAATATACCGAAGCTCGGAAATAATGCTATCCGTTTATCACTCTTTAATAGCATCACACTTGAGTTACCCTATGGTATTTTTGTATGGGGAGATAGTTCTAAAAAAAACATGCAAAGGTTGTTTGAACTTCAAAAAAAAGCAATTAGGCTGATCTGTAACATGAAAAAAGGGGAGTCATGTAGGCCTACAGGAATTTTTAGGAACTGTAAAATAATGACACTACCTAGCTAGTATTTATATCTTTAAAACCGTCTTGTATCTGAAACAGTATAGACCTGACAGATTGAGGAATTGTGATACTTACAGCCACAATACCAGGCGGAAGCAGGATGTATAAAGTACCCCACAATTCAACTCTCTTTGAAAAAGGGCCAACTTATGCCGGTGCCAAATTGTATAACAAACTGCCAAGTAATCTGAAGCAACTGGAAACCATAGGAATGTTTAAACTGGAGCTGGAGAATTTTTTAATTGATAAAGAATTTTGTGACATAGATGACTTTCTGAACATGTAAATACTGTAGGATTAGATAGATTTTTATCTGTAATTTTTGACATGTGTCACACGATCTTCTACATGTAATTGTACATCAAATTGTAAATGGCACGAATAAAAAGAAATGAAATGAAATGAAATCAGTAACAAAATAGCCTACAAACAACTGTAACAAAAACACTAAAAAAATTATTAAAAAATCATGCCTAAAACTTGTTAAAATCCTTCAATCACATTCTTAGAATAGGAAAATTTCTGGCTGTGCGCTCCGGACCCACACTAGCTAAAGAGCCTTTCAGACCCCTCATTGTGCTGAACTAGGGAAACGCCAAAGTCGTTGATAGACGAGTGAGTGAACCATGTGTTGAGTGCCCAGGAACATCCCCTTTCCTCCCCTTATAGGCCTACCTAAGGGTGGATCTGGCACAGATACCGCGTATTCAACATATGGCTCACTCACTCGTCCATCAACGACATTGGCGTTTCCCTAGTCTAGTTGGCTAAGGTACCCTTATAGCCGGAATATGGGAGACCTGGGTTCAATCCCCTGGCCGGAAAAGATTTAATAGTTTATAGATTGTATTTAAAAAGTTATTAAACATGATTTGAAATGCATATAACGCAGGTTAGTCTACATCAACTGTGACAATACTATGGAAAACATAGCCAGTACAAAATACGAGTAAAGATTGCAAGGTTTACTCAATCTCCTAGCGGAATCTGGGGGTACCTTGAGCGTGCAAGATTCAATATATCTCTGTCACTGCATAAAATCACGGCCCGACAGAAATGATTCGGTAAAAACGACTTCTTCAAGAACAAAAGCCTTGTTGTTAAAATGAAACCTACACATTTCAAGACTATTTTTCAATTTATTATTTCTTGTAGACCTAGATTTAAATCACAACGGATTTTGATCATTTTGTTACCAGTTCTCAGTTACCTAGTCACGGATGTCTGTTTAAAATTTCAGCTCAATCTATTTGGCCGTTCGGCCGTATGAGCCCGGACAAACAGACAGACAGACAGATATTTAACATTTAACAATTAACATTTAACAGACAAATTAGTCACGACTAGGGATGTCAAACGATTAAATTATTAGGCCTATAATCGATAATCGAATTCACTTTCACCTCCATAATCGATTATTAATCGATTTTAATCGTTTTGTACAATGTCGGTATAGTAGCAAGTTTCTTTCAAACTTCGGTCTGGTTTCGGTTAGTTTGAATCGCCCGCGCAAGGCACGAGTTCGCATCGGCGCCGTGGCGGGGACTTGAGCACGTACAGCGCTATTTGTACCGGTCGCGACGTACGCAGCCTATTTTCTCCAAAGTTCTCAGTGTTCTTTCGTTAGGTTAGTCGAACTTTCCGCCTAGTTGTAGTACGCCGCGATGGTTCTAGGATATAATCGATAAGAGCGCATCCGAAATCCTTTCCCTTAAAAACGTTTAAACACTATAGAATAAAATAGCTGTGAAAAGTACGCATACGTCGCGCCCGGTACAGATAACGCTTCCCCTTGAGCACGCACAACAATCTCGACGAAGACAGTCGGGACTCGGGAGCATAATCAAGAGGAAGTAGAGGGGTAGATAAAGCATACGAGATGAAATTGGCATCAGTGCGGTGATCAAATTCAATTGTTTGATGCCATGTTGTCGAAAACTCTTGGCCTAGGCCGAAACACAACACCAGTTACTGCTCGGCGTTTCAGGCGCGTTGAGTGCGTTTATTGTGTTTATTGGCTGCCGCGCCAACTACGCCGCGTGGAACGCTTGAACAGAATGCAGCTTTAACTCCGCCCACTCCTTCCGACCTTGCACGGCCAGCGCATGCGCACATGATGACAAGGCAAGGCTGGTACGAACGATGTATTTTGCGACGTCGCTTCAATCAAATGTGGATCGGGAACAATCTCGCGTGCTAGAAATTGATGGAAACGTATCTCATGGGCAGGCCTCCAAAAATTTACCATAATGTTAGTAGCCAGCCAAATTTTCTAGTAGCCAGAACACTTAAGCCTAATTGTTCAACCAATGCATCGCCATCGAGTCGACAAATCTAATATAATACAACACAGTCTTGCGGGTGGGTGGCCTACCTGTCACGATGATTTACTGCACTTTCCAGATGAAGACTCAGAAGACTCAGCCAAAGTGTGTCGCTTGTGACCTTGTGTGTGCCTTGTGGTTTTGGCAGAGAAGTACCACTTGTCCACTGCCTTTTGAGGTTGGAAATCTTGTAGTGAAGGTCCATTGAGATGGATCATCATTAAGTTGTTTAATGTAGATGAATCAATGCATGAACGCTTGTCGTTTTTTATCATGTTCATGTGACTGAAGCCACGTTCACAAGAGGCTGTTGAAGTGGGTAAAACTGCCATTATTGACAGCAAATGGCCAAGCACTGGAAATCTGTCTTGTCTGGCCAAAGCTTTTTCAATCAGTTCGTCAGAAGTTTTTTAACTTCTGATTTGGACTTCAGTCCATCAGTTCTTGTCTTAGGAGTTTGTAAACGGTGACTTTGGAGCCGTCCTAGCAACGAAGCACATAATAAATTTCAGAGTTGTTCTGAATCGGCCTTGTTGATTCTGGCGTTGATTCGCGGGTGTTCGCACTGTCCATACCACTGATTGCTATATTTCCTATTAAAATATCGATCTTTGGTTGGTTATCGCTCACTCGTCGATTGCGTCGGGGCCTGCAGGGTTGGCTTGTTTGCTTTGATTTAAAGTCCCCCACTGAAAATCAGTTATATAACTGAGTGGGTAGACTCTAAATAAAATTTAATTTATTTATTTATTTATTTAATTGGCAAACCCTGACCCACTATTTTAAACTCATACCATTCTGCCATCAGAGATTGCTTTTTAGACTTATTTTCATCATCTGACTCACTAGGAAAGATGTGGCGCTTGAAGTGATTTGCAAGGAATTGAATCTTATCATTTCCAAAATTTTCCAAGGTATCCTTAGGCCAGAGAAAAGTGTCAAACACAGAAGAAGCTTTGACAACTTCTGTGTCTGAATCTAAAAATCTTTTTTTAAGATATTTCACTCCACCCTTTATCATAGCAATTTTGTCTGTTTCAAAAGGTGCATTGTCAATGTTTGTTAGTTGAATATCAACAAATTTGCCTTTTATATTTGTAGAACTGACAAAACTTTTTTCATATTCACCAGGAGTCTGTGTGAAGCTGTTGACCTTATTTATTGCCATTTGGATATGGTTTTCAATTTGGCTCATGAGCAAATTTTCTTTCTGAAATTTTAATGAAGCCTCCTTGAAAACCGTTAGAAAATCTAACAGGAAATGCAGTGTAGCTACAAACCGGAAAGATTTCATTTTCTTTAAAATGCCCTTAGCAACAGCTGCATCATCACCCTTCTCATTTGACACTTCTTCTAAATGAACAACAACAATATTGTAATTCCTAAGAAGAGCAGTGAGAGCTCCCACTTTACTAGCAACCCAACGAATTTGGTGCAAGTATTGAAACTTAATCAGCTTTGTTTGCAACACTTGTGAAACAGCCCCCAACTGTTTTAATCTTTTAGGTGAGTTACGATAAAACTTATAAAGTTTTTTTAAAACTGTGGTCCAATTCAGTCAAGTATTTAATTTCACTGACTGAGTTCAACACACTTAAATTGAGTTTGTGTGCGATGCAGTGCTGTGAAATTATGTCCGGTACATTTTCTTTTATTTTGGCAGCCAGCCCATTATGTTTTCCAATCATATTGGCAGCTCCATCTGTTCCCAAACCCACCATCCACGTTCCGTCTTCCCATTTTATTCCCAGCTTATGCATTTCTTCCTTTATACTCTGATAGTAACCATCAGCTGTAGACGAATGAAGAGGGACAATCGACAAAAATGCTTCCTTTACCTTCCTGTCTTTCAAGTATCTTACATAGATAACTAATTCTTCAGTAGTAGATTTGTCAGTGGATGCATCAAGAAGAATGCTAACGTGGTTACACTCTTGAATTTCAACAAGTAGCACTTCTCTAGTAATAGTTGCAATATGCGAAATAAATTCTTGACATTGCATATCATTTTGATATTCTTCCAGGGAAACGTCCACTTCAAATTTATTCAACAAGACAATTAAGTTGCGAAAATCTGTGAATGGTTTGTTGTGTTTAGCAACGTAATAGGCTGTATTAAACAGCTTCTCAAGATGTTGAAACATTTTTGCATCCATTTTTTTTTTACATGTCGCAAAAGGAGTGCACTCTGGGGTTATTTTTGCTATATTAGCTTCTACACAACTCCTGTGCGTTCTTGATTTGCCGTGCAATCTAAAAGTTTCCAATTTAAAAGGTCCACTGAAGCCTTGAACTACTCTTGAATGCTTATCAGAAATCTCAGGATATTTTGAACATAATGAACATTTTGCAATGCCATTTTCAAACTTTAACCATGTTAATTCATCACACCACTTTTCTTGAAATAGCCTTTTCCCATCTTTTGTTTGTTTACTCTCAATAGAGTCGGACGATGCGCTCGTAGTCGCACTCGCAGTCGCAGGCCTAGGGTTAGGAAGAACTAGGCGGCGGTCTACTGATGATTCTTGTAGCCCTAGGCCTAGGCCTACCCCTACCTCATCATGTTGTTGCACCGGTCCCGTAACCTCACTTTGATCTAGGCCTGCATCTTGGCCTGGGCTCAAACACGTCGCCGTAGACGGAACAGCACTTTTAAAGAACGAGAAAAGAGTCTTTGTTTCCGTGCCATTACACTTGCATTGCATTACACAACACCGACGGCAAACACACGAGAACTTGAAGACTGAATACGCTACAGGTGGAAAACACTGATGTCAGTCTAAACTAGGCCACTAGGCACATTGACTGACGTCGTGATGGAAACGATTGTAAAACTCGACGAGTCGAAGCAGGCTTGGAATCGATCGATCGAACTGAATAACGACGTGGTGATCTTGGCTGTAGTCACACTTTGATTGGTGCAGCGTGTGGCTTGGGTGAGCGGGTGGGGGATCGGCGAGGGCGGGTCGACTACGAAGCCACGCCCTAGCTAGCCATTGCTGCTGGAAATACGTATGTCGAATAGCGGGCGGGAAATTTGAATCTGAATTTTTTTGGAAATATCCGTAGTACAGGCCCATATTGTGCTACATTATATGGGTCGCCAGGGTCAAATTTTTAGTCGCCAGTGGCGACCTGGCGACCGCATTTTTGGAGGCCTGCTTATGGGCGAGCAAGACATTAAATCGGCGGTTATCACGGCGTATTTGGCGGGAAAACGTAATGTATGGGAACGTTTCTCGCGAGTAATGGGCAGCGGATCTTGAAAACCAAATTTTAAAAAATGCAAAAATTGAAAATCGATTTTTTTGTAAACTTTGTAAAAAATCGATTAATCGTTTTTGGTTAATAATCGATTAATCCAATCGATTTAATCGTAATCGTTGACACCCCTAGTCACGACGAAGACCCAATCAAGTGGCGTTATGAATCCTCATTCGCTTCGCTCAGTCGTCTAATCATGTTCTTTACTCACGAAAGAGCGTACGCCCATAAATTAATTTTTGATGACACCACTGCACACCTGATAAAGAGTTGAAAAGCTGCCACTATCAGATCAGCACTAGTTGGGGGAGGAGGGGTCCCCCAGACCCCTATTCTACCAGGATACATAGGTAGGCCTAATGTTTGTGGTTATAAAAATGTTCGCCCCCCCCCCCCCCACACAAAAAAAACAAGGGCTAGTTACGCTACTGAGAACATGGAAGAGATCAGATGAAGAGGAGGCTGAAGAAGTTGTTTTGGGTTTGACTAACCAGCAGCTACGTAAGAAAGCCAAATTAGCCTGAGTAAATGGAGCTAATGCTCCCCCCAACCCAACCTAAACATTATTTTGGAAATGGAGACAGATAATTAAAAAAAATAAAAATATGTACTATGTTTATGTTGTTGATCCTTGTGGTCACCCAGAGTTTAACTAGACTTAGGCCTACTTACCATGATTTTGACCCCATCCGGAGTCCGCCACAGACCAAACGTTCCATGTGCTGTCGAGAGCTAGACGTCTTCTGTGGTTACCCAAGCTAGACAACATAATTTGAATAGACTTAGTTCAAAAATATTAAATACAAACAAAGGTTAAAGAGGAGCTTAAATTCCTGAATTTGAAACAAAATAAATGCAAGATTGGCCTATGAATCATAGGCATATATAAGCTATTGTGATGTTTCAGTTTCTTAGTTCCATAAAGTTTAGAATGAGGTAAAAAAAAGATGCATTGGTATGATAATTTCAAAAAGGTAGGCCTAGTCTAACTAGATGCCATTTTTCTTGTGGGAAATGTGATTAAATCTTTTTAGATGGAGTGGTAAAAAATACTGAAAAATTGGCTTAACTCAAATTTTGGCATCCATAAAAAATATCACTAGGCTACATGGACCTACTCACCATGATTTTGATCCCATCCGATGTCCAACCCACACGTTCATGTGCTGCAAAGAGCTAGACGTCTTCTGTAGTGACCCAAGCTAGATGAAGTATGCATTCTTCAAATGTGTGCCGGAAGAGAACCAGCCTGTAGACGAATTCATAGCCAAATTATACAAGCTGGCTGAAGATTGTGACTGGTCAAATGCATGATGAGCTAGAGATAAAATAGTTGTAGGGATTACAAATCACAGATTAACCTTTTGAAAAGTATGCCCGTAGGCTATATATACGTGCGCGCCCGAGCGGCCTGCCTAGTGATGTGAAATTACCGGTAATTTATAATTTGGTAAATTACCCGGTAATTTACCAATGGTCGGTAATTTAAAAATTACAAATTGAAATGGTATAATTTAGAGTGCCTGGTTTAGGGAAAAATGTTTTTAAAATTGATTGGGCATTTATTCAGTAGGGCCTACTGGTAGAGTAACCAGTATTTAAGGCTGATTCATATTTAATTATAGGCCTATGTGCATCTACACTCACTTGTGTAGCCTATTTGTTTTGTAGAGTGGTGGAACAATGCACCTAGAGGCACACACACTTTTGTTAAGTGGTAAGTGTGCCATTTGGCTTGATAGTAGGCCTACCATGGTTAGGGAGCCACCTACTATTGAGTCAGTGGGCACAATGTATCACGACATGTGTGACTGTACAGCCCACTCAAAGTTTTTGCCATAAAAGTAACTTTTTTAGCTACATCAATTTAAAAAATTGTAGTCCTATAGCAGTCCTAATACAAAATATATGCAGCTACCTTCTTTACCCTAATGACATACCTAACCTTAAGAAAATAATGACAATGTTTGAACGAGTGAGCGTAGCGAACGGAGTGATCTCCATTCGTCTTAAACGGCCCTTATTGTTTTTCTGCGTGCGTGCGTGTACGTTGAAAATCAGCCGAATCGCTGAACAGATTGCGCTGAAATTTTAAACAGACATCCGGTACGAGTTTATTGAGAACTGCTAGCAAAATCAGCAAGATTTATTGCGATTTAAACCTACAAGAAATAATAAACTGAAAAATAGACTTCCAATGTTTAGAAATTATTTTAACGACAATGTTTTAGATTTTGAAAAGATATTTTTTGTTTGTTATTCGCCTGGCCGTGAAATGCCGTGCCCATGCAAGGTCCACATCTCCACGGTCAGTTCCAATTGCATTGCATAATGATACCAAGGCGGAGTTACACCGCATGCTTGAGCAGGGGGTCATAACACCTGTGCACCAACCCATGGATGCAACATAGATAGTTTGCCTATCACGGATTGCAAGCTGGCCATCATAGCGCAGGAGCAGAAGGAAGACTTCGTTTGCCAACGACTCGCACAATATACTGCCGATGGATGGCCAACCCAAAACGAGATTGACTCTCGCCTCAAGAATTACCTACTATTCTCATCATAAAGAAATTGCTAACCAAGGAGGTTTACTCATGCTGCAAAATTGCTTGATAATTCCATTCCAAAGTCTTGGCAGAATAATTTGTTAACGCACTTGCACGAAGGTCATCAAGGAATTGCCAAGTGTCGAGCAAGAGCCAGACATGCCTGCTGGTGATCAGGGATTTCCAAGTCTGTCGAAGAAATGGTACAATCCTACCCACAATGCGTGCAACAAAGTAGCAATCGTCACGAGCCTCTAATATCTTCCGAGTTTCCGGAGAGACCATGGCAACGTGTAGCCATAGATCTATCTACCTGCTGTTTCAAAAATATTGGAAAGAATTATTTATAACAGATTGATAAGCTTTTAGAAAAGCACAACATTCTAACAGAAAGACAAAATGGATTCAGAAAGGGAAAATCTACTAGTGATACAATTAGAAGATTTCTATTAAACGTAACTAGTGAAATGGATTCAAATATTGATACTCTGGGTATATTCTGTGATCTCACCAAAGCTTTTGACTGTGTTGATCACAATATACTCCTCACTAAATTAGAATATTATGGAGTACGTGGTGCTGCGCTAAAATTATTAAAATCATACCTAACAAACAGAGTACAATATGTAGAAATAACTAGCAATGAAAATAATAAAATTTCACATACCATTTCGGACTCTGAGAAAATTATATGTGGTGTACCACAAGGGTCAATTCTTGGCCCTTTATTTTTCATTGTCTTTATCAATGATCTAACTGAAAGTATAGATGATGCTGAACTTTTTGCTGACGATTTTTCCACAGTCATAAAGGCTGATGAAAGCAAAGCTCTTCGGGATAAATCAGAAGAAAGACTAAATGAATCAAATGGGTGGTTTACAGCTAACAAACTTATTTTAAACTCCAAAAAAACAAACTATATCCAATTCCACTCAATTCAGAAGATTGAATCTTTAATATAACTACCTTACCTAACTAATTTTTCAGATAATTCAAATATAACATAAGTTTCATCAAATGTATTTCTAGGCTTAACAATAGACCAACATCTAACATGGCACGATCATATCAATACATTAATACCAAAACTTAATTCGTCTTGTTAAGCTATAAGAACCATCAGGCAGATAAGTAACATCCCCACAGCCAAAATATGCTACTATTCATTATTTGAGTCATATATAAGCTACGGAATTGAATTTTGGGTATATCGACCCACATTCATAAAGTTTTATTATACAAAAAAAGCAATTAGAGCAATTTGTTCCCTTGATCCCACAGAACACTGTAAACCTTTTTTTATACGCCACAAAATCCTTACCATTTCATGTTTATACATTTTCAAATCAATATTAGTAATTAAAAAATATATACACACCTACTCAGTAAATGCAAATGTCCATGATCATGACACACGTAAAAAAAATCACCTACAGCTAAACTCATATCACACAAAACTTGGACAAGTAAACTCAGACTACTTACATAAATCTCTTTATAACCATCTTCCAGAATCCATTAAAAACATTTCAAGCTATGACCGTTTCAAACATGAACTCAAACAAATTTTAATTCTAAAAGCCTACTATTATCTTATTGATTACTTAAATGATACACTCACAGAAATTCCTGTTATCACTTGATATTATTGATTAACTATAATATAATGAAATGAACCATATTTTATTACTTTTCAATAATTATTATTATTTACAATGTATTACATATTATGTCAATTTCTCATTATATATTAGTATTTGTAACATTTTTTTTTATTTAGCTAAAGGACACATACACTAAAAATTGTGTTGTTGTTACATAAAATGTACAATTTGTCCTAATAAAAAATTAAAATTGAAATATTCAAGCAAGGAGGTAACTGGTACCTTATTGTAATGTAGGTAACCGATTACTTCTCTCGCTTCTTAGAGTTCGTAAAATTGCTAGACCAATAATTGATAACGATTATCAATCATCTGAAGGAGATTTTCGCGAGGTTTGGCGTCCCAGAAATTCTCAGAAGTGACTGTGGAACCCAATTCCAGACCTTAGAAGAATCCTCCTAATTTGCAGCATTTGCCCAAGACTGGGGTTTTACACATGTTTGAAGCAGCCTCTACTTCCCACAAAGCAACGGCTTTGTCGAAGCAGGAGTTAAGATGGCAAAAGCAAGACTAAATAAATCAGAAGACATTCAGAAAGGACTCTTGGCTTACCGTTCAACACCCCTACCTTGAGGGTTTAGTCCAAGTAAATTGCTGACGAATCGGCAAGTCAGGTCGACACTTCCTACATAGCTTCATCACATATCACATTCCCAATTGCCGAGAACATCTGACCCGACAAAGGGAGGAAGAGATACGTAGGAAACAAAAGAAAAACTACGATTGTCATCAGGGTACCATACCACCAGAGATTTGTCCAGCATTGTACCAGATCAACACGTGTGGATCATCGACCTGCATAGATATGGTGTGGTTGATAAGAGTCAGACGAGCCGCGATCCTTCATCATCCGTACCAGCTTTGGTGAAGTAAGGTGAAACCGATATCATTTGGTCCCGGTTAAAACTATTCCGATACTTCCATAGGCCTACGAGATGGAATCTGAGCAGATCCATGAAGACAGAATGCCGGAGGCAGCAGTAGCCCATCCACAACCGGAGCTGCAGCAGCCATCACCGACACAAGTCGCGAGATCGCCAGGTAGAGCAATTCCGAAGCAAAGATCACCAGGAAAAGCAGCACCGTTGGCAGAGGGCACAAGCCCTTAAGAGACTCGGTCCGGAAGGACCATTGGGAAACCAGAAAAACTCAATAGGCCCTAGGTAGGCCCTAGTAGGGCCTAAGCCGGTACTTCTATACCTGGGAGGGTCCAACTTTTTACAAGCTAGGCTATACGCCCGCCATCCTGGCGGACGTATAGGCCTAGACGTGGAACGGAAAGGATTTCGGGTGCGCTCTTATCGATTGTATCCTAGAACTAGCGCGGCGCACTGTAGCCAGCGAAAAGTTCGGCTAACCTAGCGAAAATAGTTGTTAATATAAGTTGGACTCCCCAGGTATAGAAGTGCCCCTAAGCCTAGGCCTATCTAAAACTTCTTAAACTTGTATCAAAACATTATTCAACCATTCATTATCATAACAACGTTAGCTATTTCATTCTTGATCACAAAGTAAGATTGATCATTATTTATTATTTCATCCTTCGTTTATGAAAAGGGAGATGTGTTCATAACAACGCTAGGCTAGCTAGCTCTAGGCCTACAACACCGCTGTGAGTTACCATACCACCTACTAGCCCTAGCAAATCTGAAGTCTGTATTAGCCATTTTATTTGGGGAAATTAATTCAGCAATTTTAGTTTATATCACTAGATTAGCTTACCATAAAAATAGATTTTAAAATAGGCCTAGATAAGCCCTAGGCCATCCCTAGGCTGTTCTCAGCGCGTTCTTAGATTGAGGTTATGTCGTTGTATAAACCAGAGTCGATAAAGAAGTTTCCCCGATAAAGAAGTTTCCATCGAGTTACGCAGTCCGACATCCGTCTGGTTGACATACGTTCCCGACTTCCCGCCTTTTCGTTAGAAGGCGTCATCAGTATGTAGTTTTTTTTTATTATTATTTTCTTCACATTTTAGCCACTGAAAATTACAAATGTTAAATACACAGGCGAAATGACTCACAAAATATTTTATTTCTCTAATGTTTCGGGTTGTGAAAGCTTCAAGAATGATATAACAATATTAATTATTCCACCTACGGGAGTGTTTCCCGACTATCCAAATCGAGAAACAATATTAATAATAATTTTTTTTTTAAATACAGAGGTCAATGGGTTTTAGCGCCGTTGCTAGACGATTGGACGATTGATGATTGATTGATTGGATATTGCTTAACATATCATATTTATGCAACTAGGCTAATCGAGACGAAGGGTGGGACGTAAGGGAGACGCGGGGGGAGAAGGGATGGACAGGCCTGTGCTGGTCAGAACCAGCCACAAGCGTATGGGGTGGGCAGGGGTTCCCCCACGTCGTGGTCGTCTCCGTCTGTGTCATCATCCGTCCGTGTTGTCATTGTCGTCGCCGTCGGGGAGGTAGTCAAAGGGAAGGGGAAAGTTCCCCAACGACGACCCAGAGCTCGCCATTAGTTTCATGGAGTAAAACTCCCCTAATCACGGGCTAAACCACGAGAAGGTTGCGAGTTGGAATTTGATGAGAGTGACACGCGATTAGGAATATGGAATTTCCGCCTACACTTCTTCCAGTGACCCCCCCCCTATACTATTATATTCTATATATAAATACTATGGAAGGTTTACTCAATCACCCAGTAGAATTTTTTTATTGTTTTTACTGTCATTTACAGATCTAGGTCCAGTGGCGTATCCAAATGGGGAATATTGGGTTCATCTCCTTTCCCCCCCCCCCCCCCCCTCCATGACATAAAGGTATAATATTCTTTCATGTCATTATTTCGCACCTTCTAGGCGTTCAAACGTCAATATAAAAAGGACTCGAGTGGCTGAGGCTTTCGCCCAAGACCTTACTCGCCTGTTGAGTCTCGATGTTATGCTTCCTCGCGTAGTCAACGTGGGGTTGAATCAAGGATACATACAGCTTTCTTGTAGTTCTGGGTGAGTTAGCAGCACAATTTCGTTTAATAAAATCAAGATATCTTATTGTCTTTTTAAAACGACGCTAAGGTGATCATTAAAAGATTGATCATTACCATTGCGGCATTGTCCAGTGTTGCATCGAATAACCTAGACTTCAATTTCAATGCCAGGGGTCATGACATCTTGGCAAAAATGTTCATGGGAGCAGTCCGAAAAGTGAGTTAGGCTCGTCACGCGAGAGTGCAGCAGCTTCGCCTCCGGGTGCCGATGAGAGCGCGTCAGATGATGCAGTAAATGTCTACATTGCCGGCGACGCAGAAATGAAAAGAGATGGAGGACTAGACGAAGGAAAAGGAGATACAGACTCAGCTCAAATGACTGAAAACAGCATAGAGAATGAGGGAAACAGAGAAGATGACCAGAAAATATATGGGTAGTTGTGATTCGCAACTAAAACTAACAGGTAACAGAGATTTGTGAGAAAGAGGGACTGGTAGTAAAGTGCTACCCAGGTATCAGACCAGGTCAAATAGCAAACATGCTGAAGAATGACATGAAGACCTTGAAACCCCCACAGGCAATGCTCCTGCATGTGTGGAACAAATTGTATCAAGGCAAGTGGAGAGGAAATTATCAAGTGCTAATGGAAACGAGAGAAATGGTGAAGAAAACTACAGGAGAACTGGAAATGTGATATTTAATTAGTGGCGTACTACGAAGAATGGACATAGTCGAGTCACAAATTAAAGAATTGAATGGTGCTATGAAAAGTGAATGTGTAAACCTAGGGGTATCTTTTTTCGACCCGAATTACACTATTGGGTATAGAGACCTTGCGTGGGATGGTCTACACTTAAATACCAAGGGAAGAGAGAGGTTTGGGGCACTAGTAAAGAAATGCAACTAGGGCATGGAAGTCGGGAAACTTGTAAGGAAGCTGGCGGATAAAGAAAACAATGGTATGTGGACTTAAATCAAATTCTTTACTTAAATATACAAGGGCTATTAGAAATAAAGATGAACTAGAACTAATAATTAAGAAAAAAGCGGCCTACGATTGTGTGTTTATCAGAGACACATATAACTACTGATATAGGTGAGCATGAGTTATACATAAGAGGCTACAAATTACAGCAAGCAACATCAGAGTCCAGGCATACAGGAGGGGTTGCAATCTATATTAGGGAGGACATTAAATATTGTAAAACTTTGGATAAAGTACTGCTGAAGAATTTTTGGGCAACCGGTATTAATATTGTAACTAAAAAAGAAAAAATTGTATTGGCGGTGCTGTATCACTCTCCCAAATGCTTCTCACAAAGAATTTTTAGGAAAGTTCGAAGAGATTATGGTGGAATTGGAATTAGAAAATGCTAAAGTGTTAGTAGTAGGAGATTTTAACATTGATATGGCTACAGTAACATCTTATAGCAAGAAGTTACAAGACATTGTTAATACTATGGGATATGAACAAGTAGTAAAACATCCTACAAGAGTTAACAAAAACTCCAAAACAATCATTGACCTGGTAATTACTAATGATGAGGAAATAAGTGTGCATACTATTGAGTGATGTTATAACAGACCATGAAACATTATAATAAATAAAAATCTTAAAATGCACGAAAGTAAAAAGATTAGAGGTGTTAAATATGTTAGCAAGAGGCGAAAACTGACTAGTGATGATTTTAGTAAGATAATGGATATAGTTGTAGAAGATAAGTGGGAAGTAGGGGAGGATGTAAATACAAGAGCTAATAGATGGGTTTGGTAATATGAAAGGGGCAATAAATAAGGTAAATCCAGTTAGAGAAATAAAATGGAAGAATATAGCTATAGCAAATCCATGGTTTGATACTAGTCTTAGAGAGAAACAAAAGCAAAGAAATATTAGTTATAAACTTGCTAAAACAACTATGAGTGATGATGATTGGAGGTTATATAGTTTAAATAGAAATGAATATACAAAATCATTAAGGGGAACAAAAGCTGTATATTATAGCCAGAAAATTGAAAACAAAAGAAATTATGGAAAGTAATAAATAATATCATGGGTAAGGGAAAAGTCCATAACTCAGTAAAATCACTAAGTCTAAATGGTATTGGAATAGAGAGAGAAGAGTGTGCAAATGAGCTTAACAACTATTTTCTTAGGAGTATAGAAGAAATAGTAGATAATATAGAGGAGCCTACTATGAAAGATAGTTCTATTCCGACACTCGTATCAGAACAAGAAATTGACGGTTTTTCTGAATTTAAAAATATCTCATTTGCTGAGCTGAAGGACATTATTTGCAAACTGCCAAATAAGAAGGGGATGGAAGGCATCTCAACTGAAGTATTAAAAAATACATTTGGGGCATGGGCAGGAGTTGCTAGAGGTTATAATATGTCACTGACACAGGGGATATTCCCTGAGAAATGGAAAATTTCTACTGTTATACCTGTGCCTAAAGTTAAAAACACTTGTAAGGGGGAAGAACATAGACCAATTAATATGTTACCTATATATGAGAAAGTGTTAGAGAAAGTGGTACATAAACAACTAATGGAATATATGCGAGCAGAGAGAATTATTAAGAGTAGTAATCAATCAGGATTCCGTAAGATCACTCTTGTGAAACTGCTCTGCAGAAAACATTACTTGAATGGAAAGAAATATGGATGTTGGAAAAATAACAGTGGCAATTTTTCTAGATTTCAAACGAGCCTTTGAGACAATAGAGAAAGCTATTCTGTTAAGTAACATTAGGTGCAAATATAAGATGTCTGGTAGTGTATATAAATGGTTCGAAAGTTATTTGTTAGATAGATCTCAGGAAACTAAATATGATGGGGAGTTATCAAGCAAACAAAAGTGTAGTTATGGAGTACCTCAAGGCTCGGTCCTTGGGCGTTGTTGTTTATAATGTACATTAATGATATCAATGAATTGTGTTAGTAGAGTCATATTGAACTTGTTTGCAGACGATACTCTAGTATCCTTATCTGGTTTATGATATAAAAATATTGTGTGAACATTTTAAATGAGAATTAAAAATCATCCTGGACTGGCTTAGAAGAAATAAGCTTAAACTAAATGAAGTAAAAACAAAATGTATCTAATCACATCATCGGGCGTTATAGATAAGAAAATTACTGAGAGAAAAGACTGGGCAATAGTAATGAATGATGGTATACTTAGTTTTGTAGATGAATTTAAGTACTTAGGAGTAATAATAGATAAACATCTCAAATTTACCAGCAATATTGAATATATAAGTAAGCAAATAAGTGGGAAAACAAAATACTATTCAGACTTAGGAGATTTGTACCTGCTAAAACACTGATAGTAATATATATGCACTTATAAAACCTCATCTCAATTATTGTGGAACACTATTATGGGGAGTAGATAAAATGAGTATGTCAAAGCTACAAAAACTCCAAAACAGGGCTATGAGAGCAATATTGAAAGGAAAAAATGTACTCAAAGATTCAAGATATGCTCGATACCTTAAACTGGCTGTCAATAGAACAAATGGTCTTCCTTAATACCCTTACATTTATACATAAAATAGTAAGAGGTGAACTACCAGGGTACCTGCAAACACACATCTCGTTTGGTACTGAAGTCCATAAATTAACACTAGGAGAGCTCACAATGTGTATGTAGAATGTAGAAATAAGTCCATGTCTCAAAGTTGTCTATTCTCTACAGTGGTATGAGATTATATAATAAGATAGATAATAGGATAAAACTGATGCATGGAAGTAGCTTTAGACAGGAATGTGTGAATTTTGTAAGAAAGAATATAGTCTTGCGAGGTGATGAACATGTTTGCATTGTTCATTTTTTTCATTTTTCTTGTAATAAAATGCTATTTGCTTTGAGTATCTATTAGTAAGGTTGTGTTGTGTACCATGAAATAATATGTTAACATGTAATAATAGCTGAAATGCTAATAAAGTGAAATGAATTGAAAATCTTTCTCCTTAACCATGGAATAACAACAATAAAAATGTAGTTTGATAGAAATTTAGCTACAAGTGAATTCTCCCAGTGTTATAGCCACCATGAAATGATTTTTTTTTTGGTGATGATCATTAATGTTTTTATACGTTTATGCGCATTTGTGGGATGGATTAAATGAATACTGTATTGCAAAAACGTAAGAGTGCACCAGTAGGCCTACAAAAAATGGCCCTAGCTCGGTACCTGTTCAAGACACATCTTTGAACCTTGCCAATAAAACAAATTAACGATCTTGCTCTCTGCTCGTCAAGGCTTTTGCCTTAAAAATCTCCCACTTTCAGCTAAAGCGATGATTTTATTAATTATCTCCGTGTGCTGTACAGCGGGCTGCCAGCGAGTCACATTGCAGGCGTACAGTACGGTGCAGCGACCTAGCGTCGACAACTACTACTGCGTTGTCAATCCAACGTACGAGAGCTCTTGTGACGCGAACTAGCCATTCCTTGGGGGGGAGAGGGGGGATTTTTTCCATTATTTTCAGTTAGTTATAATAATATGAAAACAAACTTGGATCAGTACCGTATTTAGAGGTATGGATGAGGGATGGTAAGGGGGAGGTTGGGAGAGAGTTTGTTTTTTGAAAAATACCAGTAGGCCGCCTAGGGTCTGTCTAAAAGTTCTAGTTGTTAGTGCCCTTATCGTTGAAAGCGAAAAAATTCGTATTTGCAACTTTCAAAAAATTGAAAACGGCATAATAGCTGATGGTAATAATTGACTACGCAATCAAAAACGGGATCTCATGGGGGGGAGGGCGATCGCCCCACTGTCGCCCCAACCTGTTGAAGATACATCTTTGAGACATCAGTAAAATTGATAAACCTGTTTGTTTTCTGTTCGTCAAGACTTTTACCTTAATGTCTCATACTTTCGGCTGGAGCGATTAATTTATGAATAGCTTGAGTGTGCTGCATGGCGGGCTGCCGGCGAGTCACATTGCCGGAGTACCGTACGGTGGCGCATTTTCACTCGCGAAAAAAAACGCACTTCGAACAGATTATTAGTACTCTGTACTATAAGGGGATACATTTAATGCATGCAAAACCCCCACCAATATGACACTGCTGCTGCTGGTTTTGCATTTTTGTTTGATTAATGCCATACATAACTTTTTGTTTCTTGCAATAATTAGTGTTCCATTGAGAAACTGGGACGAGTACAAAGTCGAAAGAGAGATGAAAGGTCGTATTTGTGTAGATCGGTAAGACTATAAAGAATTGTTATTTCAAAATAACTTTGACTTTTGATACTATAATTTCCAGTCAACATTTTGTAATAAATTATTTGAAAATTAAAGTAGGACCGGCTACCATTCTGAAAGTAGATTGAAGGAAATAAGGTGGATTGGTCAAACCCTAAAGCCTGATTTACACAAGGTCATAGTCGAAAGACAATATTGCAACTTGGAGCAGGATACTTGCCACCAAATTGCGTTTATTACACTACACCAATTGGGATATACAAGTTACTTGGCTAGAGGCAGGTGCTGTTCACATGATGCCAGATGGTGAGGCAGGTCAATCAGATTGTCACCGACTGACCTCTGTCGCGACAGTATAGTCTGCTGGATCCGTTTACACGAGGCAAGATGATGGGCAGGTCAAGTCAGACGGGGGGCAGGTTACTTGCTCGAGCTTCTCCTCGGGTAAGTCTGACTTGCCTCACCTGGCAAGTTGAAGCTTGCCCCTAAAACCAGGCAGTTTTTTCATAAGTGCTCAAAGCATGGAGTTTGATTCCATGCTCAAGTTACCTGCCGTCAGATATACTTGCCTCCCGACTGGCCTATAGTGGAAAACCGGCCTTAAGACCATAGAGTTTGCGAACTTTAAACGAATTCTCTATGATTAGAGAAAACAATTAAAAACAAAAGCCATTTTTCTAAACATAATTTATTTTCTCAACTGCGAACAATTATTAATATTATACATCTAACATTTTTATTAATCTCTGTTTAAAATCTGCGTGTATTTATGATTCTAACGTTACTGACTTTTGAAACGAACTGTTCTTTCGGGAGCAGGCCTGCGCTACTCTCAGAGAGTGGAATGATCGCGGGATCCTTGCTCGGTGGAAGATCCGCACCCTGATTGCTTTTATATTTGGCTGCAGCCCTTTCAAAAAGTTCTGGAAAATAAGCCCACACTTTTAGAGCCAATATCGTTTCAAAAAACAAGAACGCCATAAAAATCATCATTATTATATAGGTAGATAATATAGAGACAAAGTTTTTTACTAAAGTGTACAAACTTCTACCATTGAGTGTATAAAAGTTGTGGTTAGAGTCTTAAACGCTAATGGTCCGCTTGTCTGTACTAGAATCGCCTGGATAATATTAACTACCTAAAACTATAGTCTATACCGCCTATAACAAAGTCGGGGTTAGAGCATTCTCGTCCCAGCGTGGCTGCCATCTTTTTTCGTTTCAGTCACGAATTAAATTTGGGCTTAACATAATTTTTCTGGGAATTTTGATATTTTTCAATATTTTTTAGTACAATTTTTTTAGGAATTTGGGCCAAAATTTTGGATTTTAAACTTAACGCTACAATTTCAGTTCAAATTTAAATTTTAAGCGTCATTTCTAAAAGAATATTTTTGTTTATGAATAATTTGAGTATTTTAAAATTATGTTGTCCTCAAAAACAGCAATCCTACAATGAGATTATATATTCTGGGAAAAAACAATATTTTTCACAAATTTTAGCAATGTTTGCCTAATGTGCATTTTTCAATCTCTCTATTAAAGGTAACACTAATTCCAATGGGTATTTTTTTAATTTCTTTTTTTTGAAATTCCAAAAAAAAATATATATATATATGTTGGTCAAACTGCATGAGAAAACGCTATCATTTTACCCCCGTATTTGAAATTTTGAATTTCCATGGTCCATATCATAAATAAAATAAATATAATAAATAAAAAATAAGACCTGAATCATCAATCAATCAAAATCATAGAACGCAATAATGAAACTGAAAGGGTAAAAAACGATTTCAAATTATAAATTTGGAAACCTCATAGTTCTATTTAACTACGTAAAGAACGTTGCATAAAATTAATATCGCTTAAATTATTAAGTCGGGGGCTCAATCTTTCGAGAAAAAAAATTGGAAAGCCATTTTGCTTTTTTGAGGATAAATATATTGGAGTTTCTTGAGATGGAACAAAGTATTGTTTTAAAGTAAGTATCCGATTACGCTCCTTGATGCTGCCAGTTGGACGCTAGCACGTAGTATATTGCGTAGGCAGGTATCCACATCATCCATAATTCGAGAAAAAATTGGAAAGCCATTTTGCTTTTTAGGATAGATAATATTGGAGTGTTTCTTGAAATGGAACAAAGTATTGTTTTAAAGAATGTATCTGGATTACCTCCTTGAATGCTCGCAGGTGACGCTAGCACGTATTAGTAGAATTAGAACGCATAGGCAATGGTATCAACGCCATCAATGGATGAGAAGCTATAAACAACAATGAGGAGGCCCAGTCCCTCGGCCGCCACAAGTAGCAACACCTGGGTAGTCATATGACGGTTGCCATATGTGACGGCTTTGTACTGAACTCAGTAGAACACGAAAATAACCCTGGAAGCACCAACAAACTTTGGGACATGAAAACAATTCATTTATTATCCACAATAGGGCAGTGGGGCTTAATCATATCAGTAACTAACATTTTTAAACTAAACTATAGCATACGGTGGCAAGAAAAGAAAAAGTAAATTATGTGTAATTCACTAGCGTCATTAATAAATTTATTTAATCACACTTTTTGAGAAAATACGCTAAACTTTTTTCATCATAGGAGAAACAATATTAATTAGTGCAGCACATTCGTGTAGTTGTGTGATTATCTATTATTTGAAAGCTATATTGACTTCGGTGGTCACAAATAGCACAAGTACCCCTATGAGACGGGGAGGTGAGGGAAAGTTTATATGTAGTTTTTTTTTTGGCAGAAGATTTTGTTGCCAAAGGGTAGCATACCCCAGCCATTCCAAGACTTGCAAAATAATACCTCAGATAAACATAAAACAACTTACAACATAAACCAATACACCCACAATTCATAGAATTCCAATACAATAATACAAAGTCACCAACTATTATAACTAAAGTACATAGATATTTGCATTACCTGGCAATTGCTTTAAAAATTAACGCCTCATTAATCAATAATAACGTACTATCAATCATCATAATCTTTCATATCCATATCAAACGTGAACAATAAACAAATTTGTACATCAACGACAAACATACAACCAAAGGTTTAATCTCTAATAAAACCCACCTACTTATTAGGTTCACTATATTTAATGAAATTATATGCTTTATAATGAAATTGGCAACAGCAGATACCATTCATATATAACTATAGGGTCGTCATTGAATCGCTTTCGATGATGATGTCTTCGATCGTTTCCGGTTCGAATGAAAATATTGAAATGGACATTATTTGATATCGGTGCGTTGTAGCATATTGTAGACAACCAGTTAGGTAGTTTTAACCCCCGAAAAATGAAAATTAGAAAAGCAAAAATATATAAATATAAATTGATTAACGCAGACAGTAATCTACAAGCAGTCATCAAAGCTTTTCGATGAATGATGATTTGTGATATATTTTCTGTTTAATGAAAATATTGCAGTTACAGTTGTACCACTTGTATGTACGGCCATGTAATATTTAAACCCGGCACCTCCACCATCTGACGTTTACCATGTTACCCCTCGTCAAGTTGATCACCCTTAGTTCTCTGCATGGACGTTCCTGGAGTGCTATTGAGGACGATTCTATTAATCTCTGCACAGTTTTTCGAGAAGAACTCGTGTGTAGGCTGATATGAAGTTTTATGCGTTTTTAGCACATCAAATTTTAAACGCAGATGTGCCAATTTTGTAACCAGACTTGATGGGAGTTTCGTTGCTGCGATTGAGCCTCAAAGTGGATGAGATGGTGTTGTTTACTTAATTTTAGCACGCAGCACTTGCTGTATTGAAAAAACCAGCAAATTACATTTAAAGAATATTAATAATATTGAAGGTTGGTTAAGACATTAATTTTTGCTTCCACTACCGCCATAACAGCAGGCGACCAAGTACAAACCCAGCAGATGTACCAATACGAGTGGGGTTGGATTCGGATGCCCATCATCTGTCTGAATACAGGTCAATGAACTTTCTGCGTAGCCCCGACATATCCCGTATATGGCGATTGTTTGGAAGAAGCAGACCCCAAGTAGGGGACATCCACTAGCGGAGTAGAAGTCCATCATTTGAAAGATGAAAGCCCCCCCACGCCTGAAAAACAGAGATGTGGCTCTTGTATACTTTAGAATGAAGTGCACAATCCGCTATTAGGACAAAGACTCTATTCTGAGAGTCTTAACTATAAATATGAATAGTATAGAACTAACATATTGTGTCCTAGTTTAAACGTAACCAGAAATGTAAAATCCCGTTATATTTAAAATATTAATCTGTTGTGGAACCTGCCCAGGGATTGCATTCCCCGGCTTATGGTTAGTTGTGACGGGACATGCCCCAGGGTTTGTTTAAGAGACCCAAATCCCCCTTGCATCACATTTACGACTGGAATAAAACCTCAACACGAACGTTAAGTTTGGATGATCGGTGGCGGGTATTGAAAAAACAGTGACTCCCGAATAAGTCTCTCGCGATGCTACGCACGAGCTTCGGTTAATTACCAATAAATTTAGAATTGGTGGTAGTGGTACGTTTTATTTTTTTTTTAAACCCGGTTTAATAGGCTAATTGTATGAAGACCTGAAATCAACTAACATCCTTGGCATGCCTAAAATTATTTCAAAATCAAACCAAATACCTGATATGTACACGTCATATTTTTACTCTTATATCAACACTGAATCTAAATAGACGGATATGGAGATGCCAATAAGCGGCTTAGAAAAGATGGTAATGCGATAAATAAAAACAAACCCGCCAGGCACCTTCCACCATAGCGATACTCTTCTATCAAAGTAGCGTAAAAAAAAAACGTACCCCGACTTTCCTCACCAAGTAGCAAACAATTACAAGAAGGATCTTTATTTAATACATAATAATCAAACACCCGGTTCCCACGATAAGTCATGTCGGGGGGTGACGGTATCACCAATTTACTTTCCTCGGGCTGTGGACTTTCAGTGTTTGCTAGCCAAATTTAATAAAATAACAAATAAAATTTTTGAATTATCGGAGGTATTTTTAAATTGAGTCCAACA